>CM076570.1:543461194-543892237 GCA_034641835.2 Pinus albicaulis
AGTTTTCCCCAATATATACACCAACCCTCCCCTCACATACTAAGTTTTTCCAATATATCTTCCCACCCCACCCAAACCCACCCCAACCCAACCCAACGTCAACCTCACCTTCACCTTCACCTTCACCTTCATATACGAGGATGAAGACGGAAGGAGATATTGGAGAAAAATTGAGATGAACATAGGGATAATGGGGAGAAAGGATTGGGGTGGGAGTACATGTTGAGGAAAAATTATAAGTTTTCACTATCGACCGCCACCCCACCCCCCCCCCCCCGCCCCCAACCCTAAGTTTTTAGTGTGGAGCTGGATGAGATATTGGGCGAAACTTATTAAGTTTTGTCGATATATCCTCCTCGGCCTAAACCTAAGTTCCCCGCAATAACTCCTATATATCCACAATCATCCTCACTTTGAAGAATTATTATTATTACTTTAATTTATAAAAATATTAAATATACTTATAATTTAGTCATATTTTATTTACCAACTAATTTATAAAAACAAATGAGTTTTTATTTTTATTTTATTAAACTTCATTAATTAATAAAAATATCAAATAAAGTTATAATTCAATTATAATCTCTCTCTCACACACATTTACATTTAAATTAAATTAACTAATAATAAATAAAATTCTATAAATTTGTTATTTAAAAATATATTTATAAAGTTAAATATAAATATTCACTATAGAATTTAAAGGCTTCATAATTTATTCATATTGAATTATGAAATAATGACCTTATCTTATTATCCAATTATTAATTACATTTTACCCATGGCCTTCCATTAATTTTACCTCTTGTAAAACCATGTTTAACTTTTAGTTTCATTAGAGTTTTGTTAATGGGAAGTCATTTTAACTTTTAGTTATATTAGAGTTCTGTTTTTTTGGAGTAATTTTTTTCTCGCTTATAAAAACACATTGGTCGATAAAAATTAGAATTTATTATTATTATTATTAACATGAATTGAAATAGTATGTATTAAACTTGTGCCTAGTCACAATAAATAAGTGGAAATTTTCACAATATTGTTTCCTTTATGTGTGTCTCTATGACTAGCATCATTTAATGACACTTTTACAAAATGAAGTAAAAACCAACCCGCTCCCAACAAAGAGGGAAAAGTTTCATAGTTAAATTTTCAAATTTTTCTTCCCACTGCTTCATGGGAGCAGAAGTAATTTTTAACAAATTGTTTGCAAAAGAAAATGTAAAAATAAAACATTTATATAAGATGATAGAAGATGACCCATTACTTGACTCACAAGAATCAACACAATTCTTAGGACCAAAGTTCTTTTTGAGATGATTTTTCGACTTCTTGTTATCAATGGAGAAGAACACTTCCATTTAAGAACATCCGAATAGGAAGCAGAAGAAGAGGAGAACTTCTTCTCGTCCACCATACTAGCTTCTTTAGATTTCAATGCAGAGGGATCCTTTGGAGAAATTTTTTCTATTGTAGGATTTTTCTTTGGGGAATAATGTTTTGAGCCTTTTTCATCTTTCCAATTAGGAAGGAACTCTAGAACATGAGTCTTCTTGGATACTGGTTGATCCACTTAGGCCTCATTATTTTCACCTTTCGTCTCAAGAACATTCAAGACTTCAATTTTTTTTTTAGAAAGGGATTGATATTAAGGTTTTGCATTATATGGTTGCTGCTTCTTATTCCCATGCTTCTTGTGTTTCCTTTCAACTAGAATGAATCCTTACTTATCTTTGTCTTGCTCTTCAAGAGATAATAGATTTGGAGAGCTTTGGGAAACTGAAGCTTTTTGACAACTTTTCACAAAGTCTCCATACTCATGACACAAATTACACTTGAAAGGAATTTGTTAATAGTCTAGAGCCTCCAGATGAGACCAACCATATAGAGTTAACTGAATTTCCTCTTGGAGGCCTTTTGAGAAATCCATTTCAACACAAATTCTTGCACATGAAAGGTTGCCCTCAGTGGTTAAAAGTGACCCAATTTATCTCCTATTACCTTTAAGATTCCCTCAACCCAACAACGAAGAGGGTGAAATGGAAATCTAATCCACACAGGTGTGGATGAGAATTACATAAGGGTATTAAATTCCAAAGACCAATGAGTGAGAAAAAAGCCTCTGGTACCCATGAAGTAAAGACCTGACTTGTAGATATGTACCTATCTTCTTGGTTCTAAAAAAAAATGAATAATATCCATTTCCATAATAAAAAAATCTCTTAGGTTTATGATTTTCCCAGTTTTCAAAAATCAATCTTAACTGCTTCACAACTTGGCCATAAAATAGTAAATTTCCTACTAAAACTTTTTTTCTTAAAAAAACCACATTTTAAAAAAGCCACATTTTATTTTGCTGGAGAGAAAACCCCATATCTAAAAAATGGAATTGATTAGATCTTCTTCACAAATTTATTAGAGGCAATCATTATGCACGATGGTAGATTAGGCAAGAACCTATCTCGAAGCACAACTTAATCCCCTTGAAAACCTCAGAAGGCCATAAGTAGGCCGATGCAAGCGAGATCACGAGTTGCAAAACCACACCAACAAATAACAATGACTTATATTAAACGATAACAAGACGGAATTATAACTTTAGGATAGTGCAAGGGTGGCACTATTCAACCCAACAAAAGCATGTAGACAGATTAGTTCAAGGTTCAGATGTGCCTGCAAACGCAGGGTTCAACGACGACTAGTGAGGCCGAGAGTTGGATGTGGAGTGCCAAAACATTTTCCTTTCCACATTAATGGAAATAATAGAACATATTTTAATTACAAATTAAAACTTTTTAGCTTAAAAAATGGTTGAGGAGGATACACAAGAATAAAAAATCATAAAGCATTTAATTTTTTTAATAAATTTTTTTTAATTTTTCATATTAATTTTTTAATAAAATGATATTTAATTAGAATAAAGTTTTTTATATCAATATTGCAAATATAATGAAATTTAATTATGATAAGGTTTTTTTATATTAATAATATTAATAACAATATTATGGGCCAGTATCATGACTTATTAATACCATATATTAAAAAAATCAATATATGTATATTTTTTAAACTCTAGTGAATGTATATTTATGTAATATGTGGTTGATTCCAATGACTACCACTATAACCTAGAGGGGCCTATGTAGACACATGTAAGTCAATGGGATTTGAACCTGAAATCTCTTGGTACATAACACTTGATTTTCACAACACTTATTAATTGAGATGCTCTCGGGGTCACAAAAAATCAATATCAATACAAACAACTTTATTATAATAAAAATTCATTAATTTTACAATGTCAGTACAAATATATTTATCAATTAAATATCATTTTTTTAAGAGAGATAGGGTGATAAATTAACAAGATTTTACAATATTAATATGAATAATCATTATGAAGAAAATTAAATGTTTTATAATTTGGACTTTTTCTAATTTGTCATTATTGAAATTTTGTCATAAAATCTTTGGTAAAATTGTAATTCAGATTAATAAAATCATTATGTTTTATGTAATAAAGGATTTAACACTTTTGAATACCTTCATTGCAACTTAGTTTTGCAATATTAATAATTGATAAATCTTCCATAAGATTCTCCTTGATTTGACACCAAAAAAAAAAAAAAAAATCTGTTATTTTGAGCACCTATAAAAAGTCAAATTTGTAAAAGCATTGTATTAACAATTAAATTTCACTTCACCCCTTTGAGGGTTTTCATTGTTGGTAAAAATGGGGTGGTAATATTCCCTCATCAAAGTATATTTATTTCCAAAATTTATTGTATATTTACCCCTTTGATAGAGTGGGCCATCTAAGTGAGTTGGAAAAATTTACCCACAATGTTAAGAGTCTACATTAAGTAAGAAATAAAGTTTACTATTTCCATTGGAATTGAAACCTCTTTTATGTAGACATGGATCATTAACAAAAAGACCAAAGGGATGTTGTTGGCAATGTACACGCTATAATTCGATGTGTTATCATTTGGATATTGTTTATAATAAGCTTGATGTAGCCTATTAGAAGCTAAGGAATAAACTGCAATAAATCATTGTTAACCTTGAAGGATAGAAGGAATTATCACTAGTCTAAGAGATTGAACAAACCACAAGTATGAAACATAACCTCTAGCAATCTATCAATGACTTAAGCTACCTAAGGATTTAATTAACTCTTGACTCTAATATAATTATTTAAGCTCTCTTTAACTGTTTTACCTCATCAACTATCATATCCAATAATATCCAAAGTGCTTCTTCCTAATTATATCACTTCTAAAGGTGAAAAGTGATGAGATTTAATCTCATGAGCTATTACATATTATTTTATATTATCATGTATCACACATATATATTTATACTTACCTTTAGTAGTTAATGGCTAACTTGAGTGGTTGAGTTTTGTTTGGATACCTTTTTCTTCATTTCTTACATAATGTCCCTACAAGGGTAGGTACCATGATCAACATTGATGGGTTTACATTGGGTACCAACTGCAAAATGTAAAGAAGTTCCTAGGAGTTTGGTATGAGGCTTTCCTTGAAATTTTTTTTCTTTGTACTTTCTTAGAAGCTTTCTTTTACATATTTATTCTCTACATTTATTGTATTTTCATGGAGACTTTGTCAACTTTGATGTCCGACATTTTGTACTCCTATATATAGTAATACAATTGAGAGTAAATATATGAGTACATTGTTTCTTTCCCACTTGCATACATGTCTTTCCTCCTTTACTTGTGTGAGCACTTTTCTATTGTTATTGATGCTCATACAAAAAATACACCTAAATCCATAGGAAAATGTCATGGAAAATGTAGGTGCAACAATGGAATAACAACTTACTCTCTAGATGTAGGAGAACCACCAAAGAACCTCTTACATTATTCCATGATCAAAGGGAAAATGAATGTATCCACCCAAAGGTGAGAAGGGAGTATGCTCATTCTAACAATTTATAAAAGGGGGGAAGATATTAAATAGTCATCATCATGCCACTTGACATTCATACCATCACATGCTAGGCTTAGATTCCCCATTCTTTCATGTGTGTGAGGCTTTTCACATCCATAAAAAACATTTATCAGGTCAATATATGATGGAATATTCCTTCCTAAACTCAACCTTAGGCTCTCCCTCTCCTCCTGGCCCTCCATATCTCATCTATCACCATCATCTCTACTTTGGAATCAAGACTTTGGGTAGATATTGTGTTGTTATTTTTCCATGTTTGTGGAAGTTAGAGCTCCAAAATGTTGCCTCAGTTATTGAAGGAAGGATATCATCACTACTCGAGGTGATTTTACCTACATAAATCTCCAATTTTCACTTTGGAAGGCGCAACTAGAATCTCAAATGGCCAATTTAGATAGGAAGCGACACTCACACAAAACAATATAGGAAGGGTTCTTGCAACCTATGATGGGTAGAGAAATTGAGACCAACACCTCTATAGCTAGTCTCACAATGAAGAAAATGTTGTTGGAGGCATCTCTTCGAACTCTTAGAAACTTATTAATGAAAATCACTAACTTTATGAACATTTTTGTTCTTAATCCTATATGAAAATCCTCATGATAGACATGCATAAAAATCTATCAAATAAATTTATATTAAAACCTAAATATAATTTATGACAAATTCAATTATAATGTTTTAAGTTCTCTAGAATTAAATTATATTTTGTGATATATTTTTCCCTATTATGACATTGTCTAACATAATACACCTACAATCTTCGGTCTTAAAAATAAATTTATTCGCTCTCATAGATATTTCACACTTCATAACTCTATATGTTGAGATTTTTTTGTTTGTTTGTCAAGTTGTTTGTGATCCTCTAGGCTTGACTTGTGGCTTGAGGAATTGACCCAGGGGCATCTAATTCGTCAAAGTCACTCGGGTATCGCACCCGACCTGGGCCACACCAACCCTAAGTTGAATGAATATTTTAGCATGTCTCCTCCCCCTAGCAGAAGGCACAACCACCCCCCATGAGGTTTGATCCTGGGTTGCGTTGCTAAGGAGGTCTATCCTCAATCGGTTCTGTAGTGGAACTTGACATATATGTTGAGATTATAAACTGCTAAAAACATTAAAAAAAGTGTTTATAAAATATATAATCTTTTTAACTAAACACTATTATCTAAAAAAAACAAAAAAAAAACAAAAAAAACATTTTATTAAATATATAATATTTTATGAAATATATTGATTTTTTTAGTTAATTATATACTTTATATTATATTTTATTTGTCAATGTTCACTAACACTAAATGGTTTGTTGCATTAAGAAAATTAAAAATTCCTTGCAATTTTTTAGAGTTTTATTTTTATATTAAAATAAATATTTAATTTTGTTGAGTTAAAAGTCAAAAAGATTAATGATGTGACAAATATTTTGAAATTTAAATTTAAAATGAGTAGAATTCTATTTAAGAAAAAACAAATATTTTGAAATGTAAATTTAATGTGAGTAGAATCTTGAATTTAAGAAGAATCATTTTTCATACTCTTTCAATTAAAAATGTTTTAAATTTTATTTATTTATTATTATAATATAATTTGAGATGTTTCTAAAATTTTCTAATTATTATAATGTAAGTCTTTTTAAGGAAGAATTATATTAAAAAGAATATATATATATGAATTGTTTAAAAAAATTAAAATAAAGGTACCGCTACCATCTGGACTAGAGAGACAGCTACAGGAACGCTGCCACTTGATGGAGCTGTGCCTGCGTGGACTGGTGAAGGCCGGTGCCAGTGCCTGAGATCGCTGCCATCCTTGGTATCTGAGATCGCTGAGAAATTTGGCACGGCGGGTAGATTTGTTAGTGAGCCTTCTCTTCTTCACTCGAAGATCTGCCGTCCGCAACCTCCTGCCAACCTCCAAGCAGGTTATGGGTGTGCTGTCAAAACAGAGGCTGCGTGCAAAGCGAGTCACTACTGGTGTGGCTCATTGGAGGACTGTATCACTACGAAGAGGACCCGATGGGGCTCTGCGCATCCACGCAGTTGGATGTTTCTTTTCCAAACGAAAAAGGGAACGCTAACTTGGCCATGCCTACCTTAAAAAAAAATTCCGCCGCCGAAAGCTTAAAATGCAAACCAGTTCGCTTGACGAAGCGAGTGTTTATGGGGATGCGATGCAAAACAGAAGATAAGGCTTCCAAGTCGGCGGAAATAGAGAAGAGAGCCAAATCCATGAATTGGGCTCAGCAGGCAACCCGGTGAAAATACAGTGAAAGATTTATATTGTTGTAACTATCTTTTTTTCCAATAAAAAAGATATAAATTTTTTTCTACTAAAAAAAAGTTAAAGAAATAAAATTATATTTAAAAAAAATTGCCGACCTAGACATGAATCCATCTTCCTGGCCATCAAAATTCAGGAGTACATTATATCTATGCTCATTGAAAATGCAATGAAAACATTGAATTTGTTTAGCATTCTCTCACCTTGAAGGCTTGATTAAACCACTGACATCTTTCAATATCGTAAATTTGGTCTTCTTAGATGGAGAAAGATGCATGATCTCCAGCACACCCTGCAATTCCAAATTCAAACTATAATTACCAACCCAACCCACAGCAACGTGATTACACAAATCAAATCAACACAGCAACGTACAGGAAACCAAAGTGTTAGTCCATTGCACATAGAAAGCTATAAAGCTCTAAAACTAATCTGAAATATGGATGAAATCTCGTTCATGCCCTGGAAAATCACATCTACTAAATTGAGTATATGCAAAGATAATGAACAAATCAGTCCGCTCACTTCCAAAATATTTCTGGTAACATTCCAAAGTGTTGGAAGAGCTCTGCTACCAACGTGACATTGAGCGTCCACATTCAAATCTTTGTATCTTACTTCCACAGTTGGTAACTCTATGCCCACCCTTTACATCAAACAACAATATCACCAGTGAGCTTTTATATCCCTATAACATTTCTTTTCAAAATAGAATATCTGGTTTCCATAAGCTCTGTTTATAACAACGTAAAATAAGACTCCAGGCATGCAAAGTGACCTGTAGACAGCTCTGTATAACAACAATCTGGAAAAAAATAATTCAATGAATAGCCAAGTAATATTGTTACCTGTCCAATCTATTCCTGATCTTTCTGAGAAACTTTTCATTGTCCTGCTCTCTGTTCGTGATCAGCTTCTCAATCAACAGGTGCCTCTCCTGAAGCGTGAGGTGACCCGCATCCACAACACGCCTATTTATGACGTGGCCACCCTCTTCATCATATTCCTTCAGTATTGATGTTCTCATTTTCGTATAACTCGGAAGCTTTTCTATGGCTGCCCAATGCACAGCCTCTTCTTCTGTACTCACATCATACTTATCATCTGCACTCACATCTTCTCCTCCTCCAAATTGAGATGATTGACCGTTGAAGATATCACTGATATTACTCCTCATTCTGCTTCTGAAGCTTGGGGCGTTAATTCCAATGCTCTTGAAGAATAAAATTGTGCCCAGGAATAAGGTGCAATTTGCATTAATTGTGCAGGGACACCGTATTTATGGTTGAAGTTTTGAGACTCTTTCTGCACTCTCCATGGCTAGATAGGATTCTCATACGTCATGGGTGACATCAAGAACTATAGAATTTTAGCAGCATAACGTGAAACAATTTAAAATTAAGAACACGCCATTTAATTTTGATAGTTAATTTTTGTTTGTCAACTTTGTCAACTTTGATGTCCGACATTTTGTACTCCTATATATAGTAATATAATGAAAATGCAAAGTTCTGTTTGAAGTGGTCTCACAACGTTATCCTGTTGGCAACCCACATCATTAAGTTTCAGCATCACAAAAATCTGATCCTCTCAAATCTTCATGTGCAGATTTAGCTACAGCTAAAAGACAAAACTTTAACTGCTCTGAAGGAATATGCATATAAGAGGTACATTGTAGACCAAGGAAAATGGAAGCTGGGTGCAAATTTACATAGACATCATGTCGATGGAGTGGCCATATTTTTATAAATTAATTTTTCCTTGGCTTTCAACATCAATTTTTGATAGCCACAAGTGTATTAGATAGTTTAAAATTTATACTACATTTTCATAATCATTAATTTAAACTCTACGCTTCATTTTGACAATCATTAGTACCAACTATATAGCCCTAACAACTAACTTTTTATTTTATAATATAAAAAAATAAAAAATTCACATTTATTTCATACATCAATGTGACATTTATTTTAAACATTTAAAATTTCTAAAAACCTTTTTATATTAAAAAAAGTTAAAATAAAAAACTTACTATTTAATATTAAAAATATTAAACTTCACATTCAACTTTAAAAATATTCAATTTTACATCCAACTTTGAAAGGAACATAATGCAGTCTACCAGGATTCCTCTGATAACCTGCTCAATAATGTCCTTCAAAGAATATTACAATACTTCCATACATTTCTCTCACATTATAATCAATCGCTTAAAATCACACTTATGAATATATATTGTATAGGGTTTATATAAAACTTGTTAGGGGTATAATTGTATCTCATGCCGTTGACTGTGAATTAATGGACTTACAATTGCGACGAATCTCACCACTTGTCCCAGTGAGGGGTTTAATATTTCCCATCTTAACCATGGACTCTTTGAATTGTTCAAAAAAATCCTGTTGGCCTTTCATATAAAATTCTACCAACTCCCTTGTGGTTTCTGTTCCATTTGAATAGAGCAACTGGTCTGTTTTCAGTAAACCTTCACCAGAACGTAGATTGGCATAATACTGGTTGTCAAAAGTTACCGGGGCCTCCAAATCTAGTGACACTAGAGTATCATTATTAATAACGAAACCTTGAGTGCAAAGTTGTTGGAGAGATGTTAGGTACTCTGTTTGAAGAGTTCCATCTGGTTGGACTCCCATGAGCCTAGAGCTGAATGTTCCGCAGCGTGCATTTCCAATTGTATGGGCACCTGCAAAACATATCAATCACATAACATTTAAAATTAATCATAACAAGTCCTTCGGTGGGTTTCAAAAAACGTACCCATTTTTGAAAAAAATTTATTTTTGAATTAGATATAAATTCCAGTGATTCTGATATAAATTCCGACCAGGAATCCTAAGAAAACTCAAAAAATAGCACTTAAAGACCACTAGTATAGATAAATATTGGATAGATAGATGGGTCTACCTGAAAGGGTGACTAGATCTTTTTCTGTGAAGCCTACACCCTTAAAATTTTCAATGAGTGCTGAAATATCCGATGTGGGGCTCACAAAGTTGTTATCTGCACCTGCCTTGCTTGCTGTTAGGCTATCCCTTCTCCCCAACTGCGCCTCCCATGATGGCCCTCCTGTCTGCTCAAACCAAAAATAAATTCTCCAATGTAGTGATCTATAATCTTCATGAATCTCCAATGCGATAAAATGGCAATTTATGAAATAAGATGGGAGCAGGTACCGGGAGGAGAGGCCCACCGTCGGGCCTCTTGGAGGAGTCATTGCAGTTTCTATCGTAGCAACAGGAAGCGCTGGAGGAGTAGGCTCCTCTGTTGCTGCTGTCTCGCGTGCAAGCGATGGTGGTTGTCACATGCAGCAAACTTGAGGGCCTCGAGAGTGCCTTAAAGGCATGAATTTGCCGCAACCATCGTTTGCCTAACCCTTGTGCTGGCTGCATGGTTCTTCAGGTTCTTTTCCCCTGTGCTGGCTGCATGGTTCTTTCAGGCATTTTCTACAGGCAACAAATGTTTTTTTGAACAAATGAGAGGCGGGGGAGATGGTGATCTGTAACATTCAAATTTTGAATTTGAAAATCAACCAGACCATCCCATAGCATTAATCATGGTATCCATGGGTACGAGATGGACCTATGTATGCATACATTCTGCACGCAGAGTCGCCTGAACCGGAAAAGGGGAATCGGGTTTTCCATTTAGTTGAATGGTTGGCATGGTATCACGTACTGTCCGGTACTTTCTCAGAGGCATTAAATAGTGAAAACGGAAATGGAGGAAACAGATACTGTTTGGAGTCCTTTGGGCGGAGTCCACCTCTTACCGGGAAAGCCGCGGAGTCGCCGGAGAGAACTGCCCGGAGCTGTCCCATCAGCGTCTGTTTCGTCGAACCAAAGACACTTCCATTTAAAATTAAGAACACGCCATGAAAATTGCCCTTTTAATTCATATTCTGCGACTCTTTGGAAAGGGTTGGGACTCTTAGGAAATCTAGGTGTTTGACTTTACAATTTGTATCTGATTTGTCTGAAGGATGGCAAGGGTGTTTACTTGATTCCATGTTCTTGTGGGACCCTTACATTGGTGAAACTGATCGATCAATTAGTCAAAGAATTCAGGGACATGTCGCTGACCTGAAGCATAGTAGATCACGGTCCTATGCGCTAGCGGAGCATGCTGAGAAGACAAATCATCACATTTGCATAGAGCATGCTGAGGTTATTGCGAGGATTGACCATTTCTACCACCGCAAGTTGAGAGAAGCCTTGGAATTGAAAAAAGGCCGGTTAACCTAAACAGAGATGATGGGTGGATGATTAGTAGATGTTGGATTCCCGCCCTTCATTCCTAAGAAGTTTTTTAAAATATATTTAAAATAAATTTATAATTATTAATTGTACATTTTTATTGAGAGTGCAAACTTCTGTGATCCATAACATATTAAAATATAAATCTTCCGGAAATCACATAATAAATTTTTGGAACCGACGCCTTTCGAACTACCAACTGTAGTTCATCATCAGGATAATGAAAATTAGCTGATCTGACATATACATTTATACCATGAAGAGAGAAGCAACTGTCACAACCCAAGAAAAGTCAAAAGCTTAAAAACGGTCAAAAAATAAAAATAAAAATATAAAACAAACCAAAAGACCTTGAAAATACAAAAGTTAAAAATAGTCAACAATAAAAATATAAATAAAAATTTTACAGATAAAGGATTTAATCAAAAAACATTAAAACATTAATAAATAAATAAAACAAGAATTAAAATACAATTAAAAATAAAAATACAACGGTCAAAAAATAAGATTAAAGTATAAAACTAAAAATTATTCCAACCTTTAAAAGTTAAAAACTATCAACCATGAAAATATAAATAAAAATATATAAAAAACCCAAAATATAACAAATATAAAATAATATAAAATCAAAACTAAAATAACACCCATGAAACAAGTTGCAAAAAATCAAAGTCAAAAAATAAATAAATAATAAAAAATAAAAATGAAAATAAAAATAAAATAAAAAAATAAAAAATAAATTAATAAAAATAAAAATAAAAATGAAAATAAAATAAAATAAATAATAATAATAATAATAATAATCATATATATATATATATATATATATATTCTATAACTAAAAATATAAATAAATAAAATAAAATAAAGGATTTTAATAAATAAATGAAAATATTAATAAATTAAATTAAAAATAAAATAAAATATAACTAAATTATTTTAATAAATAAATAAAATTAATTTAATAAATAAATCAATAAATAAAATAAAATTAAAAGAATTAAATTAAGAATTAAATTACAATAAAAATATAAAATAAAATAAAATAAAAATAAAAATATAAAATGTTTAATTTATTTACTAAATAAATAAATAAATTAATATAAATAAAACTATAAATAGAAAACTAAAATAAAATAATAGAATAATAATAATAAAACTAAATAAATAAATAAAAAACTAAAGGAAGGACCTTTACAGGGAGTGAAGAGATGGAATCCAACAACTGCTAACTTTCCATCCGTCATCCCTGTTCAACGTACAGGGTCTCTTCTCAATCTCAATCGCCTCCCTAAATTTCCGGTGGTGGAAATGGTCAACCCTAGCAAGGACTCTAGCGTCTTCAATACAAATATGATGCTTCGTCTTCTCTACATGTTCAGCTAGCGCTGAGGACTTGGTTCTACCAAGCCTAATATCTGCAGAATGTTCTTGGATCCTTTTATTAATTGATCGACCAGTTTCACCAACGTAGGGAGTCCCACAAGAGCACGGGATTAAATAAAAACCCTTTATGCTTTTTGGGTCCAACTGGTCCTTAACTGACCTAAGGGAGCCCCAAATGGTGTTTAAAGGCTTAAAAGAAGACGAGATCTTATGCTTCCTTAAAATCCTATCTATCTTGTCAGTAGTACCTTGAATAAGGTAAATGAACTCTCCCAACCTCATCATCCATTATCTTTTTCTGTCTAGGACCTTTGCTCGCATTCATAAAAGCCTTCAAACCTTGTCTTCTGCTATATCCATTTTTTTCAAATACCTTGAGGAGATGGGCTTTCTCTTCATCTAAATGATCATCATCAGAAATTCTAAGAGCTCTCGTAGCTAAAGTATTCAAAACTCCAAGTTTCTGAGCAGGAAAATGATGAGAACTAGAATGGAGATATTGCTCCGTGTGCGTCTTTTTCCGAAAAACACGGTGAGAGAAAGAGCCATTATTATTCCTAGAGATGAGAACATCCAGGAAAGGAAGGCTCCCATCAGTCTCAGTTTCCATTGTGAATTTGATGGAGTTAGATTGATTATTCATATGGTTATGAAAAGCCTCCAATTCTTGACAAGATGAGGTTGGGAGAGTTCATTTACCTTTTATTCAAGGTACTACTGACAAGATAGCTAGGATTTTAAGGAAGCATAAGATCTCATCTTCTTTTAAGCCTTTAAACACCATTCGGGACTCCCTTAGGTCGGTTAAGGACCAGTTGGACCCAAAAAGCGTAAAGGGTGTTTATTTAATCCCGTGCTCTTGTGGGACTCCCTACATTGGTGAAACTAGTCGATCAATTAATAAAAGGATCCACGAACATTCTGCAGATATTAGGCTTGGTAGAACCAAGTCCTCAGCGCTAGCTGAACATGCAGAGAAGACGAAGCATCATATCTGTATTGAAGACGCTAGAGTCCTTGCTAGGGTTGACCATTTCCACCACCGGAAATTTAGGGAGGCGGTTGAGATTGAGAAGAGACCCTGTACGTTGAACAGGGATGACGGATGGAAAGTTAGTAGTTGTTGGATTCCATCTCTTCACTCCCTGTAAAGGTCCTTCCTTTAGTTTTTTTTTTTTTTATTTAGTTTTATTATTATTATTCTATTATTTTATTTTAGTTTTCTATTTATAGTTTTATTTATATTAATTTATTTAGTAAATAAATTAAACTTTTTTATATTTATATTTATATTTTATTTTATTTTATATTTTTTTTTGTAATTTAATTCTTTTAATTTTATTTTATTTATTGATTTATTTATTAAATTAATTTAATTTATTTATTAAAATAATTTAGTTATATTTTATTTTATTTATTAATTTATTAATATTTTCATTTATTTATTAAAATCCTTTATTTAATTTTATTTATTTATATTTTTAGTTATAGAATATATATATATATATATTATTTTTATTATTTTTTTACTTTTATTTTTTAATTTATTTTTTATTTTTTATTTTTATTTTTTAATTTTAATTTTAATTTTAATTTTATTTTTTATTATTATTATTATTTTTTTTGACTTTGATTTTTTTCAACTTGTTTCATGGGGTGTTATTTTAGTTTTGATTTTATATTATTTTATATTTGTTATGTTTCAGGTTTTTTTATATATTTTTATTTATATTTTTATTGTTGATAGTTTTTAACTTTTTAAGGTTGGAATAATTTTTAGTTTTATATTTTAATCTTATTTTTTGACCGTCGTATTTTTATTTTTAATTGTATTTTAATTCTTGTTTTATTTATTTATTAATGTTTTAATGTTTTTTGATTAAATCCTTTATCTGTAAAAATTTTATTTATATTTTTATTGTTGACTATTTTTAACTTTTGTATTTTCAAGGTCTTTTGGTTTGTTTTATATTTTTATTTTTTGACCATTTTTAAGCTTTTTGACTTTTCTTGGGTTGTGACCATTGCTTCTCTCTTCATGGTATAAATGTATATGTCAAATCAGCTAATTTTCATTATCCTGATGATGAACTACAGTTGGTAGTTCGAAACGCGTCGGTTCCAAAAATTTATTATTTGATTTCTCGGAAGATTTATATTTTAATATGTACATTTTTATTTTTATTTATTTATTTATTTTATTATTACTATTATTATTTTTTATTTTTTATTTTTATATTTTTTTAATTTTATTTTTATATTTTAGATTTTAGATTTTATATTTTTTTTTCAATTAAAATTTGATTTATTTATTTTATTTTATTTTGATCTTTATTTTTTCTATTTAATTAATTAATTAATTAATTTTTTATTTTATTTTTATTTATTTATTTTATTGAAACTTTTACTTATTTATGTATTTATTTTTTAAGATTAATTATCAAAAAGATAACTATTTGATAAGATTTGAATCACCTAACAATTATATATATATATATATATATATACTATCAAAACATAAAACAAATAAATAACTATAATTATTATAAGAAATAAAAAATATATATATGTATATATATGATTATTAGGTACTATTTTTATTAAAAGAAATAAAATTATATAAGAATCCTAGTTATGAACTTTAAGCTTTTGATCTTTTTATTGATTGTTTGATTTTTATTATTTTTATTTTTATTTGAACTATTATTATAATTTGAGTCAAACTAGCCATTATTTTACAAACGGCTAGTGAGAGCTTTACTTTCTATTTAAAGGGGTTTCTTGATCAGATTTTTCATCTTGTCCTGATGATGAACCACACTAGCTGGTTCGAAACGCATCGACCAAATATGTTTTGATGTGATTCTCACCGAAAGATCTCAATAACAATTTGTACCACGTTTAAGCAAAGTATCAGTGTGGTCTCTGTTAGTTCAAGGCTTCATCGTGATACGATGCAAGTATCCTCATTTTTTTATTCTTGAACAATGACAAAAGAAAACAATTTTGTGGTTTTGTGCGTATTATGTGATTCATTCTTTCTGTATTCCTATCTTACTGATTGGAGCCATATGTTCGATTATATATATATAATTGAAATTAAAATAATTTAGATAACTTGCATTGAGGTGTTTTATATTTTTGTAGTTAGCTTTCCAATAAATCATATTGGTAACGTTTTATGGTTAATATTTGGAATTTATTAATGGGTTCATCTTTAACACTAAGGTGTTTTATATTTTTTTACATTGTGAGAAAATCTATTTTAGTTTATATTTTTTTACAAGGTGGAAAAACTTAGTATAAATAAGTTGTCAAACCAAAGTGAGGACAATTAGAGGACAACTATCACTAATTACTATCCTCTAATGGAGGTTGAATCTGTTGGAAATGTTGTCATTGATGGCAAAGGACAGCAGCAGAGGCTAAGGAAAATACAGTGACAGGAGTGCACATTTGGCAGAGCAGCAGAAATACAGTGACAGAATGAGAGAATGCAGGCAGCAGACTATAGCAGCTTTCACACATAATCACAGTAAGGGCTCCAGAGAATGCAAAATACAAACCTGGAATGCGCATTGTAATTATTGATGGAACTTCTGGTTTAGCATGCGAAAATGATGATAGCATTATATTAAAATAGCAATGAAACAGGGTTCATATATATCAAAGTGCTGAAGAAAGGTATATAACGAAATCAAGAAGGGTTTATATATTATAGTTTGAACAGAGCTTATATGCATATGTATATAACGAAGGTGCGAAGTTTTTATTGAAGCAGAACCATGAATGAAAGCGGAACCCTAAGTGTGAACAAGAAACCGAGGTGTGGTGTCCTGTCAGACGCTGCAGTTGTCAAAATGGTGGATTTTAAAGAACGCGATATGTCATTGATGGCTAATGGTCCTAAAGCGGTTTCCAAATACAAATTTTTTCGCGTGATTTTGGAGAATTATGTGACGAGCATATAAGTTGCGCAATATTGCGCGTCGTCCGTTGGATGGGTGTCCAAAGCTCAGTTGGAGCGCGAGAACAGATTGACCGTCCAATTAAAGGAGAAGGTGCGGGGAGGAGAACCAAGGATGTGGGTCCTACATTCAGAGCTGCGGAGCCAAAGTATTATGCGAATGACTGTGTATTCTGTGTTATGAAAGTTAATAAATAGGCAAAGGCTATGACGGATATTAATATATGTTGATATATATGATGGGGCGAATGCAGGTTGAATTACATGGTAAAGTGTTCACATGTAAGTTAAATGCGTGGGTTTATTATAAGGTTCACAATAAATTGAACGGGGTCATTATATATGTCCATATATGATATGCAAATCACCAAAGGAGTGGTACAGATGATGGTCAGCATATAGTAGTACGCTGTGGGCCTGAGCGCTTTTACATGAAGTCAGGGTTTGATACCTATTGCAATGTTAATATGTTACACAGCTAAGACTATACTGGGAGCGGAAGTGCTAATCAAACTATGGAACCCGAGAGGCTATATATATATATCTATATATATATATATATAGATATATATATATATATATATATATATATATATATATATTAGTGCTGGGCTTAAGTCTGAGTCCAAGACTTAATATAATGTTGATGGAAGATATTGTGTGTGTAGTGTGGGACCCCCTACATAAAATTCCGAGAATCAAAACCCAAGCTGGAGGATACATAAACCTTATTCCGAGAACCTTAACCCAAGCTGGAGGATACATTAAAGTTGAAGTGGAAAGTTTATATATATGCAGCACTTTGTATATGTTGCACTTTATTTATAAAGGACCAAAGCATATATATTTTTATATGTAGCGCTCTATTGTTCGAATCAAAACAAACGAAGTACCACATGGTGGGACCCTCAAGTATCGCATCGGAGAAACTAATGGTAGAGGAACATATTAACAAAAGTTCTTATGGAAGCGGACCCGATTCACTTATAAACTGTGAGACCTATATTTGTTTGAATTCTGCCTCAAAGCGCATCGGAGCAAGTTATCGCATTGGAAGTAAAGTGCAATCGAACAATCTGTTGAATGTTGCGATCGCGATGGTGCGATGCAATCGCAACCGTCGGATCATTGAAGAGTGCAACCGTTGGATCTAAAGAAAAACAGAGTGGGGTCTACAGTAACCCATCGCATTGGCGCAGTGAAGTGTACAGTAACTGATCGCATCGGAGGAAAACAGACCATCGGAACATCGGAGCATCGGAACTCACAACTAGAAGTTGCGATTGTGATTAATCGCAATCGGAAGAATTCAGGAGGTGACTCATCGCATTGGAGAATAAAGCAAGCTCGGCGAGTGGGCCCGAAAGGGCATTTTAAGTATTTAAAAAGTTTTTATTTAAGTTCTCCATGAGTTGATTTGCGTTACATAAAGGGGTAGTTTATATGTTAAAACCACTTCATTATCATGCTGAGAGTTGAATTGCGATATATGAAAAGCGCAGTTACGTATATATGGCAGTTACACTGCGACAATGAACAGGAGATCAAACAAAGCTGAGAGGGACAAACACAGTCACAGAAAAGACAAACACAGTGATCCAAAACTGAATAATATGATTTTTAATCCTCATTGTAACTGAATGTATATGTCTTTGATTGGTTTATATTGTTTGTGATGCATTGGCAAGTCTCCGGAAGAAAACAAAATTCCCACTGTAATATCAAATTTAGTACATACAGCTATATTTTTCTGAGTGAGCTGGAAAAGAAATGAGAAGGCAGAGGGCTAAGAGGTATGGCTATCCATTTCAAATTCCCTGAGGAATACAAACAATCATAAGGAAATCTCTATAAATGATATCACCCTGATATGCATAGAGATTAGAGAGTGAGGATAGAGAATGCAGAGTATGGAAAATTGAGGTAGAGAAGATAAGGAAGAGAGGAGCAGAAAGAGATGCTACAAAACAGAGCTGATATCTGAGGTAAATCCACAAATATTTTCTTTTGATAAATTGAGGAAGTTGGAGTTTCCCTATCAAGTTGAAGCTTGATAGTTTTCAGTTGTAGCTGACTGAGGTTGGAGCCTCCTATAGGTTGGTGCCTGCAGAAAAGCAGTGGTGAGAGGGAGTTGGAGCTTGCCTTTGCATCACAACAATAATAAGATGTGGTTTTCTCCCTTTATGGGTTTCCACTTATATCTGCTGTCTCTGTGTGTGTTGCCTATGTGTTTATATGATCTACCCAATCTGCTTAATATTTGCTGCTCTCACAATAAGTTTGGTGTCACATTAATTTAATACTTGCTGCAACTTATTGAGACTGTTCACATATTAAAGTTGGTTATAAAATTAAGTTGTAAATAATCCTGATGAAAAGTTTAAAAAGCTTATGTATGTGTTAAACTGATTCACCCCCCCCCCCCTCTCAGTTTAACTAAGGATTCAGCAATTGGTATCAGAGCCAGTTCCTTTAGTACCAGTTTAACGACTGAAAGGAGATCCTAGGACCCTAAGATGGCAAGTCAAGAAGGATGCTCAACCAATAAAGCCCCTTTTTTCACTGGTGCTAATTATGCCTTCTGTAAAATCAGAATGAGAGCATACATAATGTCTCTAGGAATAGAGGTTTGGGCTGCTGTGGAATTTGGATATGCCCCAAAGGCTACTGACCCAGAGAGAGAAACTAAACAAGAATTTGTAGCAAATGCAAAGGCCAGGAATGAAATCTTAAATGGACTATGTGAGGCTGAATTTATCAAAGTAATGCACAGTAAGACTGCCAAAGATATGTGGGATACTCTTGAAAACATCCATGAGGGAAATAAAAAGGTAAAGACAGCCAAAATTCAAGTATACAAAGCTCAGTTTGAAAATTTAAAAATGAATGATGATGAAGATGTTGGCAGCTTCTTCTTAAGAGTTGCAAAAATTGTTAACAGTATGAAAGCTCTTGGAGAAACCATACCAGAAAGTGTAATTGTACAAAAGATTCTAAGATCTCTTCCACCCAGTTTTAATCCCAAGGTGTCTGCAATAGAAGAAACAGCTGATTGGGAAACCTTGACCATGAACCAGTTACTTGGAAATCTAACAACCTATGAGATGAGAATCCCATAGAAGAAGCCAAGTGCGAGGGAGGCGGCTTTTAAAATAGAAAAGAAGAAAGAAGAAAAGGAAGATATATGCTCTTGCTCTGATGAAGAAGAGGCTAAATTTGTCAAGAAACTGGAAATAGGTTCGGGTAAATACAAAGGTAAACTTCCTTTCAAATGCTTTAACTGTGGAAGAGTTGGACACTATGCTGCTAAGTGTCCTCACAAGAAAGTAAGGAATCAGGCTCAAGAATCAGAGAAAACTACATCAAAGAACTGGCAGAAAGGAAATAAATTCAATAGAAAATATTTCTATGCTCAACAAGACAACAGTGCATTTGAAGACTCAGATGAACCCTCAAGTGAAGAAGGAACCTCTAAATTTTTATTGATGGCCATAGAAGAACTTGAAGGACTCCTTCTAGAAGATGAAGAAGAAGGTGAAGTTGACCTTGAGGGGGAGCTAAGAAGTGCCCTATAGGAGATTGAAAAACTCAAACTAAAGTGTAGAAAACAAAAAGACATTCTCCTCAAGTATGTACGAGAAGAACATAATTCAGAAGTCCTCATGCAGCTAAAGATAGATCTTGAAGAAGCCAAGAAGATAGAAGACACGTTACTTAAGAAAATCAAGGATAAAACTCAGGAACAAGAGAAGTTGGAAGAATAAGTAGTATGTCTGAGGAAGAAATTAGAAAATGATCAAAGGAAAGTGGCTATAAAGTCTTCTCAAACAACGAGCTCTGGTAAGTTGAACGAGATTTTGGATGCTCAAATATCTCCTATGATAAAAACTGGGATAGGCTATGAAGGAGAATCAAGTAAAAGTAAAGAAAAACAAAACAAAAATATTATTTTTGTAAAAGCAAAGAAGGCTGATGAAGAAGCTCAAATAATTTCTACAAAAGAAGAAACATGTAATGAGGGAGAGAGAAATCAGAAGAAACCTCTAATAACAAAGAATGAAATAAATACTCAGAAAACAGAAAAAGGCTTATATACCCCTGAGTATGTCAAATTTGGAAGCCATCAAAGGAGATTCTTCCCTCCTATGAAAAATGCCAAATGTTATGCCTGCCATAAGCTGGGACACATTGCTGCATACTGTCATACAAGGAAGAGTAATTCAAACCAACAAAAGATGCAAACAGTGAAGAGACTGTTTCAAGCAAACAAATGGAGAAGACAACCTCACATCAGGTATGCAAGTTGTTTCTATGGTTACTGTTTTTATTGTAAGGAATTTGGCCATAAAATCATTGAATGCAGAAAATATGGACAAAGATGGATGTACAACACCTCAAGGAGGTTTATGAATCAAGGATATTTTACTCATACTCACAATTCTGCAAAAATTATGATCAAATGTTGTGTATGAAATAAAGTTGGACATATGCCTTCCAAATGTCCTCGCAGAGGATGTGGTTCATCATCTCACAAAAGATATCAAACAAAAGGATGTTTCTAGTGGAAAAAGAAGGTGAATAAATGTGACCTAGCTCTAACTACTCAAGACCTGAAAAGCCAATGGTATTTGGACAGTGGCTGCTCAAAACATATGACTAGAGATAGAAGCAAGTTTATCACTTTTGATGAAAATAAATCTGGTAATGTTACTTTTGGCAATGATAAATCAGGAAAAATCAAAGGAAAAGGCTCAGTCAGCCTAGATAATGGCAGAGGAAAGGCCCAAGGTGTACTATTTGTAGATGGGCTGAAAGCAGATTTGCTGAGTGTCAGTCAAATGTGTGATAAAGGCTGCGAAGTTCTTTTTAGAGCACAAGACTGTGAAGTCAAATCAAGCACCATAGGAAAGACTCTGCTCAAAGGTGTTCGAACAGAGAGTAATGTTTACATTGTGAAAGAGGAGGATGAAGCATGCCATATTAGCAAACTTGAGGAGTCGTGGTTATGGAATAAGAGATTGGGACATCTCAGCTTCGACCATATCATCATACTGAGCAAGAAGAAAGCTGTCAGAGATATGCCAGAAATAAAAAGGCCTTCAAATGCCAAATGCAAATCTTGTCAATTGGGCAAACAAACCCACACATCGTTTAAGGCCAAAGATGATCTATCAACAAGAAGACCACTCCAGCTTGTGCACATGGACCTGTGTGGACCTGCAAGAACTAAAACACCAAGTGGAGAATCCTACTTCATGCTGATAATAGATGATTTCTCCAGAATGACATGGGTTGCATTTCTCAAGAATAAATCAGAAGCACTGGAGAAATTTAAGATATTCAAAGCATTAGCATAAAATCAAATAGGATGTAAGCTAAAATGCATCAGATCAGACAGAGGAGGTGAATTCTCAGATTATGACTTTGTAGACCTATGCAATGAACATGGGATAAAGAAACAATTTACTATTGCAGGGACACCTCAACAGAATGGAGTAGCAGAGAGACAAAACAGGTCTGTACAAAAAATTTCCAGAGCCATGATGCAAGAGAGTAATATTCCTCAAACCTTCTGGGCAGAAGCAGTACACACAGCCGTGCATATCCTAAACAAAGCTCATTTAAGGCCAAGCAGTGACAAGACTCCCTATGAACTATGGCATGGTAAACCAACTTCAATCAAGCACTTTAGAGTCTTTGGAAGCAAGTGTTACATAAAGAATAATGATGAAAATTTGGGGAAATTTGATGCTAGAGCAGATGAAGGGATATTTCTAGGATATGCATCCAAAAGTAAAGGGTACAGGTGCTACAACAAGGCTCTTCGAAAATTTTTAGAAAGCATTGATGTAAGATTTGATGAAGAACTTCCAAACAAGACAAGAAGTACAGACTACAACAGTCCTTTAGAAAAACATGAAGAAGAAAACAAGATGATGATGAAACAAGCAAGACAACAGAAGATGCTGAGCTGAGCTCAAAAGCCCCCTCAAGATACACTCAAAAGAACCATCTAGAAGAGCAGATCATTGGAGATAAGAGTGTAGAAGTCCAAACAAGAAGGCAACTAACTGAACAGATAGAAGAGGTATACATAGCCATGTTATCACAAATAGAGCCAAAGAAGTTTGAAGAAGCTAGCAAGGACAAACATTGGGTGAATTCTATGAATGAAGAATTGGACCAAATTGAGAAGAACAGTACCTGGGAATTAGTTCCTAGACCCACTGAGAAAAATGTCATAGGTTCAAAATGGGTATTCAAGAATAAAATGAATGAGCAAGGACAGGTAATCAGGAATAAAGCCAGACTTGTTTGCAAAGGATATTCACAAATCGAAGGACTTGATTACGGTGAAAATTTTTCCCCTGTAGCCAGAATGGAAGCTATCAGAATGTTTCTGGCCTTTGCATGCTACCAAGACTTCAAGGTATATCAAATGGATGTGAAATATGCATTTCTAAATGGAGATCTAGAAGAAGAAGTCTACATGGAACAACCAGAAGGTTTCTCATTAACAGACAAGGAAAATCATGTGTGCAGACTAAAGAAGGCTCTATATGGACTGAAACAGGCCCCTCGTGCTTGGTACTCAAGGCTAGATAAGTACTTGCAAAAACAAGGCTTTAAGAGAGGAGGAGTAGACAACAATCTATACATAAAAGCCAATGAAAATGAACTCCTGATTGTTGTAGTATATGTTGATGACATTATGTTTGGAAGCAACAAAGATGAGCTAGCAAAAGGATTTGTTGAAGAGATGAAATCAAAGTTTGAGATGTCTATGATTGGAGAGCTCAGTTTCTACTTAGGACTTCAAATTCAGCAAAAGAACACAGGTACATTCATCTCACAGGAAAAATACTTAAAAGAGATGTTGAAAAAATTCAAAATGGAAGACTGCAAACCTATGTCAACTCCCATGATCACTGGATGCAAGCTATGTGCTAATGATGAATCTACTGATATAGATCAAAGACTTTACAGATCCATGATAGGAAGTCTACTATACCTAACAGCATCAAGACCAGACATTATGTTTTCAGTAGGACTTGTGGCTAGATATCAAGCAGTGACCTAAAAAAAATCACCTTCTAGCAGTCAAAATAATATTCAGATATCTACAAGGAACTTCACAACATGGACTTTGGTATCCAAAAGGAAAAAGCTTCACTTTGACAGCATACATAGATGCAGATTGGGCCAGCTGTGTGCATGACAGGAAAAGCACAAGTGGAGGTGCATTCTATCTAGGAGAAAGTCTGGTGGCATGGATAAGCAAGAAACAAACATCTATTTCTCTATCTACAGCAGAAGAAAAATACATAGCAGTAGCAACATGCTGCACACAAGTCAAGTGGATGAAGAAAACCCTCCAAGACATGAAGGTAAGCATTGATGAACCTATCTCTATCAAATGTGATAATACAAGTGCTATAAGCATATCAAAAAATCCTGTGCTTCATTCAAAAACTAAACATATCCCAATCAAGTATCATTTTCTCAGAGAACAAGTAGCTCAGAAGGTAGTGAAGTTTGGATATGTGCCAACAAAAGAACAGACATCAGATATATTTACCAAACCTCTTGCTAGAGAACCATTTGAGTATTTGAGAGATAGACTAGGGGTAGTATCTGTAGATGCTACTCTCTGATATGAAGAGAAAGCATTGGTTTAGGGGGAGAACAGAAATGAAAATATCACTCCAGGGGGAGACCAGTGAGCAAGGAAAGCATGAAACAGGTCCTCAAGATCAGAGCAACATGGACGAGATTTAAAAGCACACTGGGAAATGAGAAACCCCTTGCCATTGATGTCAAAGGGGGAGGAAAAGTGAGCAACAGAAGAAAGGGTCCTAAAAGGAAAGCAGAGGAAGTGTATTGCCATAAATGCCAAAGGAGGAGACTGTTGGAAATGTTGTCATTTATGGCAAAGGACAGCAGTAGAGGCTAAGGAAAATATAGTGACATGAGTGCACATTTGGCAGAGTAGCAAAAATACAGTGACAGGAAATACAGTGATAGAATGAGAGAATGCAAGGCAGCAGACTATGGCAGCTTTCACACATAATCATAGTAAGGGCTCCGGAGAATGCGAAATACAAACCTGGAATGCGCATTGTAATTATTGATAAAACTGCTGGTTTAGCATGCGAAAACGATGATAACGTTATATTAAAATAGCAGTGAAACATGGTTCATATATATCAAAGTGCTGAAGAAAGGTATATAACGAAATCAAGAAGGGTTTATATATTATAGTTTGAACAGAGCTTATATGTATATGTATATAATGAAGGCGCGAAGTTTTTATTGAAGCGGAACCATGAATGAAAGTGGAACCCTAAGTGTGAACAGTAAAAATAGAGGTAAGTAAACCGACAGTATCGCGCGGTGTCAAAAATGGTAAGTGGATTTCTCAAAATGAACGCGATATATGTCATTGATGGCCAGGTGTCCTAAAGCAGTTTCCAAATACAACATTTTTCACGTGATTTTGGAGAATTATGTGACGAGCATATAAGTTGCGCGATATTGCACGTCGTCCGTTGGATGGGGGTCCAAAGCTCAGTTGGAGCGCGAGAACAGATTGACCTTCCAATCAAAGGAGCAGGTGCAGGGAAGAGAATCAAGGATGTGGGTCCTACATTCAGTGCTGCGGAGCCAAAGTATTATGCGAATGACTGTGTATTCTGTGTTATGAAAGTTAATAAACAGGCGAAGGCTATGACAGATATTAATATATGTTGATATATATGATGGGGCGAATGGAGGTTGAATTACATGGTAAAGTGTTCACATGTAAGTTAAATGCGTGGGTTTATTATAAGGTTCACAATAAATTGAACGGGGTTGTTATATATGTCCATATATTATATGCAAATCACCAAAGGAGTGGTACATATGATGGTCAGCATATAGTAGTACGCTGTGGGCCTGAGCGCTTTTACATGAAGTCAGGGTTTGATACCTATTGCAATGTTAATATGTTACACTGCTAAGACTATACTGGGAGCGGAAGTATTAATCAAACTATGGAACCCGAGAGGCTATATATATATATATATATATATATTAGTGCTGGGCTTAAGTCTGAGTCCAAGACTTAATATAATGTTGACGGAAGATATTGTGTGTGTAGTGCGGGACCCCCTACATAAAATTCCGAGAATCATAACCCAATCTAGAGGATACATAAACCTTATTCCGAAAACCTTAACCCAAGCTGGAGGATACATTAAAGCTGAAGCAAAAAGTTTATATATATGCAGTGCTTTGTATAAGTTGCGCTTTATTTACAAAGGACCAAAGCATATATATTTTTATATGTAGCGCTCTATCGTTCGAATCAAAACAAACAAAGTACCACATGGTGGGACCCTCGAGTATCGCATCGGAGAAACTAATGGCAGAGGAACATATTAACAAAAGTTCTGATGGAATTGGACCCGATTCACTTATAAACTGTGAGACCTATATTTGTTTGAATTCCGCCTCAAAGCGCATTGGAGAAAGTTATCGCATCGGAAGTAAAGTGTAATAGAACAATCTGTTGAATGTTGCGATCACGATGGTGCGATTCAATTGCAACCGTCAAATCATTGAAGAGTGCAACCATTGGATCTAAAGAAAAACAGAGTGGGGTCTACGGTAACCCATTGACCTTCTAACAATGTGACATGCAAATGTTGATTGCCCACCAGTGATTTCTTGGTATGCTGTCCTGAAGTATATTGCTAAGTATCCATCAAAAGAAGAAAAAAGGTCAGAAAGTTATCATGATATGTTAACTAGAATTTCAAATTCTATTGCCTCTGAGGATCATGCTTTGTGTGCTTACAGAAGGTTTCTTGCTGAAACAATTGTTGACTGTGACATTGGAGCACAAGAAACATGCCATATGTTGCTTAAGCTACTTCTTGTTTTTTGTAGCCGAAAATTTGTTTCCTTAAATGTTGGAAGAAATTTTTTCAGGAAAATATCAAGGGATAGCATGCAAATTTTCTCTTTCTTGGTTCCACCAAATAATGTGAATGCTTCTGATATTCACACCCTTGGTCGAAGGGATTTTTATACATCCTTTGACTGGAAAAGTACAACTATTTCTGATGATGTGATTGAAGAAGCTATTAATTTTATAAGGAATGGACAATCCAGGGGTGATATTCTTGACCTTTCAAATAGAGCATTTTCATCTCCAGATTCATTGTTAGAAAAACAACAACTTGCTTTTGAAATTGTCTTAAGGAATTTTGCTGAATATGAGATTCGTGAATCTCTTCTTATGATTGTTCAGGGAACTGTAGGCACTGGCAAGTATTTCCTTATCCATTCTATTTTTGAAGCTCTTTCTAATTTGTCCAGTAATGGAAGATGTCCTTTGCTTCTTCTTGCCCCAACAAGAATAACTACCTTTAATATACATGCAAAAACAATCCACTCGGCTCTAAAAATTCCAATTAAAGATATGAAACCACTACAGGGGCAATCATTAGCAGTATTCCAAGAAGAAATGAGGCATATTCGATATATATTGATTGATGAAATGAGCTTTCTAGGATCAAGGTTATTCATGCAAATAGATGCTCGATTACGAGAAGCATTTCCAGAGAAAAATAATTGTCCTTTCAGTGGAAGATCCATCATCCTTGTGGGTGACCTTGGCCAGCTACCTCCTGTGAGAGATAAGCCTTTGTATGCAGGTAATACAACAGGGAAATTCTTGTGGAAAAAATTCAGCATTGTTGTCACTCTTGACACAATATTTCGCCAACAAGGGAATGATGAGAAACAATCTTGTTTTCGGAGAGTCCTCAATAACATAAGAAATGCAGAACCTGTTCTTGAAGATTGGGAGTTTCTTATGTCGCGGGCTGATATGAGGTTGCATCCTAAAGAAAGGGATTTATTTAATGCAGCAGTTCACATGTTTCCAACAAATAATTTGGTGTCCTTCCATAACAGACATATGTTAAAATCATTAAACTCTCCAATTGCACGATGTATTACTGAGAATTCAAGGTGTTCATAAATCAGTGGTGCTAATGATGATCAATTAGACCATGAAATTTTGTTGTGTCGTGGTCAGCGTGTTATGTTGACATGTAATTTGTGGGTCGAAGCTGGTTTAGTGAATGGTGCACTTGGTTATGTGAATGATATATTTTATATGCCTGCCTCTAAGCCACCTTAGCTTCCAATGTTCACAACTGTTGTTTTTGATAAGTATGTTGGTGTTCCATTTGATGCAGACAATCTAACCATTATACCTATCACAGCAGTGATAAGAGGAAATCGAAAAAAAATTCCTTTAAAGATGGCATGGGCTCTTACAATACACAAATCACAGGGATTGACTTTAGAACAAGCATCAATTGATGTCAGGAATAAAGAGCAGCAAGGCCTAACCTTCACAGCCATATCAAGGGTGAAATAAATAGATGGTTTGCGCATTGCACCGCCGTTCTCTTTCCAGCGTTATGCCAAGATGAAATACAACGCATATGTTACAATTAGGAAGAAAGAAGAGGAGCGATTGAAGGTTATATCACTATGAAATGAAACTATTAATACTTTTAGCTATTTATAGAATGTTTTTTGAATTTATTTTATTGTCTTATTTATTTAATTTTAATATAATAATGATTTTCATATATTACTGAGATGAATACATTCATCATATTCATAGTAATATTTCAGAAAGTTGTTTGCATCATATTTCATGTTGTTCAATTTACTTCTATTTTTTAAGTGGTTATTGTTCCATTCTTTACAATCAACCATTCATTGATAAACAATCAGTTATATGAGCCAATCATTAAAAGTCAAGATTGAACTCCATATCACTATGACATGCAATTAATAATATTGTGACATAGAATGTCCTTTTTTCTTTTATTGTCCTCTTTATTTACATTTAGTATAATAATGCTTTTTGTATATTAATGAAATGAATACATTCATCATATTCATAGTAATATCTGATAGAGTTGTTACATCATATTTCATGTTCTTCAATTTACTCTTTTTTTAAGCCATTATTGTTCTTTTGTTTATAATTTACAATTCAGACACATACAACGAGTTATATGAGCCAAATCTTAAAAATAAATAATGAACTCCATATCACTATGACATGCAACTAATAATATTGTGACTTATTTATAGATTTTTTTTTTTAATTGCTTTTATTGTCCTCTTTATTTACTTTTAAATAAATATTGATTTTCATATATTAATGAGATGAATAAATTCATATGTTCATAGTAATATTTGAGAAATTTTTTTACATCGTTTTTCATTCATCATATTCATAGTTTTATTTTAGAAAGTTGTTTACATCGTTTTTCTTGTTCTTCAATTTACTTCTTCTTTTTATGTGGCTATTGTTCTTTTTATTTTTACAATGAATCATTCACACATAAACAACGAGTTATATGAGACAACCATTAAAAATCAATTTACTAATTTGTTCATATTGATATTAATATTGTGGATTCATATTATATCATGAATTACAAAATTATGGGCTAAATGCTATTAATATTATTATTTAGAATGATATCAAACAGTAATGAAAATTTTCTCCACCATTCCGAAAATTACCTATATTAATATTGATAATTATTATGTCTATTAATTAATTTTAATGATTTTATATATTAATATTAAACAGACATTGTGTCTATACATTAATATGAATATCAACATTAAACATCATTGTAAATATTTTGATTGAAGATTAGGTTTAATAAATTTATGTTTTTTGGGTTCAAAGACAACATATTTATATTTGATACTAATATTTAACTAAAATTAATATACACATTAACATTAATTTAAATACAAATATATAATTACTAAGATTATTGATATTTGATTTTAAACTTGTCGACTATTGTGATAATGGTCATATCGCTCATTTAATTTTATCACTCATTTCATCTATACAATATGTATTGCTAATGAGACTTATATTTGTAGAAATTTTTATATCATTTGGTTCATATAGTGTTAGGTTATTTTATAGCATGACTTTTTTAAGATAAGTTTTTTGACAATAATAAAAATTGGATGTTATGTTATATATATGTGTGTGTGTGTGCATAGATTTTTGTGTGTGTGTATTAATTTTGATTTTGTCATTTTTCCTTTCAAATGCATATATGGATAATAATGATGGCATTTATCATAATCAAGTGGTGAATAATATTTCTAGAGTGATAATTTCTCTTTCGTATCTTCAGAACAAGTTCGATAGAAAACACAACTTCCATCCTGCATTTATTGATGAGAATCTTCGTGTGCTAGATGAAATGAAAACGAATGTAAAATACTTGTTGCATGTGCACATGAGGGAGGCTGGGAGGAAAACAAGAAGGGATTGATTGGAAAGCATTAAGTAGCGTGATCATTACCCTATTGATTTGAATTGGTTTTCCTTTTTTCGTCGGTCTGGTTGTGTTTTGGAAGAAGCTATTTGATAAATGCATTTTGATTTGGTGTTTCAAGTCCATTTTTGTAGTGGAAATTTTTGGTGTAAAGACAAGAAAAACTATATGTTACTTTCCATGTTCTTTCTTTGGTTGCAATGATGGTGAAATTGAATATCCCTTTAATGTTAATATTATTGTTTATCCCTTAGGTTCACCAATTCCTTTGGTTTATAATATTACACCCTTGTGTTTATTACTTCTTTTGGTTTATAATATTAGTAATCCCTTAGGTTTACTAATCTCTTGAGTTATAAATATTTATTCTTATGATTTATTAATTTCTTAGGTTTTTGAGTTCACCATTTCCTTTGGTTTATAATATTAAACCCTTGGGTTTATTAGTTATTTTGGTTTATAATATTAGTAACCCCTTCAGTTTATTAATTTTTTGAGCTTACATTATTAATTGTTAGGGTTTATTAATTTCTTGGGTTTTTGAGTTTAAAATATTAATTATTGGGGATTATTAACCCCTTGAGATTTCTAATTCTTTGGTTGGTAATATTAGGCGTTAAATATTAGTCGTACACTTTGATATTATTGCATGGTCCAATGTTACATTAAAAATAAAGCACGGGTGACCATTGTTAATCATCGTTAGTCGTAGTCGATTAAGGTCTTCCATGGTTGAATGTCACATCATGACAAATATTCTCTCAATATGAAAATCAACCATGGATAACCATGGTCATTTTTGTCCAACGTCGCGTTGTGACAACAATTACCTCAATGTTTAAATCAAGCATTAATTTGTAGGCTTTATTAATCTCTTGTGTTTTTAATATTTATCCCTTCAGCTTATTGATCCCTTAGGTTTTTAATATTTATCCCTTTGGTTCACCAATTCCTTGGGCGACTCCAATTCAAAACCTTGGGTTTATTAGTTATTTTGGTTTATAATATTAATAATCCCTTGGGTTTTAAAATATCTTGAGTTAAAAATATTAATTCTTAAGGTTTATTAATTTCTTAGGGTTTATTAATTCTTAGGTTTTATTAATTTATTAATCTCGTGTTTTTAATATTGATCCCTTAGGTCTTTAATATTTATCCCTTGGGTTCACGAATTGTTTTTGTTTGTAATATTAAACCCTTGCGTTTATTAGTTCTTTTGGTTTATAATATTAATAACCCCTTGGGTTTATTAATCTCTTTAGTTTAAAATATTAATTCTTAGGGTTTGTTAATCTCTTGAGTTTAAAATATTAATTCTTAGGGTTTATTAATTTCTTGGTTTATAATATTAATATTTCTCCCTTGGGTTCACTAATTCCTTTGGTTTATAATATTAAACCCTTGGGTTTATCACTTTTTGGTTTATAATATTAATAATATCTCGAGTTTATTAATCTCTTGAATTTAAAATATTAATTATTAAGGTTTATTAATTTCTTATGTTTTTGAGTTTAAAATATTTTTTCTTAGGATTTATTAATCTCTTGAGTTTTTAATATTGACCCCTTGGCCTTATTGATCCCTTAGGTTTTTAATATTTATCCCTTGGACTCACCAATTCCTTTGGTTTATAATATTTAACACTTGGGTTTATTAGTTCTTTTGGTTTAGAATATTAATAATCCATTGGGTTTATTAATATTCTGAGTTTAAAATATTGATTCTCATGGTTTATTAATTTCCTAGGTTTTTGAGTGTAAAATATTGATTCTTAGGGTTTATTAATTTCTTGTATTTTGAATATTATTCCCTTCGCCTTATTGATCCGTTAGGTTTTTAATATTTATCCCTTGGGTTCACCAATTCCTTTGGTTTATAATATTAAACCCTTGGGTTTATCACTTCTTTTGGTTTATAATATTAATAATCTCTTGGATTTAAAATATTAATTATTAGGGTTTATTAATTTCTTAGGTTTTTTAGTTTAAAATCTTAATTCTTGGGGTTTATTAATATCTTCTGTTTTTAATATTGACCCCTTGGCCTTATTAACCCCTTAGGTTTTTAATATTTATCCCTTGGGTTCACTGATTCCTTAAGTTTATAATATTCAATCATTGGGTCTATTAGTTTTTTTGGTTTATAATATTAATAATCCCTTGGGTTGATTAATATTTTGCATTTAAAATATTGATTCTTATGGTTTATTAATTTTCTAGGCTTTTTAGTGTAAAATATTAATTTTTAGGGTTTATTAATTTCTTGTATTTTCAATATTATTCCCTTCGCCTTATTGAGCCCTTAGGTTTTTAATATTTATCCCTTGGGTTCACCAATTCCTTTGGTTATAATATTAAACCCTTGGGTTTATTAGTTCTTTTGGTTTATAATATTAGTAATCCCTTGGGTTTATTAATATTTTGAGTTTAAAATATTTATTCTTATGGTTTATAATTAATTTCATAAATTTTTGAGTTTCAAATATTAATTCATAGGGTTTATTAATCCCTTCAATTTACTAATTGTGACAACAATTGTCTCCGTGTTTAAATCAAGCATGGTCAACCACCTTTATTTTATGGTTTATAGTATTTATCCAAGGGTTTTTATATACTTAAGGTTTATAATATTAATCTCTTGGGTTTAATATTATTCCCTTGGGTTTATAATATTAATAATCATGTGATTTTATCAATCTGTTGTATTTAAGATATTAATTTGTAGGAATTATTAATCTCTTATGTTTTTAATATTTATCCCTTCGCCTTATTGATTCCTTAATTTTTTAATATTTATCCCTTGGGTTCATCAATTCCTTGGGTTTATAATATTAAATCCTTCGGTTTATTACTTCTTTTGGTTTATAATATTAATAATCCCTTGGATTTTTAAATCTCTGGAGTTTAATATATTAATTCTTAAGGTTTATTAATTTCTTAGGGTTTTGAGTTTAAAAAATTAATTGTTATGGTTTATTAGTATCTTCAATTTAGAATATTAATTCTTAGGGTTTATTAATTTCTTGGCTTATAATATTTATATTGATCCCTTGGGTTTATAATAATTTTCCCTTAGGTTTACTAATTTCTTGGGTTTATAATATTAATCTCTCATGTTTAATATTGTTCCCATAGGTTTATAAACCCTTGGTTTCTTTGTACTAATCCCTTGGGTTTTTAATATCAATCCATTGGGTTTATTGATCCTTCACATTATTAAATCGTTAGGTTTATATTATTAACAGTCCCTAAAGTTGATTGTTCTCTTCCATTTATAATATTAATAATCATGTGAGTTTATCGTTCATTTTTATTTAAAATATTAATTCCTAGAATTTATTAATCTCTTCTCTTTTTAATATAGATCCCTTGGGGTTATTGATCTCTTAGGTTCTTAATATTTTTCCATAGGGTTCTCTAATTCCTTCGGGTTATAATATTACATCCTTGGTTTTAATAGTTATTTTGACTTATAATATTAATAATCCCTTGGGATTTTGGTAAGAGATATATACTTATTATAAATAGTAATAAAACACTATTATTATGTTATATTTGAATTTTAGTATAGTTTGAGTTATAACTATTGTATTCAAAAAATAATAACGAATAGAGTTTATGAATTTAGTCATTATTTAAAATTTGAAAGGAGAGTTTATGAATTTATTCATTATTTAAAGTTTTAAATGATTCACATATAGGGTATTGCAAACCTTTGTTATTTTTTAATTTATGAATTACTACCATTTTTCTATATAGGGTTGTGTTATTCATTATGAAGTTCTATAAAGTCTAAATATCACCTTCTTGATACATGAGAAACAAATCCTTCTTTGCAAAGCAACAAAAGAGAAAGGATGCCATGTTAGCTCTTTCTAACTTCCTTCTTTGTCTTCCTAATTATGGTCCATAATAACACTTTGATCTTGGTCAACGCATTATAGGAGCCTTTTAGCACTTAATTTATCAAGTTTTAACATTTTTCATTTACCATGGATTGACAAAATGTTAGACAAAATGTTAGACCAAGGTGTTAGACTCATGGTGTTTATGTGAAGAGCCTTGAATCTCGGTGTCCAATTTTCAAACACATGGAACACATGCTATCCATGGGCACCTGACACATCTAGGCCCATAACCATGTGGATGCCCCATCACTTAGACCTCATATGTTAATCTTTTTTTTTATTGAGCTAAGGCTCAATAACAGAAGTGTTTTTAAGCCTACATTCACTACACCTTGGGTGTTCATTTGTAGTGGGTATATTTTCTCATTTATGTACTTTTGTGCATTTCATATGTAGGACACTCATGATTGGGCATCTTCTATCTGTATTGCGCTTTTGATTCATCCTCAATGCACTTCTTTAGTGTTGTTTGCCTCAATTTACTTCAGGTTTTTGGTTTGGTGTTTTTGTTCCATTCAATCTTCTATTTGTTTATGATCTCAACATGATATCTGAGTGTGTGAGAACATTTCCTACCTACTTTGTTGCTTCTAGAGTTTATATTGTGTTCTTCATGTTGTTATGATTAGATAAGGGAATCTTAAAGAAAATTGGAATATGGTTGTTTTTCCTAATACTTTGCTAGTTGCAGGTAGAGGTTGTTTTCAACACTAATAATAAATATTATGTCCATAGATTGGTGTTCCCAACATTACAGTTGATTTAATGATTGTTGAAAGTCCCATTATAATATGGATTTAGCCATGGTAGACACTTCAATTTTTTTTCTATATTTTTGGCATTCCTTTATACCTCTAGATGCAATTACTAGTTTTTAATATTTCAAAATTTCTTTATAGTGAAGGTGCTTTTTCTGCAGGTATGGGTAAACACTATTCAATGCTTGTAGAGCTCCCTTTTCATCCTCCTTCATCCAACCAAAACATAACAAGTAGAACTAGGACGAAATATAACAAGTAGAACTAGGACGAGGTCAACAAAATTCATTGAGAAGTGCGTCGAAATCATAGCATTAACCCTTTCCCCTACCCTCATCGTTGTAGTGGGAATTTAGGAATTCTCAGATCTTATCAAAATCATGCCTCACAACATTGTCTACAGTGAACTCATGAGTCTCAGATCTTTGATGACAGTGTTGTTGCACATTATAAGAGAGTCACCTCAACAGTCATCAAAATTTGTCAATGAAATTTAAGCTCAACGACCGCTCGCAGGCCTAGAAATAGCGAGGAAAATATCTCTGCAACGCTTTCTCCAAAACTAAACAGTATGTGCTCCTTACAGCAAGATGAAGATCATGAAATTATTTGCTAAAGTAGAGAAGGAATTAGAGGACCAGATCATGCATGAGTGGCCTAAATGAATGTGACCACTTTGCATGGCTTCTTTTTTTTTCAGTGCTATGAGTGGCCTAGTTGTCAGCAGAGACAAAAATTTGATGCTAAATGATGCAGAAAGAGACGGGTCCTTCATTTGGTTTGCAAACATTACTAGCGCTTCGCACATGATGCTTAGATAGTAAAGGAGTATTTGTTGTAAGTGGTTCCCTCTTGTACACGGAATGGTCACAACTCATGTGCATTAATATCCTCATGGTGTAGTTATTAGAAATTTGTTATATAAAATTCACAATGACTTAGTCATTTGATTAGATTAAAGGGTTGTTTACTAATAACGTGGAGCATAGATCGAATGGGAGTCAATTGTTCGTGGGCACGCATCATATATTTTATGAGAATCGACACATTAGATGTTATATAACATTTAATGCTACGTTTTTAGTTTCTTCATATATCTTAAATCGGATTTTTGGTAGAAGGGAGCAACTTAATTCATTTAAAGTTTGGAAAAATAAGAAATTTCATGATGGTAAGACTATACATCATTCAATTTTGTTGAAGAGATAGTGGTTTGCATAACACATAAAATTTGATAGTGCACAAGATCTTATATTAATCAAATAACATTACATATATACATGAAGTGTTGTCTCAAGACAGGATAACTATCTTGGACACACAATCACTTGATTGAGAGAAACTCTCAACCACACACCAATCTAGGAAACATAATAGGAACAGATTTCTCTAAATAGAAAGAATCACAACTAAGACAAGTAGGAATTACTTTTTCCAACACACCCCTTAATGACTACTTGTCTCGATATTAATATGCAAATTCTAACTGTGGTTAAACATAACAAAAAGATATGTCGACATCCATCTAAAGGAGCAACTATCTAGTGGAATGCATGGGTGTCAACCGCTGCAACCACCGGTCTCATAGGATGTACTTCAAATACATTTTTTTGTCAACCATTATAACTATATACATGTACTTGTACCTGTAAATCCCCCTCCAACATCATCATTGTGGGTTTTATCGGATTACCCATAACCATGCTCTAGGTTTTATTGGATTACCCTCAACCATGCCAACAAGGGCTCTCAGCCACCAAGGCTCAATTCAACCACCAAGGATCAACATAACCACCAAGGCTCAACACTACCACTAAGGCACTCAATTCAGCGACGAAGGCTCAACTTAGCCATGAAGGCTCAAAACGGCCAATAAGGCTTACCAAAGACCCGACTCAACCAGGCCCATGGTTTTCTCAGCTCAACCTCAACCATACCAAGGGTTTTGTCGGCTGACCCTAAACCATGCCTACAGGAATCCTTGTCCACTTCACACTCACACATGGTTTCTGGCTTCCTACAAACCGACAATGCAAAGAAACATGCAATTAAAAAGTGGTTTTCATATTATCACGAACTTCATGGGGATACACATGCCTCATCAGACTTACATTACACACTCCAACTCTTGGAGTTACCAGGTACATATTTTACAAAGACCACTCCAAAAAATCATAGACTTGCTAATAAATGTATGTGATATAATCATCATGAGTCTATCCCATAAATCCACACTAACTTACACAAACATTTACTTTGTTGTCCATCATCTTTTAATCTCTAATGCAGCTCCTCTAGTGCCTTCATCAATATCATGTCTTCATCATATCTAGAAAATTTGTGTATTATTAGAATGACCAGTTCCAAAACACACTCAGAATTGTTAGAACAGTTGATCATGCTCAGACCAATGTCACTTCACTAAAACCCAAAAATACCATGACAGGACATACTTATTATTAAAATCAACGTTAGCCCTAAACTCCTGCATTTCTACTTGATCATTGATACCTTTACGATCGACCAACAATTTCCAGCTGCCCATTTAGATTTTGTGCAGATCAAGCATCTTCCTCCAGTTTTATCTAAAACTTTTGATACCAAGATAAAATTTTGCAAATCACACATTGGATTCGTTTTACAAGTCGGCTTCATACCACATATGCCGGATTCACCAACATGTCTGCAGCTCCAATTCCAACAACGTCATTGCAAGGCTATCATTCAAACAACTCTTCTACTCGTTTTTGCCCATGGAATTCATCATAGAATCAGTATACCTATCTAATCTTCCGGTTCTCATGATTTCCCCGGATAAGTGTGATTTGATCAGGATATCGAACCTTCAACGCAAGAAGCAACAAGACAGTCTCCACAGAGTAAAAACCGGTCAACAAAATCGCCTAAAAACAAATAATTGGTCTGCGGACAATCTCCTCCCACTTTAAACAACTCTTTCATATCATAAAAACGTCCGTGGATGTCTCTACAAATAGTTAGGGGAGCATCAACTCTTTCGACATTTCTCTCCTCGACCAGGATCTCCATGGCCTCCGAACAACAACCTCAGGCCTGCGACTGCACTTCGTCTTTGTGCAATTCACCATCACACATTTTGCAAAACTCCTGCACCACTCAATAAACATAAGGCGAATCCCCAGACCTCGCCGGCACTCAATAAGGTTGTTTATTTGTTATTTTTTCAGATAGAAAGAATCACAATTGAGACAACTAGGATTTATTTTTCCCAACAATAATTATATTGGATGAGAAGAAATAAGATAGGGGATGAGTTGCACTCTGTCTATCTAGATTCCGCTCTAAGCAATGTTGTTCCGCTCTAGATAGAAAGAATCACAATTGAGATGATTAGGAATTACTTTTTCCAACAATAACCATATTTTCCAATATCAACAATATTATATTTTGCAGAACAAATAATATGAAATTTATTTTTGAGAGAAAAAAAATCTAGACCACAACTCACATGAGTTATTTAAAAACTAGAATGTAATTATAACTCAAAGTTTAAAAATAAAGATTAAAGATATTGTTGAATAGCATTGGTCTAAGTGAATAGATCTTCCATAATCCAATATAGATTCTTTACAAAATAAAATCACATATTTTCCTGTAAATGTTGTAATTCTTTATAATTACAATTTTGAAAATATTAATATTTAGAGATAAAATTTTATGTAACTTGTAAAATTGAAAAAATAATTATAGAATACTTATAAATAATTTATTATCACCAATTTTTTTGCTTGTTTATTCCTTTGATTTATTTTGCAACTTTTGGAGCAATTGCTAGTTTTAATATATGAAATGAATGTTGAAAAGCATAAACCCGTGCATGCCATCATTCTTTGTTATATTCAACTTGGGAATATTATGTCACACTAATATTGGTGAACTTTTTAGTTTTCCTTTTCCCAACCCCTCACTCCATTATTTTTTCTCAAATTTTCACATAATAATATATTTAATATCATAAATATTTTGCAAAATTATCTCCTCGCTAAAATTGGGTATTTTCATGTCATCCATGCTTGAGTTTGGGGTGGTCTTCATGAAAGTTAGAAGTGAAGTCATTGGATTCGAGGAACAAAATTGATTAAATTTTAAGTTTTTGGAATTTCATTCCTAGGCTAATTTGAATCTCAAGTCAAACATGAACAAGCCAAACACGAACACAAATAATTTCACGAAATTAGTCTAAATTATTTTGAGTTTATTATGAAATCATAGGAAATTTAGAAAGGTTCGTAATAAAAAATAAATAAATAAACAACAAAACCCTAAAGGCTAAAACCTACTAGTTTAACAAAATAAAAACAACGAGGGGAAGACCAATATGGATTAAGTACTTTGGGAAGATGTTGGGAGTTGTATTGTTAATTTTAGTGGGGCATAATTTTTTTTAATAATATTTTTCAATTCTATTTGTTTTTCGTTATCTTCACAATTTTTATATGTTAATTTTTAGTTATATCATATACACTTTAATTATATAAATTTATATATTTATAAACAATTATAATAGAAAAGTGATATTTTTAATAAAATATGTCCATGAAATGGGACTTGTTGGTGATTGAGTGTTTTGTTAAAAAACTTATTTGTATTTGATATATATGTATATATGAAATTTAATTATATATATATATATATATATATATATATAAATGAAATATATGTAATTTAAAAATTATACATATTATTATTTTTAAATTTTGTTGTAGTTTATGATTTTTAAATGTGTCTATTTATTTTTATTTTTTTTATTTATACCATTTACATTTAAATTATATAAATTATATCTTGAGGTTAGCTTAATTGGTAATTTGAGATATGTGAAATTGTTGAAATGACCTAGGTTCAAATCTCTTGTTGCAACTCGAACTATAGGGAGGAAGACAAATTATAGCCCCTCTAATTTTCTCTAAGTCACAATATATATATATATAGACCACTACCCGATCTCACTTTGAAGCTCATGAGAATTAGTTCTTATCCAAGCGATGTTCATTTTTTTCTTAGTGTTGGTCAACACAGAGAGATAATTTTGATTATCAAGGGCGAGGTTGATCACCTCCTTATAGTATCTTAGCTTCCTTTTAACCTCCAGCTCGTGATCCTCCCACAACTTGTCTTTAAACTTGGAGGTAATAGTATTTTTTACATTATCTTTTCTTCCCATACTAAGCTCCTCCTTAATTCCCCAATGGTTGAGCCAAAACTAGGCATCCTTATGCCACCCACGTTTGAGGCGAAGGTAGTGGTTTTGACTAAAGTTAGAAGCAATTTTAGGGAGATTTTTGGATTTCATGTTGTAAATATTCTTCTTATACATCAGATATCTAAACATAGTCATATTTTCAATGGGGGACAAACCAACTTCGATCAAGAGAATATGATAGGGAGTATTTCCCTTCATCTTAAAATTGTAGGTTATGAATTGCTTTTGAATCATCTCAATCTTCCTCCATGACTCTCTAAATATCTGTATAAGACAACAGAGATGAAAAGAGTCTAAAAAAAACTTCTTTTTACTCCAAATATAAAAATCTACCACTTACAATTATTTTAAATATATATATTTAAAATAAAATCATATTTTATAAATAATTAATATTTAAAATAATAATTAAAAAAAATTATAATTTTTTCTAATTTTCAAAACCTATATTTACGCGTAAGGCGTCCCCTAGCTGCCCATGTGTCCATGTCTAAGCCATTGAATTAGATGTTAGACGATTGAAATGTTTTAGACCATTAGATGAAGTAAATAGTTTTATATATGTTATTTATAATGTTAGTTTTTGTCTTTTCAATAAACAAAGTATGATAGAAATGGTGTAATGTCATGTTTAACATTTTGACTATGTCAAATTACACAAAAATAAAAATAAAAGTAAATTAAATGAAAAGATTTACATAATGTAATGAACATTTTAACAAGGTTAAAATACAATAAAAAATAAAAATAATAAAATAAAATAATTATAAACTATAAAAACAGCCCATGGTATTGACCCGTGGTATTTGTGTAGAATGTAGTTTATTTTTAAATGTTTATAACCACTATGAACAATGTAACAAAGTTCAAATACAATAAAAAATAAAAATAATAAAATAAAATAATTATAAACTATAAAAACAAGCCATGGTATTGATGAATGGTATTCATGTGGAATTTAGTTTATTTTTACATGTTTATAACCATTATTTTTTAAAATTTTACTTAATAAAATGCATCTGAATTTTCATAGATCCAAATATACATAGTTTTTCTTGTTCTATATTATTTTTGTTACAACTATTTTATTATTCTAGAAATATTTTTGTTATATATAATTTATGTTACATATGTCTTATTATTCATAAGTAGAGTTTCTTAATATATACAAAATTAAATTAATAATGAATTTTTTTAGAATATGTGATCTTTTTCTAGTTTCCAAATTAGACATGATTTATCTAGAGCAATAATGATGAATGTTCATAATTCTCATATCTTAAATAAAACCAAATTTTCCTTTAATTACTTAACTGTAATAGTTTGTAACTACATAACAATTTGCACCTGCATACATACTCTTTCTGATTTTTTTTTGTTAATGAATATCAAATTTATTCTCTTCAAAAAAAACTATATACATATATTTAATTACGTAATTGTATCTAAAAAAATCTTACATGTTTTTTACTTTATAATCATAAACAATTTTCATATTATATGATTTCAAACTTACTCACACTTATATTAATTTTCTCTACAAATGTTGGAAATTTCATGGTTATTGTAATATAAGCTAAATACAAATTCATTTCTTCTACTCGACATTGCCATAGCTGGTTTCATGATGAGAAAGTTTATGTGATCATATGACAATGGTGCTGGATGACACTCAATGCATGGCAGAGAAGAGACCCCTCTTCTGAGATAGATTTTGGCCTTATCCAAAATAGTTTATGCCAAAAAAATATCTAAGATCCATGAGGTGTGTCGTGGAAGATGTTGCATGGCATTAAGACACAAGTACCATTTTGGGTCTTTTGGAGATAACTGTACAGACAAGGAGAAAAATATGAAGGAAAGTGGAAACAAAAATGGAAGATCATTAAGAAAGGAAGAAGATAAAAATTTGATAATGCAGAGAACCTTCGAAAAACTTTGGGAAAATTTCATTGAGCAAAATGAGAAAGGGATGAGTACATAGGAGTCATTGACTTCGTTGGTAACTGTTGGTGGAGCTAGTAAAATTACAAAATGTCACTATGCAGAGCTGAGTGCCACGTTTTGGTTGGCGGGTGGAAGTAAGAGAACTTCTGGAGTCCCTGTTCTAGCTAAGTAATCTTGGTTCAATCCTTTGAGAAATTTCCCTCCACGCTCTATAATTTGGCTCAGGGGCGATTGTGCTAAAAGAAAAACCATAGTGCTTCCTAATAAAGATTGGGTGGAAAAATCAAAACCCTGGACTCAGTTGCCAGTTCATGTTCATGCTTCCAACTAAGTGTCTAGTCCATTTAGCATATGCAATGAAAATCCATGTTATAGAATCTAGTGTTCTGATGAATGAGTGCATGGTTTTCTCATGTTCATGTTAATTAACTTGATGTTCTATTAATGATGTGCTGAGAACATGGTTCCTTTTATTTCGCCGATTTAATGCTAAGCTGACCAATCTCAGGTTATTGATGAGATTACGTTGGTTTCCACTTACCTTTAAGGTCATAATATAAGACCTTGTATAAAGCATGTTCTCGGTTGTTTAGAACTATAATATTCTAGCTGATATAATACTACTGAATGCAAGAAATATGAGTGTTCATATGACTACTTTAATACTGCAATTTCGTATACAGTGTGTGTAATGAGGTACATGATGCAGAATCGGTCTTAAAACTGATACTCAACCCGAGAGTGTATCATCATCATAATTTGTCGGACCCTAACCTGAAATACTGGGATGGAAATTGTTGGTAATAAGTTGTCCACAAAATAATCAATATGACCCTGTTCCATTAGAAACAGACAACATAAACTTGAGAGAAAAGGCCCTGTTCTTATTACCAATATCTTCTTTACTACATGGATTATGCAGAGAAAATCTTTGCATTGGAATGGTTGTTTCTTTTAATGTATCACTGCCAAACTTTTTCAACACTTGTAATGAGGCATACGTTCTAGACCAATATGTACAAGAAGGAACAACTAGACAAATTTTCTTGTTTTTATTTCCCTAGTGGGAAGTACAGTTAGTGCAATGCTTGCATTTGTTTTGCCCATTTTATTTCACATGAAAATTCTGAGTGGGTGCTTAAGTTTCCCTGCAAGAGCTGTGGACATCCTTATTCTTTGCTTTGCAATAGTCCTTGATTTTTATGGAACTTTCACATCAATCAATAATGTTTTTGGACAGTCATCCCAGACACTTAAAAAATTGTAATTATGTAGCAAGGTGGGTTACACTCACAGAGCTACTGATCATTTATGTTTAAGTTGTAGAAAATATTCATAGATTCCCTATCATGGGTTATCTAATCTGTCTTTTCCAATGGGAAAACTAATGGTGAGACCCCATGTTGATCATAAAGTAACCTCCACTCTAGTACCATTCTTTCTCGCAATTTAGTGTCATGACTTGTGGGCCATCTTTGGCTTGCTGTTGTTAGCCATGTGATGTGGATGCTATTATCTTTGTTGTAATCCTACGAGATTCTTTTAAGTTAGGTTAGGTAGTTAGGAAGTTATTCAATTAGTGATAACTAATTTCTGAAGTATAAATGTAATCCACAATTAAATGAATGAGATACACAAATCACACATTTTTAATTCAACAGTGGTATCAGAGCAAGGCTCGGAGGCACTGACCGCATTGTGTCATGTGAGATTGTTACTGCCAAGAGAAGAGGCATGTGGCAGCAACGTGAATCCTCCAAAACCACTGCTCTCGTGTTATAGCATAGCAGCTCAACCACCTGGAAAAGTGGTGTTGTGGCTTTGCTACTGCGGGTGTAACTATCTACCATTTTCACCGTCCACTACCTATGATGCTACTCACTGGGAACTCACTGGAATTAACCTTCTGCAGTTCCCATATGACTTACCAAATCCGACATCATTTCTGTATTCAAACAAGGGGAAACCATAATGTCACTGGTGTGATGCCCACTGGATGGTGTTGTTGGTGTGCTGCTCAAAGGAGGAACGTGGTGTGAGAACTCCCGTCTGCCATTGCTAGCGTCACTGTGTTTGTGATCAAAGCAGACCAAAGGTTTTATTTTTATTTTTGCTTGGTGATAAAAGTTCGACTACAATCATTTGGTACTGCAGTCAAGGCTATATTGTGGCATAGGATCGAATGTTGTGGAGAGTGCTTTGGAGACTTTATGAATTAGTAAGTTAAAAACAAAGTTTTTTAAGAAAATTATGCATTTGATTATGGTTGAATCAAAAGCATTAAACACTACTGTGTCTGGTTGTGGTTGCCCCGGTAAATTAAAACAATTTTTTTTAAAGAAAAAATTGTGCCTTTTTGTGATGAAACAAAAGCATTACTGAATCTGCAAGTTAAATCAATGTGTTTCTAAGCGAAATATGTGTATGGAAGTGGTTAAAACAAAAGGTTTAAAAAAAAATGAATTTTGTGCCAGTGATTTAAAGCAGTTTTTTTTTTAAGATTATCTGAAAAAGATGAACTCATTGGTGTCTTTAATTAGGGTTTTCCTTTCCAAAAAGGAATATTACCAGGAGTGGTTTAGGAAAGTTAAAAATGCTCCGATCTTTAATGATATATGGGATGGAGTTTGTGAAGGAGAAGGAGTGAATGCAACAGAGTAGCCAGATGAGCGGAAACAACTAGCAATCTGGAAAAGTAAGGATAAAAAGGCCTTCGCCTTAATATCCACTTTAGCCTTAGAAGAGGTAAGTACATACATTACTTAGAGTAAAACATCTTATGATGCCATAAAAAACTAAAAGAGATTTATGATTCACATTCTGAATTGGAGATAATTCAGTTATTGTTGAAGTTATTTAATTTGGAAATGAGCGATAATGATCCTCTAAAACTTGCCTCTAAAATTAAAGCCATCAATCATGAAATTGAATCTACTGGAGTTAAAGTGATTTGTCGCTTACTGCCTTTATAAAATCTCTTTACCCTAGTTATTCACACAGCTTGGAATCTCTCTAAGCTAGCGGGCAATTAAAAGATTTAAATTTTGACAAATTAGTAGGGAAAATTGCAGAAAGAGAGAAGGCTTTTGGCAGGAAAGAAGCATCACATAGTTCTAATACCAAAACCCTTTGTCTTTCTCAAAATGACCAAAAATGTCAAGAGGAATCTTTCAGAAATACTAAGGGTAATAGAGGTCGAAGTAGGAAGAATTATAGAGGAAGGGGGGCAGAAATATTCAGGGAGATAGACAACAAAATGAAAAACAAAGAAATTTTTCTGATAAACTAGCTGTAAAATGTTTTAGATGTGGTAAAATTGGACATACTGCTGCAAATTATAGAATTCCCTAGGAGAAAATTAATGAGAAAAGAGAACAATTTCTTGAAAAGAAAGATCATATAATTCCAGACAGAGGATTGTTTTCTGAGAATGCACATTATGTTGTCTCTCATTGTAATTTCCACATGGAAGATGTTTTCAGTACTTATTTTTCTTCATGGTATGATAGTAGGGTTCTGGACATAGGTGCCACGTGTCATATTACCTTTCGAAGAGATTTTTTTGATCAATTTAGTGATAATATTGACAGAGTCGTGTATTTTGTTGATAAGTCCCAAATCAAACCATCAGGGATTGGTTCAATTCAATTAAAAATTATTGGACTTTCAAATTATATTTTGAATGATGTTCTTTACATTTCGCAGTTCCAAAGAATTTTTTATCTCTTATACAAATAAGACAGTAGGGACATTCCATGCACATATTTGATGGTAAAGTAGAAATTAGAAGAGAAGCTGACAATAAAACTATAATGAATGGTGTGGAAGAAGAAAAATTATTGAAGTTGCATGTTATGTCGTCTGTTGCATTGAACACAACTTATTTGGTTCAACAAAATGATACTTTGTCATCTTCTTTATTATGGCATGCACACTTCGGTCATGTTAATTATGAAAGTATTCGAATTATGAAACAATAGGGGATTAAGGTACTTCCAACAGTTCCCAGAAAATTGACCCCATGTAATGCTTGTATATTGGGCAAGCATCACAAATAGTCTTTTTAGAATTCTAAGTCTAAAGCTACAAGGAAATTAAGCCTCATACACTCTAATTTATGTGGTCCAATGCCTGTACCAATTGCAAATGAAAATAAATACATACTCACTTTTATTGATGATTATTCGAGGATGTGCTGGGTTTATCTGCTTAAAGAAAAATCACAAGTTTTTGATGTGTTTAAGAATTTTCATCTCTTGATAACAAATGAAGCACAACTTACTATTGGTACTATAAGGATTGATAATGGAGGAGAATATACTTCACATGCTTTTGAAACATATTTTCAAGAGAATGGCATCAAACACCAGACCACAATACCATATAATCCACAACAAAACGGTGCTGTTGAACGAATGAACAGAACATTGCTTAATATGGTAAGGTCAAGATGTTTTTTAAGAATGTAAAATTGATGTTTTGGAGAGAAGTCATGCTCTGTGCGGCATACATTAGAAATCAATGCCCTTCTTCTATCATTAACAACATAAATCCATATGAAATGTGGTATAGTCGCCTTCCTACTGTTAAACATTTCTGAATTTTCGTTTCTCAATGTTATGCTTTGATTCCTAAACATCAAAGGAATAACCTGAGTGAACGTAGCTGAAAATGTATATTTTTAGGGTATTCCATGACTTCCAAGGCATACCGATAGTATGATGAAGAGAACAAAAAGTTTATTTTGTCAAGATATGTAATTTTTCTTGAAACTGATAAAGATTCCCTCACTGTAGATAGACAACTTAATCAGATAGAAAGTATTTTTCCTCAAAATTTTTACTATGAATAAGATAATATACTTCCCCATCGTGAAGGGGGGATTCCTATATTGGATCACTTTGTGGAGTTTCCTTCTCTCAATGATGATAAATTGGTTGATGATGATAATTCCGTTGCTGCTAATGAGGGATTGGTTGATGCAAGTGTTTCTATAGAAACAATGATAGAAATGGAAAGAACTAAGCCAGATGAAGAAGATGAGCAACATCTGCAACTTCTTGAACAACTTCCTACACAATATTTGCGAAGGTCAACTCGTATTTGAACATTTCCAAAGAAATATGATGAGTTTAAGGCTGGAAGTTCCTTAGTTTACTATTCTCATTGCGAACTTAATTTTTCTGTGGATTGTGAACCTACTTGCTTTGAAGAAGCTGCTAGTTATGAACAGTGGAAATATGCAATGCAAAAGGAATATGATTCTCTCATAAAAAAATGGCACATGGAGGCTGGTGGATCCTCCTAATGGCATCAAACCTATTAGTTGCAAATGGATTTATAAAACTAAGTATAAAGTTGATGGTTCGATAGACAATTTACACAAAGAAAGACTTGTAGCGAAGAGATATGCACAGAAAGAGGGTATCGACTATACATAGACTTTTTCTCCTACAACTAAATGGGGCACTATTAGATCTTTGCTTGCTATTGTAGCTTTGAAAGAATGGAAAATTCAACATATGGATGTCAAAACTGCCTTTTTAAATAGAGATTTGAAAGAAGATGTTTACATGTTTCAGCCAAAAGATTTTTCCATTAAAGGGAAAGAACAAAAGGTTTGCAAACTAATGAAGTCTTTGTACGGCTTGAAACAAGCACCACAAGCATGGTATGAGAAGCTAACTAAACATCTTCTTAAATTAAACTATAAACATTTTGACCTAGATGATGCAACTCTTTTCGTTAAGAAAGTTGGAAGATCAGTTGTATATCTAGTTGTATATGTTGATGATTTGATGATCACAGGAAACAATGATGAATACATATCATCTATAAAGAAGGAATTGAAAAAGGTTTTTGATATTAGAGATTTAGGTTTACTTCATTATTATCTTGAAATTGAATTTGATAAAAAACCACAACATATTTTCATCTCTCAGAAGAAATATGTTGATAAGTTATTGAACAAATATAGTATGACGAAGTGTAATCGTATTGCTATTCCAATGGAACAGAATTTGAAACTCACTTCCGAAGAAAAAAAGTCGTTTGAAGATCCAATAAAGTACATACACCTTGTTGGAAGTTTGATTTATTTGTCTATTACTCGTCATGATATAACCTTTGTTGTCGGAATAATTTCCAGGTTTATGCATCATCCTTGTGAGGGGCATTGGGTAGCAGCAAAAATAGTTTTTAAATATTTAAAAGGAACTCAAACTTAAGACATCAAATATTCCAAAGTTTTAGACTTCCATCTTGTTGGTTATCTAGATTCAGATTTTGATGGAGATAAAGAAAATGGAGTCTCAACTTCTAGATATTCGATGAATCTTGGATCAACAACCATTAGTTGTAGATCACGCAAGAAATCTATTCCTGCTGATTCTACCACCAAAGTGGAATATGTTGCAACATCTCAAGCCACCAAGGAAACCATTTGGCTTCGAAAAATACTCGAAGAGTTGCAAGAGAAACAAAGAACTTCAACTCCTCTATTTGTCGACAACTCTTCTGCAATTTAGTTGGCCAAGAATCCAAAGTTTCATGATCGAACCAAACATATCAACACTAAATATCATTTGATTCAACATCATGTAGAGGCCAAAACAATTCACCTGACACATTGTCCAACTTCTTAACAAATTGCAGATATTTTTACCAAAGCATTAGGGCGTGAAAAGTTCGAAAAATTTAGATCCTTACTTGGTATGTCAGATGTCACTTCTAATTAAGGGGGTGAATGTTGTAATCCTACATGATTCCTATGGGATTCTGTTCAGTTGGGTTAGGTAGTTAAGAAGTTATTCAATTAGTGATAACTAATTTCTGAAGTATAAATGTAATCCATAATTCAATGAATGAGATACACAGATCACATATTTTTAATTCAACAATCTTTACTGCAATGGCATGTTTGTAATATTTCATTCTACATTAATATTATTTTTCCCTTTGGAAGATGCATTATAAATTAGTGGTTTTCTAACTTTTATCCATCTTTGAAATCTTGTAGACTCCATTCTCTTAATTGTACTTTGGGAGTCGGCTTTACCTAATAAGCACTTTGGGTTAAGAATGTAAGGGGTGCATTACAACTACACTTTTGATAGTTTTACACATTTTGAAGACATGTTAATGGAAATGTCAATGTTGTTGGATACACTTGCATTGGCTAGTTTTAGAAAAAATCTCTTGGTCAAATATGTTGTTTTCATGAAGTAATATTTCCCACCAAAATGATAAAGGCTCGACATGCCTAGGACATAATGGTGTTATTTCTTGCCTGTATTTGCTGATTTATCAATATTCCACCACTAATAACTTCATTACATAGCTTCCTGTTTAGTAGTATATTAAACAATGACTTGTTAAAGGATAAGGATTCATAACTGTATGTTTAGTAGTATATTACAACAGTGACTTGTTAAAGGACATAATGGTGTTATTTCCTGCCTGTATTTGATGATTTATCAGTATTCCACCACTAATAACTTCATTACATAGTTGTTTGTTTCGTAGTATATTAAATAGTGACTTGTTAAAGGATAAGGATTCATAGTTTTCTGTTTAGTAGTATATTACAACAGTGACTTGTTGAAGGATAAGGATTCATAGATGTCTGTTTAGTAGTATATTTCAACAATGACTTGTTAAAGGATAAGGATTCTTGTTTGTTTGAACCTTATAAATTGGAAAAGTATGTTTTCTGATCAAATATAGGCCTACTGCCTAATCATTAAAAGAAAGCAGCCATGACAATAAACAATGATTTTGGACATGATGAATTGAAGAACTCACCAGCGCAAAAACAGGTTAGCAGTTTCAGTTTCAGAGATTCTAAATGTATATGGCATGTTCTAATCTTGCTCAATTAATTACAGGGTTTTTAGTTTCAGAGATTCTAAATGAAAATGGCATGTTCTAATCTTGCTCAATTAATTACAGGAAAAACAAGGGGCACACATAGTTTGTTGGCTTCTAGGAATTGGATGCCTTTTCCCCTGGAATAGTATGGTGACAATTGAAGATTACTATAAAGATATATTCCCTGTTAGTATCACAATTTACAAAGTTTGTTTGGTTTCTTTGTGATTAGTTATCTGACACATTAATGGGCAACATAGACATGCATTTCCTTATGGAAATTTATGAATTGTTTTTTGGTTGTTCTGCAGCAATACCACTCTTCAAGAGTGTTGAGTCTTGTATACCAGCCATTCGCACTGACAACCATGGGTTTACTATCATACTATGAAGCTTCTATCAATACAAGACGTCGGATTCTATTGGGATATGTACTTTTTAACATAAGCACACTCCTTGTCCTTGTTGTAAGTATTCAGAGATGAACTTGGCAGTTATGATGTTTTCCACAAACTCACTTTGTAGAGTTGCATTTTCCTGGTTTAACGATCTGTATTTTGTGAATAGCTGGACCTTGCAACATTTGGAAAGGGAGGACTGGGACCTTTCTTTGGCGCATGTATAATAAGTGCAACATTTGGTGTTGTGGATGCTCATGTTCAGGGAGGAATCACTGGAGATTTATTGTACATGCATCCTAAATTTATTCAGGCAAGCCATAACATCTGTTATTTTTTCATTCTTCATGTTGAAGATCATACTCATAAGATATGGATTTAACCATGGTTTTGTTTATAAATGTGTAGTCTTTCTTAGCGGGAATGGCAACATCAGGAGCTGCTACATCTGCATTGAGACTTATCACAAAAGCAGTCTTTGAAACCTCAAAAGATGGCCTTCGCAAGGGAGCTTGTATGTTTACTATGCCTTATGTCCATAGAAGGCTTATTAATATTTCCCTTCTATTTCTTACATATATATATATATATATATATATATATATCTTTTGGAGTTTTTTTTATATATATTTTAAAATTAAAATTTTCTAAAATTTTGCCCAAAAAATGTTGAAATTATAAGTTTGATTTGCAAACTCTGCACAATCTGAGTAGCTTAAGGGTTTTTGATGGTGTTGAATTCATTTATGCATTCAAAAACAAATTTTAAACAAAAGAAAGAAAAAAAAAAACACAATCTAACAAAAAAAATTGTTTCACTAAATTCCAATCAAAATATTTAAAATGTAAAATAATTAAACAACATAAAAAAATTGTAAAAAAGAAAAAAATAAGTAATGAATAAGGAAAAAAATAAGTAACGAATAAGATTACCCAAAGTGAAAGTAATGTAAAAGTATCTTAAAAAACATGTAAACAAGAAAAAGAAAGAAGTGAGTAGAATGAGATAGAGCTAGAGGGTATACCTTAACATCTGAAGAAATGTGTAAACAATTAAAAAAAAAATAGCTAGTAAAATAGGGATAGACCTAGAAGGTATACCCTAACAAAAAGGAAGACAAAATATATACTTGGAGATGAAAAGTGAATATAAAAATATTGATGTTATTTTTCATAACACTAACTAGATTTTATAAAGGAGATTTTATAAAAAAGACAAAATATATACTTGAAGTGGAAGGAGATGAAAACTGAATATAAAAATATTGCTGTTATTTTTCATAACACTAATTAGATTTTATATTCACTAATTAGATTTTATGTATTGCAAAGGAAAAAAATATATATACTTGAAGTGGAAAGAGATGAAAACTTAATATAAAAATATTACTGTTACTTTTCATAACACGAATTAGATTTTATATTAAAAATAACACTTAAATCATATAACATAAAATGCAATTTTTATATCTTTTCATCCTAGCCAAAAGTCCAAAGCCAAGTTGATACCAAACAAATGTGCACAAGCTTTTCCAACGTCATCTAAAAAGAGTTCCACAGGTATGTTGCCTTAGAAACTATAATAGTAAAAATAAAATACAACGAAATATAGAATATGTTTCAAGATATGTGTCTGAGTGTGAGCCGATGGTCTTCAGGATGATGAATTAGGGCTTAACCCAAGAAAACTTATCGACAAATTAGACATCTTCAAGTTAGAAATCTTCAGCAAATGTGCAACAAACTCTTTCTGAGGAGCACATGTGGCTCCCTCAAAGGCACTTTCTTTACCACCTCAATAGTATCTCTTTTCTAAAGTGATATGTGATTTGACGGTAAAGTTTTATTAGTTTTGAAATTAATAAGACTAAGGTTCAAATTTCATGGAATATATGGCATATTATGATCTTGGCTTAAGGAGTAAACTCTCTTCTCTCTTTTCGCTGAGTCTCGGCTTTTGTGCTAAACCATAAGATCTAGTATTTCTGGCTTGCAGGTATAAGATCTAGTATTTCTAGCTTACAGGTTGCTGAAAATACTCTGGTGTTATATGTCAGCCACAAAAGTTGATCCTTGACCTCCCTTATAATAGTCCAAAAAATTACGAATTCACCAGCACCTCTTTCAACATGTAACAACCTCAACCTCAACCTCCCATGTGTGAGGAGTCCATTGATAATAAAATATTCCTAAAACAAAATTGATAATAAAATATTCCTAAAACTACCTTTGAAGAATATGCCTGAATAACCATTTGACCATGTGAAACAGTAAAATGAGACTCAAAGAACCCCCCACACACGAGAGAAGATGGCACCATCTACTAGTCTTTAGAGTGACCAGTGGAGTAGCATGCATGTCATTTTTGGGTGGTGAGACTGCTTAAATTTTCTTTCCCTTCACATTTGCTTGATGAAACTAGTGCCATGATGTGCATTAGTTATCTAAATTCCTTATATGTCATTGGAGGGGGAGAATGGAACTATGGTCAATCGGCCCCTCATTGGTCTTAAGAATCGCTTCTCGTAGAGGAACAACCCCAGATTGGCCTTCCTATCGACTTCTTTATTGAAGGTTCAGAAGATGGGAAAAAACTCAATATGCTTGAATTCACTTATCATTGAGATAACACTTTGACAAATTCTTTATAGCTTTAGGTTTGTGAAAAGAGTTTAATGGAAGAGAGATTGTTGTATCACCATTGAGTTGCTAATCATGGTGTCCTTTTACACCCTTATATCTGAGAGAAATTAGACTTTTTAAGGCTACAAACTCTTTATTTTCTTTATTTGTAGCATTTCCTAAATCCCAAGCAAATTCCATGTGCTTTTGCCCATCCCATTTGTAAACAAGCCGTTAGGCACTCACAACCCCCTCAAATAAAGAATTTTTCTGTTATCATCAACAAATAGTGAAAGAAATCTAACCTAACCTTCATATAAATTTTTTTTTTAAAATTCATATAAGTATTTTTTCAATAACAAATGAGCAATTTTTTTGAGTATTTATCTGAGAATTGTTGAAGTGTTGTTCTTAATAGTTTGATAGATGCGGGTTCATAGACAAAATTCACTTCTTTTTCAATCACTTTGTTCTATTTTAAAAAAAGGGAGCGTTTCTCTGTTCAAAATTATGTTTCATTTTTCCAAAAATATTTTTGTTATTTATCACATGATTTTTGGTTAAAGCTTGGACTTCGTAGTGTTATTCTTTGCAATATGTACCGTCTATCTGCTCGTATGTGTTGTTCTGTACGCACTTGTCTTCCCACGCCTACAAATTGTCAAATTTTACCGTTGTAAGGCAGCAGCTGAGGGATCAAAGACTGTTACCGCAGACTTGGCAGCAGGAGGCATCACATTATCACTAAATGTAAAGACTTCCCTTTTCTTTTAAGTGCAATTTACATTGCTTCCAATGAACACTGAATTCATAACAGATAAGACATAAGAGTTGGAATACAAATAAATAACTTCATCATGCTTATTCACTTTCTTTGTTGACTGTGAACTAACAAAAAAAATGCAGTTACTAACATGGAAATTTTGTGTTGAAGTAGAATAACATGAATTTTGATGTCTTGAAGGAGAATGACACAGGAGATCCACAACGTCTAAACAATTGGGAGTTGCTGAGGCAGAACTTGGACTATGTGTTCAATTTGTTCATTATTTATGTGGTTACATTATCCATATTCCCAGGTTTCCTATCAGAAGATACAGGAAAACATCAGTTGGGTTCATGGTGGGTCACCTATCTTGGTTTGATCTGTTATATAACATGAATGCTGAATACATGAATGTTCTTAGAATGCATTGCTTTTTTTTTTTTTAATGATCAGACTTATCTGTCATATGCTCTTATTCCTACACGATAGTTTATATTTGTAATTATGTTGAAAGAAAAGTTGTCATTTCACTGATATGGGAAACTCAGTTTTTGATGAAAATATCTAATAACAGCTTTTCCCTCTATTTGAATTACATTTCATCACATGTCATTTCACATTTGCATTTTGCTTTTACATACATCTTTCATTTGCATTTCCGTGTCCTCGTTGTAATCCTAAGGGATATTGTACAATTAGGCAACAATTAGTCAGTTTAGCAGTTTAGTTTAGTTATTTTTCGGTTATGAGTTATAAAGATATATGTAAACTTGCAGTTAATAAAATCTACAGCAATCACATCTATATTCCAATTTAAGAAGGGTATCAGAGAAAAAATCATTCAAACAAATGATCCTTTATTGCTGCAAATCTGCCAAGGTGTGCTCCATGTTTTGTGTGGAGCGGGTGGTATTTGAGAGGCCATGGAGCGAGCATGTTTGAAAACCAGCGTTTGAATTTGAACTCCAACTCTGTGGAAAACTCTGCGTACAATTTTTTGACTGTGGCATATATGACCAGCGATGCCAGTAGCACTCTGGAGGAGCGGGACAGTTTATCTGTTTGCTGTGGAGACCGCGTAACCTCCAGCGGGAGAGTTGAACCGTAGAATATTTTTTTGGTGGACCAGCGAAACCTCCAGCGAGATTGTGAACCCTGTGAGCAGATTTTTTGTTGGGTGAAAAATTCGAATCTCTGCCACTGGTTTTGGAGATCAGTAAGTAAACACAGTTTTTTGTCTGCAAGTTCAAACAGGAAGAGCAGTTTTTTAAGGAAAAATTTGAATCTGGAAATTAAAATCAAAGAACTCTGTTTTTTTTCTCTTAAAAAAAGAGAGGGAAATTTGTGTTTGGTTATGGTGGGGATAGAAGCACTTTGCGTTGCTGAAGCCTGAATATGTGCATTGCTGAATCTTTGCATTGTTAAAATAAAGCTAAGTTGCACGAAAACGGATACAGATATGGGGTTTGAAACGGATATGGCATCATCTATTATCTATTCATCAATTATCATATATGAATTATGATTTATCATCTATCATCGTAATCAATTCAGCATAAAGTTATTCATCTATCTATCATTATCAATTCAGGAATCAGTATAAAGTTATAATTTATAAATTGAAAATTCATAAATGATGAATCATGATTCAAGTTCAACATATCATCAAGTTTTTGTTTCAAATTTCAATCATCAACATAAATATCATTTACATATCATCAAACATGTCTTCCACTTCCACATCATCTCTAGAAGTGGGAACATTGCTGCCATGTCCACTTGAGGATCCACCTATTGGTGACTCCGCATCAAACAAAGTCATATGAGACCTGGCATTCAATGTCATATTCAAGTCAGGCAGCTCTAGTTCCACATCCCATAATTTGGCGGCCCCAAATTTGTGTTCATCTCTCTTGTGTGACAGAAGGTGAAGGTTTGAATGAACATACACTAGTTCCTCAGCCTTCTTAGAAGCCAATTTGTTTCACTTCACTTAATAGATGAAGCCATATGTACTCCAGTTCCTTTCTGCGGAATACGAACTAGCAACCTGTGACAAGATCCTGATGGCCAAATTTTGTATATGTGGAAGTTCCCCACCATAGTAGTTCCACCAGTCAATTGGACTCATTGCCCTCTTGTCCCGCATACAATCAATATCAGAGCCCCAACTCTCTGATCCCATAAAATGAGAAAACTCTGAACGAATCCAGTGCCCAATTTCAGGATCTGTAAAAAGTTTTCTAAAAACTTTTTAAAATCCTTGTGAGACTTCTGGGTCTTTGCTTGGTGCAGTTCTTTCTGGATTATTTAGCTACTCTGCAACATAATATTTTGGATTCACTACATAGGCCAAAAGGTGCAATGGCGTGGTCATCTTGTTCCACTTTTTGGTCAATATATCTTTTACTTCTCTGTAAAAGAGTTCATCTGGGTCATTTTCCTTGGCATTTATAATCATCCTTATCTTCTCTATCATGGAATCAATGCCTTCATACACCTCTCCCAAATTAGGCATATATGTGTCAAACATACGAAGCAAATCCACTATTGGCTTAGTAAATGCCAAAAGGTACTCAACCTTATCCCACCATTCATCATCAACAACCAATTTTTTCACTGTTTGTGCTCTATCAGATTGACACTGTCTCCATTGATTCCAAAGAGAACTGCATACCATTGATTGTAATGCATCTTTCACTTGCATAAGCCTTGTTAAGACTATGATGTGAGAGACAAATCGAGTCTCGACAACTTGCAAGTGCCAAATTTCCAATGTTTCAATAAATTAAAAAATAAAAATCATAATTTGAATCTCGATTGAAAACTATTATTTGATTAATGTTTAGGTACTTTAAGGAGCTCCAACTTTTCAAATTCTCTGTAGATGCCTTGGGACATGTGGTGGTTTGTGATTAATGCTTGAATTTCTTTTGCCTTTTAAAAAATAACACGAATTCACTCGATTTGTTTCCCCATATTGCTCAACATGAGGTTCAATGAATGTACAACATAAGGGGTCCAAAAGATGTGCTGATATTTGCCTTCAATAATTAGGCTTGCTGCTCTACATACCGTTGCATTGTTAGTTGTTACACCATTTTTTGGTCATCTAACCTGTTACTATTACATGGACCTAAGTACACCATGTAAGACCAATTTTACCCTAAGTAAAATTGTTTTTACTATGAAAAATAACTTAGTAAACCACCTTTATTAAGTTGTTTATGGTCTAAACTGGAAACTCCATGAGGAAATATTAAATAAATTTACATTTGCTTGATTTTCCTCAAGGAATAATTAGTTAAACAGTATTTTAATTAATATTCCTGGTCATATTTAACCCAAAACAGGAAAATTAATTAGATAAATCACTATTTATCTTATTATTTTCTAGGAATAATTATTTAAAACTTATGCTTGAATTTCTATTGCCTCTTAAAAAATAACACGAATCCACTCGATTTGCTTCCCCATCTTGCTCAACATGAGGTTCAATGAATGTACAACACAAGGGGTCCAAAAGATGCGCTGATATTTGCCTTTGATAATTAGGCCTGCTGCTCTACACACCGTTGCATTGTCAGTTATTACCTGGACAACATTTTCTGGCCCCACCAATTCAATTGCTTCAATCAAAATGTGAGCAATGAATTGAGAATCTTTCATCTGCCCCTCACAATCCACTCCCTTCAAAAACATTGTCCCCTTTGGGCTCTGAACAATCACATTGATCAAAGACCTATTCCTTTGATCTTTCCATCTATCAGAAATGATGGACACTCCTGAAATGTGCCATGAATTACGAATGTGGCTTAATTTAGTCTCCAAATCTAACTTTTCAGCACTCAACATTGTAGTGCGAACCTTCTCATATCCAGGGCTCTTGAACCCTTTTGAGGCTTCATTCACTATTTTTATCATATTTGCCCAGTAAGGAGACCACACAAGGTTAAAAGGAAGGCCATTTGCATAAATGCATTGACCAATTGCTGCATTTGCAATCTCTCGAGCATCATTATTAAAACTCTTTTCAAGCAGTCCCAAATTAGACTGCTTGTTTGAACCAACAATTCCATGAGAATAAAGTGGAGGCTTTGATGAAGATGCTCTCAACCTTGTAGAATTTGCCTCATTTAATTTAGCATCTGCCTCATCTTGTTCTTTATGATATTTTGCAAGTTTTGTCTTGCTTAAAACACTTCCATTTGTTCCATTCTCTTTAAGTGGGCCGCTGCATATTCGAACCCCATTGTATTTTAACCCAAGTAAATGTGTTTTGACCCGTGTGTATGATCATTTAAAATCCTTTTTACATTCACTGCAAACCCATGACAATGAGCCGCCTCCTTGGATCTTCCCAACAATAGTTACATATTTCCAAAGTGGTGACTTTAGATCAACTTTAGGGGAAGATTCAATTTCATTCTTCAGTGTCTCTACCTCACGAATAACTGAACTTGAAGATGCCATTAATGATGATATTAATCTGCAAAATAAAAATAAAAATCAATGAGTCACATACATGATGATAACGTATATCAAACATATATATATATATATATATATATATATATTAGTTTGAAAGTTGAAACTTTGTTATTAGTTTGATAAATTTATATGAGTTCTGAGTTCTCAGTTAATATGCATATCATATTTGACAACGGTTGCAACAAGAATGAAGGCATGGCTCGGAAAAATGCACTAAAGATGCATGTTTGAAAATTTAAGGAGCGGAAAAATGTCAAATAAGTATTCCCAAAATATATTAAATGATGGAATAAATGAAGAAAACATAAAGGTGTCGCCAACAGGCGACTAAAAATAGTCACAAAAGCACCAGAAGTGTGCTTGAAATTGAGTTATTGGTTTGAACTTTGAGTTGAAAACATTCTGGAGTACTCAGCGTAAATGTTCCTGATGAAAGTGAGATAATTATAGTTGGAAATTCACGAATTAAGGGTGAATATTTTGTTGGACTTTAAACTTCCGAGTCAAAACAGTCCAAGTTTTAAACCTATGGTAAATACTCTACCCAAAATGATAGACCTGCTAAAATTTTTACACAGTTATTATCCAGAAACATCATGGATGGATGCCACAAATTCCTGAAATGTGTAAGTTCAACAATATAAGAAGGTGATCGCATATGAACATTAAAGGCATGATAGACACAAAAGTCATGCAAAAGTCACCAATAGAATGCAGATCAATTGCAATTGTAGCATCCACGGAAATGCAATGTGGATTGTAGGGTTCTGTAGTATACAAGTTACAACATTGTGTATGCATAAATTATGAGGCAAACTCGGAGAAAACATGTAAATGCAGTAACTATGGCATTAGGCATTGCAGTAAGTGCAAACAAACCATAGCAAAAAGCATGACAATCATGAATAAAAAATATGCATAAAATGACATAAAACAATCACACAATTTTGAAATGTTTTCATAAAACATGCAGGTTTAAAGGAGAAATGGATGGGCTTTAATCTAAGGTCTGCAAAAAGAAAAATCTACTTGATATTTTTTAAATTCCAAGCTAAAGAAAGATCCCATGTGCAATGTGAGAACAACCTGTGAACTTCTTTACATGGAAAAACACTTGATATGAAAAATACACAAGTGATTGTGGAAAATAGAGGACATTTGAAATTTAAACAACTTAATATTCCCCATAACTTAATATGCATAACATATTTAAATATTTTGTGGCTTGTTACTCTACTCACATGATAGTGTGACACAAACTTGCGGCTGGCAGGCTACTCTTCCTCTTGCAGCTTGCAAGTTGCGGCTGCTCTTGCACACTTGCGGTTACTCTTGCTACCTCCCCCACTCTCAAGAGTCAAGACTCGCCACTCAAACAGTAAACTAACTTGCAGTCGAGCTCTGTCACACAAACTTGCAGTCGGGCTCTTGCTCTTTGCGGCAGGCTAGACTACTTTTTTTGCAAGCGGTGAACGATAAAAATGAAAACGGTAACCACATGCATCCCTAACTTAACTTTCTAATGTCTAAACGTAACATTCCCAGTGGAAAGATGAATAGGATAAAAATACGTTTCAAAAAAATCAGGATACGTATCATAAAATTCAAATATGTTTCGGATTTTTGAAAATATGTTTCATTTTTTTCCAATACGTTTCCGATTTTTAAAAACGGCACAGAAACGGGAAATTTAAAAAAAAAGAAATCGTATCCGAAATTTCTGAAATGGGCGGATACAGATCAACACCGTTTTCGAGGGGTATCGTACGAGTTTCTGTTTCGGAAATGGGGATACGAGTTTCCGAGGTCTAGCCTTGGTGTTTCCGGCAACTTAGAAATAAAGTTTTTTTAAGAAGTGCCTGTGGTTGTGAGTGAAACAAAATTTTTTGTGACTGTAGTCAAAACAATATTCTTTTGGCAGTTAAGATGAATTCCTTGATATCTTTAATTGAGATTGTTTTGACCAGAAAAGAAAATTACGAGGAATGGTTTAGAAAGGTTAAAAATACTCTCATTTTTAATGATTTATGGTATGGAGTCTATGAAGGAGTAGGAGGGAATGCACCAGAGCAGCCTGATGAGCGGAAACAACTAGCAATTTGACAAAATAAGGATAAGAAGGCCTTTGCCTTAATCTCCACTTCAGCCTCAGAAGAAGTAAGCAGATACATTGCTCAGAGTAAAACAACTTATGGTGCCATAAAAAAACTAAAAGAGTTTTATGATTCACATTCTGAATTGGAGATAATTTAGTTATTGTTGAAGTTATTTAATCTAGAAATGAGCGATAATGATCCTCTGAAATTAAAGCCATCAATCATGAAATTGAATCTATTGGAGTTAAAGTTGATTTGCCGCTTATTGCCTTTATAAAAGTTCTTTACCCTAGTTATTCACACTACTTGGAATCTCTCCAAGCTAGTGGGATATTAAAAGAGTTAGATTTTGACAAATTCGTAGAGAAAATTGCAGAAAGAGAGAAGGCTTTTGGCAAGAAAGAAGCATCACATAGTTCTAATACCGAAACCCTATGTCTTGCTCAAAAAGACCAAAAACCTCAAGAGGAATCTTTCATAAATACTAAGGGTAATAGAGGTCGAGGTAGGAAGAATTATAGAGGTGGGTGGGTAGAAATATTCAGGGAGATGGACAACTCAATGAAAAACAAAGAAATTTTTCTAATAAACCAACTGTAAAATGTTTTAGATGTGGTAAAATTGGACATAATGTTGCAAATTGTAAAATTCCCTGGGAGAAAATTTATGAAAGAAGAGAAAAATTGCTTAAAAAGAAAGATCATATAATTCCAGACAAAGGACAATCTTTTGAGGATGCACATTATGTCGTTGCTCATTGTAATTTCCACATGGAAGATGTTTTTAGTACTTCTTTTTCTTCATGGTATGACAGTTGAGTTCTAGACACAGGTGCCACTTGTCATATTTCCTTTCGAAGAGATTTGTTTGATCAATTCAGTGATAATATTGACGGAGTAGTGTATTTTGCTGATAAGTCCCAAATCAAACCATCAACGATTGGTTCAATTCAGTTAAAAATTCCTGGACTTTCAAATTATATTTTGAATGATGTTCTTTACATTCCACAGTTCCAAAGAAATTTGTTATCTCTTATACAAATAAGATAGCAGGGACATTCCATTCACATATTTGATGGTAAAGTAGAAATTAGAAGAGCATCTGACAATAAAACTATAATGACTAGTGTGGAAGAAGATAAATTATTGAAGTTGCATGGTATGTTGTCTGTTGCATTGAACACAACTTATTTGGTTCAACAAAATGATACTTTGTCATCTTCTTTATTATGGCATGCACGATTCGGTCATGTTAATTATGAAACAACAGGGGATTAAGGGACTTCCAACAGTTCCTAGAAAATTGACCCCATGTAATGCTTGTATATTGGGCAAGCATCACAAACAGTCTTTTCAAAATTCTAAGTCTAGAGCTACAAGGAAATTAAAAATCATACACTCTGATTTATGTGGACCAATGCCTATACCAACCGCGAATGGAAATAAATACCTACTCACTTTTATTGATGATTATTCGAGGATGTGCTGGGTTTATCTGCTTAAAGAAAAATCACTAGTTTTTTATGTGTTTAAGAAATTTCATCTCTTGATAACAACTGAAGCACAACTTACTATTGGTACTATAAGGACTGATAATGGAGGAGAGTATACTTCACATTTTTTTGAAACATATTTGCAAGAGAATGGCATCAAACACTAGACCACAATACCACATAATCCACAACAAAACGGTGTTGTTGAATGAATGAACAGAACAGTGCTTAATATGGTTGTTGACTGATAAAAGGTGCCTTTTAAAAGGCCTAATTATCCCACATTAATCATCAATCCAGGCAAGTCCTCTTATTTCAAGAGTGTACACAGTATGTGACTGCTGTTAATTCAGAGAGTAATGTTTCCTAAATTGTAGTATAGATCTTGACACAATAATAAATGGAAGCATCTAATAAATTCCAATTGCAATTATTAAAAGAAATATCACAACTCAATCTTCTACTAAAATCAAACCATACAGCGATTCAAACAATAGCATCATCAACGGAGAGCACAGTAACAATAACTCGCCTCTACTTAGCTGATTCAATCTAAACTATGCTAAATCTTATAAAGCAATCAAGATAAGAATGACATTACTTCTAAGAGTCTAATAGCAATAATCAAACTCTTGCAGATGATTAAATCAGTACAATATACTGTCTAGATGATTTGCGCTGTAATGAACCAAACTTAAATCAAATGAAAACGTTGTAAACTATAAACAGAACATATATCATAGCGATACAAGAAAGTAATGAACAACTAAGGAAATAAACTCACGAAAACAATGAATTATCAACCAAACCAAACTCTAACAGAATCGGAAATATAACACAAGGAAGCAGTTAAATTCACCAGAGGCCAGGCCCTTAGCCACCCGCGAGCACTACTGAATTACTTCAGATAATGCGAGAGAACAGAAACTTCAATTATATATTAATCATCGAACTTGAGTAACATCACAGTATAATCACATCCTCCAACAATGCAGTCTGTAATTAAACTTACAACTTGAAAAATAACAAGGGTTCCTCCCCTTTCTTCCTACAATCGCTTTCTTTTATAATCAGAAAGGGGTAACAAGTAAATAGTAAATGTGATCCCTCAGGATCTCCCGATCATGAGGGATTCGCAACTGATTTCTAACTTAAGACAAATTTTCTATTTCGTGTTGATTCTTCTGATTTACTCTCAGCTTTGTCCGCAATCGATGCGTTCGTTCTTTTCCTTGTCGGATTCTGATGCTCCAACGTTAGGGAACAATAATCATTCCTTTCGTCACTTTTCTGCACAAAGAAAGGTAATAGTGAGTTACATCGTAACTGCAAACAATTCCTTCATTTCTTACCATAATTCCTCAATATATTAACGCATTAGGATATGAACAAGATAAGAATCAAGGAAACCGATAGCAAACTTAATAGTAAATACATACCCATTTCGTAACTCAACATACTCCCCTACTTACCCTGTTTTATGTCCTCATGAAAAGCAATGATTCTGATGGAGTGCAGTTAACGAGTAAGCTGGAGAAGGGGCATCAAAAATTGGTCTGAAACCATGATGTTGAGCTAAGAGTGCAAAAGCGGGTACTTCCTTACCTTCAGGAAATTCATAGATAGCCCTATAACCTTCAGGAGGATACCAAATGATGGGGCTATGAAACCGACATCCTAACCAATAGGGCCCTTCTCTTAAAATGAGGTTGCTATATGTGATAAAACGGGTTGCAGCTGCTTTAAAATTTTTGTAATTAAATGGTTCCCTATCCTGCACACTACAATTAGAGACCGTCCACCTAAGCTTGGACACGACCAGAGATCTTTCTCGAATGGATTGAAAATATGATACTTCATTTTGTACAATCTCTCTATGAATAGGCCCTAAAGTTTTAATCACCTCTTCCCTTTTCATCAGACTCTTGTGGTTGGCAAGCATTTGCAAAGGGTGCTTGGGCTCACTTCTAACCCAAAAATCCAATCTATGCTCTTGTCTTTGGAAGGTGTTATGAGCTTTAAACCATTTAAGTTGATTAACTGCAAACGAGATAAAGGCCTGGAATTGGATATCTCCCACAAAAGGGTTAGGGTTCTTTTCCACCTCATCTGCTAATACAAAATTATGCAGGTAAAATTCACAGAGCAACCTTTGTACCTTTACACCATGCTGTTTGCAACAATTTATAAAATCTTAAACTGTTTTTAATTCAATTGATTTTCCAACTCTTACAGCTTTAGTTTTCAATAACAAGTATCTCTCTAACAAAAACAAGGTGTAGTTAGTGGCGGGAGCCCTACATGCCAAGACGTCTGTATATAATGAGTAGATGGTATCTGTTCGAACTATGACCCTATCTAATCTGAGCTTGATTCTCTTTATTTTCTCTTCTGCTTTTCTATATCTATCGAAGGTCTCGCTCTCTGTCACATTCATTTCCTGAAGCTGCCTCTGCAGGGCTTGATATCTTTGCTGGGGAACAGTTTCTTGTTCAAGTCGTTCCAACGCGAGCCGAGCTTCTGCTAATTCTTTCTGAAGATTCAGAATAATGGGGTCATCGTGTGTCATGATGTCTTTAGCTTGTAGGCTTGTCTGAGTCTCTTTATCATGGGAGGTCCAAGCCTCTGTCTGAGTAGCCGTGCTATGAGAGGGTACATCCTCTGTTTGAGTAGCTATATCTATAAAAATTTCATGCTGTTCTTCTTTAATGATGACTGGTTAAATGGGTATGGGCTCGGTTTGAGTCCCTGTAGCCCTCCCTTCATGTAATTATGTTTTCACGGCTGCCTTTGCTGTCTCCAGGGTTTTATCCAGGACCTTTCCCGCTGCGATTTCCTTTATTTTTCTTCTGAGCCTTTTGACTGTTTTGTGTAGCTTCTGTTGTTCTTTCCTAACCTTTTTCAATTTGGCACTATACTCTTTCGGAGAAGAAACTATTCTGTTGACAGTCTCATTAATAGTTTCTGCCTCTAAAGAGGCTGGTTGCTCATCTTGGCTCTGTTCTAAGGGGACCGTGTCTCCTGATTGAATATTGGCTTCCCGAAGCATCTCTGTCTCTACTTCTTCTCCTTGGCCTATGTTTTCTGTACCTAGGTTTTCCTGCCTATTTTCTACCGAAAGCGTGTCACCGAATTAGTGCACTGCTTCCCGAATGGCCTCTACATTGATTTCTTCTTCATGGCTTGCATCTTTTGAGGGAGATAGACTTCTGGTATCGCCATTATTTTCAGGAGATTGGGTTCCTAGGTTAGGATTGAGTGGGCTTTCAGGCTTCATGTAATCGTTCATATTAGCCAGGACCTAGGCCAATTTGAAATCATGTAACAAATCACCTTGGGGACTCATGCTTGGTATTGATTCATTTCTTTGTTCATCTCCAAAATGCCCTGCTTCTTCCTCATGGTTTGATTCAGGGTTATCCTAGCCTTCTGACTCTGTCTGCAAGTGTTGTTCATTTACTGGACTAGGTGATTCTATAGGTTGACTGGTACTATCTTGAGGATTTTCGGCCACTCCTAGTCTTGACTTCAACCTTGTGGATTGTCTGCGCTTTTGAGGTATGTTTCTTGGAAGGGTATTCCTCTTTCTTTTCTGAATCGGGTTAAGTGCAGGCAGGTCTGAACCACCCTCGAGAGCTACAATTAGGTCATCCCAGCTTGATTGCTGTTGGACGAGGTTATAGCTAACTATTAGCCTGATCAGACAGTGGTGGCTTACTACGGCTTCTCTGTGTTGGGACCATCTTAACCTTTTGGCGGTGTCATGCAATAAAGAGTTAAAATATGCAGGTAAATTAACAGAGCACTTTTGTTTTAGAACTGCTAAGAGTTTAAGTTGATGCGGCCTTACCATGTCTTTTCGCTCGTCACATGTAATGTAGTTCTGGATGATTTTTGCTAGCTCTCCCCATGGCTCTCCGAGAGAAGATGGTCGAACGCCTTTACCCTTTTTGACCAGCTCCTGTCCTTCGTCTCTAAAAGCCTCGATAGCATCTTGCAACTTCAGCCGCTTATCAGCCCACACATGTCCTTCTGCCGGTAACCCGGACACTTCCGCTATCACTGCGTCTGATACAGTGATTTGCCTACCCATTACCATAGATTTTCCATTCTGTATATTACGTAAGAACTCGATGGCAATTTCCTCGTTGGGTGGTTGAAATATCGTAAAGTATGTTATCCACCGGGCTTGAACTAAAATTGCCCTAGCTGCATCAGAAACAACCAGTATTAGCAGTTGTCTGCGTACTACTCTTCCTTCCATAGCACTGGAATTCTGCAAACAATAAGTGTAGCAGGAAAAACACAGCGACGAACATTGCTGAATGATGGAACAACAAATAAATATAAATACCATTATTGAGGGTTGTTATCATACCACATGCTCTGCGATCATGGAATGTCATATCATTCTGCAAAATCCAATGAGAAAATGACAGCGTATTCATAAGTACACTAGAGGTCTCGCCCCCTGTTGAATTGATAGGTTGCCTACGACCTAATAAATGAAAGGGTAAGGCGCTGGCGGCGAAGTACAGGGGTAATGGATTGGTAAGGTACGCTTATTAATGACAGGATCATAAAGGATATGGGAGTGGTGAAATCAAGGCTTGTACTGAGAATTATGAATAAATGATAGGCTGCCGTGATGTGATATGATAAAGAAAAAGGGAAAACATGTGCAAGATATAACACTTTAGTGCCATTATTCCACTTAAATTTTTGTGATTGATTTAAAAAAAAAACATTCATGCATAAAGGTTCAAGGTATGTTAGGACCATAATCTCTCCATTAAAAAAAAAAAAAATTATAAGAAGAGGGTATTATAATAATTATTGATGTAAAATAAAGCTTCAATACCATCCGTAGAGCTTCTACTTCCCGCAGGCATCCATAGCCTCAACAAAGTTTCTTTTTAACCCTTTGGAACCATGGTCCTCGATGTATAATTGGGGAAGTGTCTTATGATGTCCATAATGAGACCAATGTGCTGTCTTGGTGACCAGGTGAACACATTGCCATTCACTGGGAAGTAGCGAAAGTGGTTAGGCCGGCTCGTGATGAGACCTCATGTTTCCAAGGACTTTTTTTGTTTAAGAATCCATTGGATCATATCCCTAGTGTGGTGGCCATAGTGGGAATGCCACTTCACTGCTTCCTTATGATCATGGTAGGTTGGCTCGTGATGAGACCCCCTATCCTCTATCTGAAAAAAAATCATAACATTGTTAGTGAATATATATATTTTTACTTTCTTTTCCTTTTTAGTCCCCATTTTATACATAGAGGGTGGCTCATCACTTCTTAAGAGTAGGGATGGCGAAAGAAGTTTGACATATCAATATATAAAAAATATATACCCATAATCTTATTGATAATAATAGAGAGAGTTATACAGGCAAGGGAGAACCAGCATGGTATAGATGATCAATCAGGTTGATTTATAGTGGAATTAAGGGTAGGAAAGTGAGATAGATAACTGTGTCCTTTTCCTTTTTCTTTCCTTGGATCATCACAAAGAAATCTTGTTAAAGATGACAATATTCATGTTATTTTCTTGTTCCACTAGACCTCCCTATTTGTTGTCTTTAAATATATATTGTACCTTCCATGCCATTAAGAAAATTATAAAGAGTGAAACTAGGGTGGTCTAGGGATGATTATGCAAGGAAGAGAAAGAGGATGTTCTCAAAAACATTCACAAAGTGTTATTCTTTGAAAGAAATAGAAAAATAAAAACTCACACAAAAAGTGTTGTTCCTTAAAAGGAACAACAGTTGTTCCCTATAGGGAACAGCAAAAGAAAATACGCAAAAAAAATGTGTATTGTTCCTTATAGGGAACAACAGAAGAAAACGCACTCAAAAATTGTTGTTCCTTATAGGGAACAGCAGCTGTTCCCTGTAAGGAATAGCAGCTGTTCCCTGTAAGGAACAACAAAGCAATCTACACACAAAAATTGTTGTTCACTGTAGGGAACAACAAGAAAAATACACACCAAAACTGTTGTTCCATAGAGGGAACAACAACTATTCCCTGTAGGGAACAACAAAACAAAATTCACACGAAAATTTTTGTTCCCTGTAGGGAACAGAAAAGCGAAATACACAACAAAATGTTGTTTCCTGTAAGGAACAGCAGCTGTTCCCTATAGGGAATAGCAAAGAAAAATGCACACAGAGATTGTTGTTCCTTAGAGGGAACAACAACTGTTCCCTAGAGGGAACAACAAAGGAAAAATAGAAAAAAGAAAAAACTTAAAGTACAATCTATTATCAAGAAAATCCAATCAAACAGAAAGTTAAATTTATGTACAAGTTTAAAAAAAAATACATTTCTTCACGGAACTGGTGCTGTGGAAGGGTTTCCCTCCTGAGCAAGAATTTGTATTGTGGAATCTTCCCGTATTTGTTGGTAAATGGATTCCCTTGTAAGCGGTTTGTAATAGAGGCGTACTCGATGTCCGTTTGCTTTAAAAGAGTGGCCAAACCCATCAATGGTGGCTAATGTAAGGGTGCCATTATCATGCACCTCTTGTATCTCATAGGGGCCTAACCATCTGGTCTGGAGTTTGCCCAGGAAATCCTGGAACCTAGAATCATATAAAAGTGCCCAATCACCTTCATGGAAGATCTTCTTCTTGATGAGGGAATCATGCCATTTCTCTCTTTGTTGTTGGATTAGTGCAGTATGCTGCAGCGCTGATAGCCGGATTTCATCCAATTCATTGATTTGACATAGTCTGTTGATTTGTGCTTCATTCAAGTCCAAGCCTACTTCTTGAGCTATCCTCAATGTCTAAATTTCAAATTCTATTGGGAAGATAGGTTCTTTGCCAAACACTAACTGATATGGGGAGTATCTTGTTGTATTTCTCCATGTCGTGCGATATGCCCACAGGGCTTCTAGCAATCGGGTAGCCCAGTCACGTCTATGAGATGCGACTGTCTTTGCTAGTATTGCTTTGATTACTTTATTAGTACTTTCTACTTGGCCGTTTGCCTGCGGGTGGTATGGAGATGTGATTCTGTGCATGATATGATGATTCTTTAATGTTGCAGCAATCTTATGGCCTACGAATTGTGGCCCTCCATCCGTGACTATTTCTCTAGGCAAGCCATACTGCACGAAAATTTGGAAAATAAAGTGGATTACTAAGTCCTCTGTTGCCATTGGTAATGCTTCCGCCTCCACCCATTTAGTCACATATTCTGTTGCAACTAGTATATATGTCTTTTGATTAGATGATGGGTTTATTGGGCCAATGAAATCTAATGCCCATCGTTCAAAAGGTTCAATGACTAACTGTGGATGCAGGGGCATCTCGTCAGACTGTCCAGGGCGGCCCATTCTTTGGCAGTTATCGCATGCTTGGAAAAACTTCTTAGCATCTTTAAAAATGGTGGGCCAATAGTAGCCCATTTGTAAGACTTTATGTCCAGTCCTGTGGACTGCAAAATGTCCACCTCAAGGCCCATCGTGGCAAGATTTTAAGATGTCGAAAATTTCATCTTCCTTGACACAACTTCGAATATGCATATCGGTTCCTGTATGAAAGAGATATCCTCCGATCCAAGAGAACCGAGTGCTACGTTGCACTATTAGTTTTCTTTCACTGGGCGTCAGGTGCTTGGGTAATTTTCCCACTGCTAGGTAGTTTGCAACATCCGTGTACCACGGTGTTTTCATGATTGCATCAAATAAGTGCACATCAGGGAACTGGTCTTCTACTGCTGTCGAGTTGTCTGTCTTTGGCACACGTGAGAGGAAATCTGCTATAGGATTGTCCTTACCTGGTCTATCTTTGATTGTTATGTCGAATTCTTGCAAAAGGATCAACCATCGTGTCACTCTTCCATTTTTAACAGGTTTATTAGCTAAATATTTAATAACAAAGTGATCAGTATACAAAACCATAGGGTATCCTATTATATAGTGTCTGAATTTGTTAATAGCATAAATAACGGCTAAAAACTCCTTCTCTGTTACTGTGTAATTCAATTCAACAGGGGCTAAGTTTTTGCTAATGTAATATATAGCATAGGGTTTTTTTTCTTCTTCTTGTCCAAGAACTGCCCCAATGGCTGTGTTTGACGCATCTGATGAGATTTGGAATGGTATATCCTAGTTTGGTCCTCGTAGAACTGGTGCTGTTGATAGTAGCTGTTTTAGATCTGTAAAGGCAATGTCACATTTGTCAGTCCATATGAAATCACTGTTTCCTGTTAAGGCATATAATGGTGCAGCAATTTGTGAAAAAATCTTGATAAATCTACGATAATATCCAGCAAATCCCAAAAAACTACGTACATTTGTTTGAGTGCAGGGAGTAGTTAGTAAGAGAATTACCTATATTTTTGCTGGATCTACCTGAATTCCAGCTGCTAAGATATAATGACCCAAGATCAGGCCCTCTGTCATCATCATATGGCACCTTTCGTGACTTAAACATAGGCTGGTAGCAATACACCGTTCCAGGACTTTTTCCAATGTCTGTAATGCTTGCTTAAAGTCATCTCCATAAGGTGTGAAATCATCCATGTATACTTCTAACCCTTCATTTATCAAGTCTGTGAAAATACTGAGTATGGCTCGTTGGAATGTGGCAGGTGTGTTACACAATCCAAAAGTTAATACCCTGTAGGCGAACGTTCCCCATGGACAGGTAAAGGTAGTTTTATCCTGGTTTTCAGGGGCAATTTGGATTTTATTATAGCCACTGAAGCCATCCAAGAAAGAGAAAAATGTCTTCCCTGCCAGTGCATCTAGGACCTGATCAATGAAAGGAAGGGGAAAGTGGTCTTTTTGCATTGCCTTGTTGATTTCTCTATAGTCAACGCATATTCGCCATTTCCCATTCTTTTTGGGAACCACAACTAATGGAGAAACACATTTACTGTCAGATATAAGATAGATAAAATTGACATCTAACAGTTTTTGAAGTTCTTCTTTAACAATGTCTTTTAGGTGAGGGTTTAATCGACGCTGAGGTTGTCGAATGGTTTTTGCATCTTTCTCAGTGTAGATGTGATGCATGCATAGCTGAGGGTCGATTCCTTTCATATCTGAGTAGTCCCAAGCAAAAGCCTCTTTATTTTTCCTAAGAACTTGAGTAATTTTTTGTTGTTGGTCATTACTCAAATTACTGTTAATGTTCAAGATTTTCCCTGGCTCGATTTTGATAGGTTTACTATTATAAAAAGTGGTTGTAGGGATTGTTCGGTCATTGATTTCTCTTAGGGGATATTCTTCAATTTCATTGTCAAGGACTGCTTCAATCATGTGGCATTTCAGACTTGATACTGTGGCAGGATGATTGATAAAAGTATTAATAATATCATCTTCGGTTTGGTTTTTGAATTCAAGGGCATCTCCCATAGTTAATGGTGACCGAATAATTTTCGTGAAGTATGTTGCAGGTTGTTTCCTAGTTTTCATAATAGTTAAGCTTGGCTGAGCAGGGGGGTATAAAGCTAAATTTTTCACATAATTCCCCCTAGTTATAGTCATACTTCCTGTCCGACAGCTGATATAAGCATCGAAAGTTGCTAGCCAAGGCCTTCCTAATATTAAATGATGTCCATCTAGTCAGTTTCTAGGATTGATGATCAAGAAATTTGCTGGGTACTCCCAAGAATCTACAGACACCATTACATCCTATAATGTCCCTTCAAGTTTGACAACCGATCGGTCAGCCAATTCCAGCAAGGTCGTGGTTGGATCCAAGGCTGTAATGCCAAGTTTTTGACAGGTTGTTATTGTGAGAATATTAATGGATGCTCCTAAATCGACTAATGCATTGGGGAAGGAACATCCATTTATTTGTACCGTGACTATAGGGTTTCCTGGGTCCTCATATTTTAATGGTGTCTCTCTGCCTGATAATAAATCAGACAAAGTTTCGACTGTGTGGACAGTTGGGGTTGTTTTTATTTTCCTCTTAGGCTTTTTCGTACACAATTCCTTAATAGTTTTTGCATAAATTGAAATGTCCTGAATAGCCTGGAGGAGAGGTATTTTTACACAGATATTTTTTAATTCTCCCAGAAGATTGAAATCGGGATATTCTATTGAGCGGGGTATAATCAATCTCTCTGGGAATGGTGGAGAAGAGGTAATAGTTTGATAGTGGCTTTTCTATTCAACTGTATTCTCCACTTGAGGTGTTTGCTCTACAGGTAACGGATCATCTAATTGTATATTTTTATCCTTTTCTGATTCAATTATCCGTCCAGACCTCAACTTGAGTTTATTACACTCCCTCAACTCAATTTCTGGCTCTGGTCCTTCCATAATTTGTACGGATTGGACTGTTCTATTATTGGGATTTGAGTTGGGCTGGGCTGGAAGCTATGGTCGTAGATTGGGTTGAGGGTTTTGTTGCAATGTGTAAGGTGTTGGTAAAGTTGGTTGAGGCAGAGAGACTGTTCCCATAAGCTAGTTTGTAGCTCTCTACCAATTTGATTGCCAGTTCTGATTTTGTGAAGTGGAAGGGGACCATTGGGAAGAATAAGGGTTGTTTTTCCAAAATGGTGGTGCGTAAGGGAAATTTGGCTAGCTATTGTTATTTGAATTTGACTAATTGGGCCATGGTGGCATAAAAAATGCTTGGGGTGACAAAAAGGATGGCTGATTCTGCCATGTTGCCCCTGAATACTGCTGAGAATTATATTGTGAGGAAGGAAAAAACAAAGATGGATCGGTGGGCATACCTGTCTGACGTGCTCGCCATCAGCGACGCTGGTTCAACAGATATGCTGGTTCTACTTCTTCTTCCGCTTCCTTGAAAAATGCTTTTAAACATGGGAGTGATGGGCAGATTTTCATGGCGTCCTCTTTAGTGCATATGGCGCATGTTCGTATCACATCTAGAGGGAATTCTTTATGACTGTGCTTTTGTCTGCAGCGGGGGCAGAAAATAGCCAAGTTCTGTTCTGCTATAGCCTGCTTTTGCTTAGCTTGCATGACATCCAATTGTGTTGTCAGGGTCCCCAGGATATCCATCTTGAAATCCTCTAACATATTGTTGATTTCACTTCGTGTAATGCTTTCTCCTGAAGCTTTACTGTCTCTGAGGTTTGCATCATTTCCCGCTGGTTTCAGCCTTGAACTGCCCCTGGAACACTTAATACACAAACTTACAATATCATTATAATTTTCTTGATAAATATCACCTTTACCCATTATATTTAGCGTCTCTACCAATTGGTCTTTCATACCTCTAATCAATGTGGTTTTTAAAACATTATCAGGCAGATTTGTATAAGGAATTTTTTGCAGATTGTATTGGAAACGTTCTACATATTCCTCCAAAGTCTCGCTAGGTTTGGCTACCATTTGAAAGATTTCATCTTTTAGTTCTCTAGTTCGGCAATAATCTTGGTATTTTTTAGGAAAAATGTTTTCATTTGGTCTCAATCATTGATGGTGCCTCCACCAAGTCCCATGAACCAACGCAGAGCTGCTTCCTTCAAAGTAGAGGGGAATAGCTTCAGTTTTTGGGGGTCGGTAGTGTAATCATAACCCCTGCATAAGACATCGAATTCGAAAAGAAATGCATCGGGATCTTCTGAAGTTAGCCCATAAAAGGTAGGAATATTCTGTAATGGGATAGCCTTCATGGGAGCATTGACAATTGTGTCAATGATAGGGTATTGCAATGTAGAAGTTTGAGTTTGTTGGTTATGAGCCATTTGGTAAAAAATATGCCAATATCCTTCAGGGATCTCCGGAGCTGGAGAGTTTTTTCTAGGATGCCTACCGAAGGCTGGAAAAGTTTTAACAGCACTACCTTGATTTGGAAGACTGGGTATCCTTTGCCCAATCACTGTTTCAAGAGATCTAGGTTCTGGTAATTCGATTTCAGGCTTACTTGTTTCTTCTTCTCCTTCACGGAGGTTGTAAGAATTTCCTTCTTGTGGAGGGAAGGCTTGTACATTCTCAGTATCTTGAAAACTCTGCTCAGCCCTTTCGGCTTGACTATGAATCTCAACGTTAGCTATAGATGGTGATTCTGCAGTTTGAAGGAAGTCAATAGAACATTTGGCAATAGTAATTCAGGGTCATACTGATGACTGAGACTCGGCTTTTCTTAAGATTTCGTCAATAAAAGTTGATCATCTAAGGGTCACCAGTCCTTAGATTTTTCAGGTTTAGAAGGAAGAATTTTTCCCTTGTCAGGTTTCTTAGTCATTCATGCAAAAAATGTTAGAAAATTATATATTATGGAGCAATGCAACACATAAAATATGCGAAAAATACAAGCACACAAAACACATAAAACCAGAGAGACACAGATATATGTGGTTCACCCAGTTTGGGCTACGTCCACGCCGAACAGCCAGTCCTTCCTTTCTATTATCCAGCAAAAATTGAAGAGACAAAACCTACAGCAGATCCGCTGTTATATCCTCTGTTCTCTCTCACAGTCTCCCTATCTATTTCTCGCTCTGAGAATACACACATAATACATAGCCGCAATACAATACCCTCATATATACAAGGGGGTTGCCTTCTAGGGCAAAAAAAACCCTAAACTAAACATAACTTCTACCATCAGATTATCCGCCTATGAACGGCCCAGATTGACTAGAAATTACTATACTTTTACAAGGCGATTTTACATCTGTTTTTAGCTTCGGGGGCGCTACCCCTGAAACCCCTCGGCAGGGGGGGCTCCGAAAAGCGTTGCCGCCCCCCTTGGACCCCCCACGACAGGGATTAATTACGGGCGGAGTTGCCGCCCCTTTTAAGGTACAGGAGGTCCAGTGCTGTGATACAAAGTAAACAAGATAATCAAGCTCCACACCCAACAATCTCCCACTTGGAGACTGATTGTAGCAACTCCACCGCTGCTTCATTTGCTGGACTATGACTCCTCTTTGGACCTGGTTGTTCCTCATCTTCATCGTCATCCTTGAAGACCAATTGAAACTCAGCACATTCTCAGTTTCTCCCTGGTTACAACTTTTGTTAGCATATCTGCAGGATTTTGGCTAGTGTGTATCTTTTCCAGCTTCAACTCTCCATCTTCCAATACTGACCATATGAAATGGTACTTGAAATGTATGCGTTTAGTCCTGGAATGAAATGCTGAGTTCTTTGCAAGATGAATGGCACTTTTGGCTATCACTGTATAACGTGCCCATATGATGCTTCTTACCCAATTCATCCATAAACATTTGTAACCAAATTATTTCTTTACTAGCCTCTGTAGCAGCAACATACTCTGCTTCTGTTGTTGAAAGTGCAACAACACTTTGGATTTTTGAAACCCAACTGATAGTTGTTCCACCTACGGTAAATACATATCCTGTAGTGCTCCTCCTGTTATCTTTGTCACCTGCCATATCTGCATCAACATATCCCTGTAGAGCAATGTTTTAACCACCAAAGCATAATGCTTGATTTGTGGTACCTCTCAAATATCTGAGAATCCATTTTACTGCCATCCAATGTTCTTTTCCTAGATTATTCATGTACCTGCTTACAACTCCCACTGCATGTGCAATATCAGGCCTTGTGCAAACCATTGCATACATTAAGCTTCCAACTGCTGATGCATATGGAACTTTAGACATATAGTCCATTTCTTCTTGGGTCTTGGGGCACATCTCTTTGCTAAGTTTGAAATGGCTAGCAAAAGGTGTACTAACTGGTTTTGCATTCTGCATATTAAATCTTTTCAACACCTTTTCTATGTACTCATTCTGAGACAGTTTTAATTTGTGATTTTTCCTGTCTCTAGTTATCCTCATACCAAGGATTTGTTTTGCAGCTCCAAAATCCTTCATTGCAAATGAATTTTCCAATTTTCTTTTGAGCACATTTATTTCCTACATGTTAGACCCTGCAACAAGCATGTCATCTACATACAATAACAATATAATATAGCTTCCATCATTTTGCCTTTTTAGATAAACATAATGATCAGAGTGACATCTAGTATAACCTTGTTCAAACATAAACTTGTCAAATTTTAGATACCACTGCCTTGGAGCCTGTTTTAAGCCATACAAGCTCTTCTTTAGCTTGCTCACTAATTTTTCTTTCCCTTTGACCTCATATCCTTCTGGTTGCTCCATATAGATCTCTTCCTCTAGATCTCCATGGAGAAATGTTGTCTTTACATCTAACTGTTCAAGATGTAAATCTTCTGCTGCTACAAGACTTAAGATAGTTCTGATTGAAGTCATCTTAACAACAGGAGAAAATATTTCATCAAAATCAATACCTTTCTTCTGTGCAAACCCCTTCACCACAAGTCTAGCTTTGTACCTATGTTTTCCTCCATCTTCTTCCTTCAGCCTGTAAACCCATTTATTCTGCAATGCAGTTTTACCTGCAGGCAACTTGACTAAGTCCCAAGTCTAGTTATGCATTAAGGAGTCCATCTCTTCATCCATGGCTATCTCCCACTTCTTCCTGCTTTCAACCTGCATTGTTTCTTCATAACATTCGGGTTCACCAGAATCAGTCAACAATAAATAATATAATGAAGGAGAGTATCGTTCAGGGGGTCTACTTATCTTGGTAGATCTTCTAACACCACTTTCAGGTGTTTGAGGTGCATGTTGCTGTTGTGGTGGTTGTTGTTGCTGTGGTTGTTGATTATTATTATTTTCAGGCACCTTTACTTTTTCAGTTATCTCATCAAGAACCGTGTATTCCTTGCTTTCTTTTTCTTGTTTCTTTTCCTACAGCTGATTCTTATACAAGACCTTTTCATTGAATATTACGTCTCTGCTCCTAATGATTTTGTGATTTTCATAATCATATAAGCGATAACCAAAATCATTAGCACCATATCCAATAAAGGTACATTTCTTTGATTTTGCCTCAAGCTTTGTTCTGTTTTCTTTATTAATATGAACAAAGGCCTCACAACCAAAAGGCTTTAAAAAAGAGTAGTTTACCTTTTTACCTGTCCATGCTTCCTCTAGAATACCACCATCCAAGGAACTTGAAGGCCCTCTGTTTATTAGATAAACAGTAGTATCTACAGCATCTGCCCAAAATTGTAAAGTCAATCTTGCATGCAATCTCATGCACCTTGCACGCTCCATGATTGTTCTGTTCATCCTTTCTAACACACCATTTTCTTGTGGTGTTCTTGGAACTGTCTTCTCTCTACGAATTCCATGCTCTGAACAGTACCTATCAAACTCTTTGCTGCAATATTCACCTCCATTGTCTGATCTGAGACACTTCAACTTCTTTCCTGTCTCAATCTCAACCAAAACTTTCCATTTCTTGAAAATATCAAATACATCAGATTTATTCTGAATACAATAAATCCATGTTTTTCTAGTTGCATCATCAATAAAAGTAACATAATAACGAGAGCCATCGAGAGATGATACTTGAGCAGGTCCCCATACATCTGTATGCACAAGCTCCAATTTTTCGCTCTTCTTTTCTTTCCCAACTCTGAGAAATCTGACTCTCTTTTTTTTTCCATAAATGCAATTTTCACAGAAATCCAAATCAACATTCTTCAAACCTGGCAACAAATTTCTTGAGTGAAGAATCTTCATTCCCTTCTCACTCATGTGTCCGAGCCTATGATGCCATAATCCTACATCTGCTCCTTTGGAATTTAAAGCATTAACAGAGTTAGAAATACCATTGCATAAATACAATGTACCAACCTTTTCACCTTTTGCTATTACCAGCGCTCCTTTGGTGACCTTCCAAGTTTTATCTGTGAAAGTTGTCACACAACCTTCACTACCTAACTACCCTGTTGAAATCAGATTTTTCTTCAGATCTTGAACATGCCTTACCTCCTTTAGTAGCCATTGGTTTCCATTCTGTTGTTTTACAAGAACTTTACCCATTCCAACAATTTTACAGGGTTTATCATCACCCAAACGAACTTGTCCAAAATCTCCTTGAACATAGTCATGAAAATATTTCTTATGAGGTGTGGCATGGAATGAAGCCCCTGAATCTACAACCCAAGAATCAGTAACATTTTCGAAAGAAAGAATCAAAGCATCTTGTAACACATCACATGTCACATTTGCTTCATGATTGTTTTCTTGCTGTGCATCTCCTTCTTTTCCCTTCCAAGATCTACAATCTTTCTTTAGGTGTCCTCTCTTTCCACATTTCCAGCACACTATCCCCGATCTGGACTTGGATCTGCCTTTCCTTGATTTACTGTGAAAACCTGAGCTCTTTCCTCTTTCCATTCTTCTTCCCCTAGAATCTGCACTCAAAGCATTACCCGATGTCTCAATGGAGCTTTTCTGTCGCATTTCCTCGCTAAGGATAGCACCGACAACATCACCAAACTTTAAAGTACTAGATCCAGAGATAGAGTTACTAATGGCCATTACTAAACCATTCCAACTCTCTGGCAATGAGCATAGAAATAAAAGAGCTCTAACTTCATCATCAAAGTTTACCCCTACAGAACTTAACTGACTGGTAACTGTATTGAAATCATTTAAATGGTCTGCAACAGATCCACCTTTCGACATCTTCATATTAAATAGTCGTTTCATAAGAAATACCTTGTTTGAGGCTGAGGGTTTTTCATATAGTTTCGCCAACGTTTGCATCAAACCCTCTGTTGTTGTTTCCTTTGAAATATTGAAGGCGACTGACGCCGCAAGGCACAACCGTACTGTTCTGAGTGCCTTTCTATCGAGAATGTTCCATTCCGCGTCTGTCATGGCCGCCGGCTTCTTTGTTTTTCCGCTCAATGGTAGGTACAAATCTTTCTGATACAGATAATCTTCCATCTGCATCTTCCACAACGGGAAGTTTTGGCCGTTAAATTTCTCGACCCTAAATTTACCATCTTCTGCCATTGCTCCCACTCGAACTAGGAACCCTTCGTTCCTGCGAGTTTATCAGCCAAATAGACCTTCAGCTCTGATACCAGTTGTTAGAAAATTATATATTATGGAGCAATGCAACATATAAAATATGCAAAAAATACAAGCACACAAAACACATAAAACCAGAGAGACACAGATATACGTGGTTCACCCAGTTTGGGCTACGTCCACCCCGAACAGCCAGTCCTTCCTTTCTATTATCCAACAAAAATTGAAGAGACAAAACCTACAGCAGATCCGCTGTAATATCCTCTGTTCTCTCTCACAGTCTCCCTATCTGTTTCTCGCTCTGAGAATACACACATAATACACAGCCGCAATACAATACCCTCATATACACAAGGGGGTTGCCTTCTAGGGAAAAAAAAACCCTAAACTAAACATAACTTCTACCGTCAGATCATCTGCCTATGAACGACCTAGATTGACTAGAAATTACTATACTTTTACAAGGCAATTTTACATCTGTTTTTAGCTTTGGGGGCGCTGCCCCCGAAACCCCCCGCCAGGGGGGGGGTCCGAAAAGTGCTGCCGCCCCCCCTGGACCCCCCATGGTAGCGATTAATTACGGGCGGCGTTGCCGCCCATTTTAAGGTACAGGAGGTCCAATGCCGTGATACAAAGTAAACAAGATAATCAGGCTCCACACCCAACACAAAATTCAAATGTTTATTTCTACCTTAAGTTTGTAACAGTTCTGTTGGAAAGCGGGCGGGGGAGCAGGCATTTTACTCACTCATTACGTAGGTTCTTACCTTCCGTATTCAATACCCAGTTCTCTCTCAACAGACAAACATCAAACACCTACTTCACTTTTCTGTAAATTGTGTTGAAAAGCGGGCGGAGGAGCAAGCACTTTGCTTGCTCGTTACGTAGGTTCTTACCTTCCGTTTTCAATATCCAGTTCTTCCTCAACAACAATTATCAGGTATACATCACTCTTTGTAAATGGCTACACTCTCCCTGGCAACGACGCCAAAATGTTGACTGATAAAGGTGCCTTTTAAAACTCCTAATTATCCCACATTAATCATCAATTTGGGCAAGTCCTCTTATTTCAAGAGTGTACAAAGTATGTGACTACTATTAATTCAGAGAGTAATGTTTCCTAAATTGCAGTACAAATCTTGACACAATAATAAATGGAGGCATCTAATAAATTCCAATTGCAATTATTAGAAGAAATATCACAACTCAATCTTCTACTGAAATAAAACCATACAGCAATTCAAACAATAGCATCATCAGCTGAGAGCACAGTAACAATAACTTGCCTCTACTTAGCTGATTCAATCTAAACTATGCTAAATCTTATAAAGCAATCAAGATAAGAATGATATTACTTCTGAGAGTCTAATAGCAATAATCAAACTCTTGCAGATGATTAAATCAATACAATATATTGTCTAGATGATTTGCACTGTAATGAACCAAACTTAAATCAAATGACAATGTTGTAAATTATAAATAGAACATATATCATCACGATACAAGAAAGTAATGAACAGCTAAGGAAATAAACTCATGGAAACAATGAATTATCAACCAAACCAAACTCTAACAGAATCGGAAATATAACACAAGGAAGCAGTTAACTTCACCAGAGGCCGGGCCCTTAGCCACCAGCGAGCACTGCTGAATTACTTCAGATAATGCGAGAGAACAGAAACTTCAATTATATATTAATCATCGAACTTGAGTAACATCACAGTATAATCACATCCTTCAACAATGCAGTTTGTAATTAAACTTACAACTTGAAAAATAGCAGGGGTTCCTCCCCTTTCTTCCTACAATCGCTTTCTTTTATAATCAGAAAGGGGTAACAAGTAAATACTAAATGCGATCCCTCAGGATCTCTCGATCCTGAGGGATTCACAAATGATTTCTAACTTAAGGCAACTTTTCTATTCCGTGCTGATTCTTCTGATTTACTCTCAGCTTTGTCTGCAACCGATGCGTTCGTTCTTTTCCTTGTCGGATTCTGTTGCTCCAACGTCAGGGAACAACAATCGTTCCTTTCGTCACTTTTATGCACAAAGAAAGGTAAGAGTGAGTTACATCGTAACTGCAAACAATTCCTTCATTTCTTACCATAATTCCTCAATATATTAACGCATTAAGATATGGACAAGATAAGAATCAAGGAAACCGATAGCAAACTTAATAGTAAATACATACCCATTTCGTAACTCTTCAAGAAAATCATTTTCCTCTAGAGCATCCATAAAAGTATCCTTTTCTTCTTTTTGTTCAAATGCCATGAGAAGTCTAAGATCTTCTTCACATTCTTCCTTACTATCAGATGACCCATCACTGTCTTCATTAGTATAGTAACTTTTCTTAGAGCTAGATCAGTTCTTATTCCTTATTACCACTTCTTTTCCTTTATAAGGACATTTTGCAACATAATGACCAACTTTTCCACACTCAAAACATTTGAAAGGAAGCTTACCTTTGAATCTTCCAGTTCCTATTTGAATTTTTCTCACGAAATTCGCTTCTTCTTCATCGGATATGTAGCTGGATTCTTTGACGACTTCCTTTTCTTTTCCTCTTGCAGATACCTTAAAAGCAGCTTCTATGATTTGAGAAGGACCTCCTTGTCTCATTTCAAAAGCAGTCAGAATACCATGTAATTGAACAATAGTAAGAGTTTGCAGATCTTGCCTTTCTCCAATAGCTGAGACTTTAGAGTCAAATTTTTAAGTCAAGGATCTTAAGACTTTTTCCACCAGAGTAGTATCAGTTATGGTTTCACCCAAATTTCTCATTCGATTTACAACATCATCTAGACGAAGGAAGAAACTGGCAACACTTTCATCACTATGCATCTTCAGATTTTCATATTCAATTCTAAGATTTTGGAGTTTTGCATTTTTTACCTTTGTATCTTCTTCATAGCTCAGAATGATTTTGTCTCATATTTCTTTTGCTGAATGTAGCTGCATCACTTTAACAAATTCTGATTCAGACATGCTTCCTAACAAGACATTTACTGCTTTGGCATTGGTTTCATACTTCTTCCTTTCAGCTGCATCAGTAGGAATACTTGCCGGGTATTGATAACCTTCTTCCACGATTTCCCATACATCTGCACCAAGAATTTGTAGATATGCTTTTGTTCGTACCTTACAGAATATCAGATTGCTTCCATTGAATAGAGGTGGCTTTATAGACATCACTCCTTCTTGACTTCCCATTGCGACAGATCTTCTTCAAGCGATCAAGCTTCTGCAGAAGAACCTGCTCTGAAACCAATTGTTGGGAAAAATACTGAGAGGGGGGGGGGGTGAATCAGTATTTACAACATATTCAAAACTTTTTACTTTTATTTGATTCAAAACCCATACGCTACTTTCCTGAAGAATACTCGCGTATATACATGGATACCCTTTATTAAACTCGCGTATACAAAGAGAACTAGTTATGTCATTAATTATTCACTTAAACCATTCCATCATTTATTCATCAGATATTCAATAAACAGTAAACATGTGCAGTAAGAATAGAATAAACCATCACACAAAGCATCACACATGAACACCAGGATTTTTAGGTGGAAACCCAAGTCGGGAGAAAACCACCGCTGCAGTTGCTCAGCCTTCAATATTTTATTATAGAGAAAACATCTTACAACATATGTGCCGGTGCAGACTCTACCAGCACGCAGGCACCCACCTGCGCTCGTTTACCAGCCTCTCCTGGAAGGGAGCTCCAACCCCCTGACTCGTTTACCAGCCTCTCCCGGAAGGGAGCTACGACCCCCTGCTCTCGTTTACCAGCCTCACCTGGAAGGGAGCTACAACCCCCTGACTGAAGGCTACAACCCTCAGCACCACCTTGGACCACGTTTCATCAATTTTCACACTGGATCCAACAACTTCAATAGAACACAACTTGCAGGCCACGTTTCATCATATTTTCAGACTGGACCCTCTTCATACATTTAAACTCAATCATACAACCAAACTGATGCAGACAACTCAGAACAGTAGAATACAGATAGCAGCAATACAGCAGAATAGATCAGTCATTTCTTACCACAGACTTCAGTAAACCCTAGTTTGCATACGCGCTTTTACTTCACTGATGTCGCGTATATACGCTCTTCCATTCACACAAACCAGCGTATACTTCTGTACCTATTACAGAACTAATTTAATTGCGCATACGCACTTTTCCTTCAGCGAAGCCGCGTATATATGCGCTTCCTCTTCGGCGAACTAGCGTATGGTTCTTCAGAGATTTTAGGTCATTGCATTTCTTCAGAACATATACTTCACACAGATTAAACCCTTCACTTCAGACAGATTTTCGCCTCTTCTTGGATCTAATCATTCCATAAACAGATCTAGCAAATATAAGCACATTCCAGATCTAGATCCCCTTCTTCATCATTGGTGCATCATACATTCAGATTTATCATTCAAGCGTAACCCTTTCCATTCAGATCTACTTCAGAGAGAAGTATTTATTCAAGCTCAGACATCTTGCACCCACACTCATGATTTTCATAATGAATTTCATCTCTTTATATAGGTTTATCCTTTTTCAATACCATGAGCCCCTTTTTCAATACCATGAGCCAAAACAACATTACTTCCGATGGTATTCCTGGACGGGGTCAATTAGGTGGACCATTACCCAATACAATGGGTCAATACCATGGTGGTCACCCCTGGTTTTGCACTTTTAGAGCGCTTTAGCCCATACGTGACTTTGCACGTTCTTTTCCACGTGCATACGCGACTTCCCTTAGACACATCCACGTATTCCTTGAGACATACTCTTTCACCATAGATTTAGCACAATCTGAATTCCTTTCTTCACTGCCTTCTGTACTCACTTTAGATACATCAGATTTACTTCATTAAGAACATATTCTATCAAGCACAACTTCATCAAGTAAGTTGTCATCATCTTCATCAAGGTGGGTTGCCATCAAGGACAACACTTTGCATCATATTTCCAACAACCTTAACCTTGACTTCACCCTTAACCTTAACCTTAAATTTAACCTTAACCTTAACTTTAACTATAACCTAACCCTAACCTTGACCAAATCCTTAACCTTAACATTAACTTGAACCTTTACCCTAGCCTTAACCTTAACCTTAACATGGACTTTGCCCTTAATCTAACCTTAACCTTGACCTGAACTATAACCTAACCCTAACCTTAACCTTAAATTTAACGTTGAACTTAACTATAAGCTAACCCTAACCTTGACCAAACCCTTAACCTTAACCTTAATTGTTAGTATGAATCTTAATTCAAAGTGTACAAAAAAATACCACTTTAGCTATGTGTAACAAACAACCTTAACAGCAAATATGGCTGCCAATATCCTCAGATATGCAGTTAGGTGATCAAGATAAATGCTAAAAAAATCTAGATCTATGCATTAGAAGACATTAAGGAGTAAAAAAAAACAAGATTTACTCCATGCATCCAATAGACAAAACAAGAATATGTTGAATGAATTTTGTATTAATGGCACCTGGGAGAAAAAAACAGGAGGGTGTTCCCAGTTCTCCTCAATGGAATGGGTTCTTGTAAGTCCTCAACACTTCAGATCTAGAATTCTTCTCTCTTGATGGTGTAGAAAACCTAGACAAAAAATCATAGAAAATAATGATTATGATGGTGGATCAATAGTCAGACCAAAAGTATAGATTTAGAGTGATCTTTAGGCAACTAAAGGTGGTAAATGAATGGAGAAACCCTTCTATTTTTAACAAAATATTGAATTAGTCTAGATATTGGTGCATAGTTAAAATATTATTAACCAAATCAAGATCAAAATTTTGTGGAATATTTTATTATATTTGTTGGAGGGAAAAGGAATTTGACTTGGGTCAAATCCCTTTATTTGTAAATAATAAATAAATAAATGATTTATTTATCATTCTAAGGATGTGGTTGAGTAATAATCAAATAAATAATGATTTATCTAATTATTTAAGGGTGATTTAGTCACATTCAACAAAGAATATTATTTAAATAGGGTTTAAATAATTATTCTTAGGAAATAATAAGATAACTAATGATTTATCTAATTTATTTCCTTGTTTTCGGTTAAATATAGCCAAGAATATTAATTAAATTTCTATTTAACTAACTATTCCTTGAGGAGAATCAAACAAATGTATATTTATTTAATATTTCCTCACGGGGTTTCCTATTTAGACCATAAAAAACTTAATAAAGGTGGTTTACTAAGTTATTTTTCATAGTGAATGCACTTTTAATTAGGGTAAAATTGGTCTTACATGGTGTACTTGGGTCCATCTAATAAAAATGGGCTATATGACCAAAAAAGGGTGTAACATATTTCCCCCCAACGTACGAGCATTAGGAGCTAATCATATGATCAAAGTACATTGTAAGAACTCAATCACTAGACATTGAAGGGGAAGTCAAAGAGAGAGAAGTATAAGGTAGACCAAAGTGCTCAAAGAACTAGAACCTGAGGAGGCAATACTTACAGGTGAGACAAGTCTCTTTGATGAGTGAGTTCCTATGATATAGGCAGTGGGGAAGGCATACCTATGCCCACCGAAGCAAAGTAAAAAAAATAAGTCGTCGAGTAAACCAAGGGACTAGACAATTTAATACATGTTGGCATAAACATGAGATATATAAAAGACACGATAATGAATCCCACATACATATTGTGCCTGGGATAATAGCCAGGACTTGTACAATGATACTTGAGTACATGAGATATAAATACAACCCAAATGCCCCTGAAAACAGGAAAGGGCTCTAAAAATCTGACTGATACATGCAAAAAAAAAGGTGCTGCAAGCGGCTGAGGCCGACTTCATAAAATGTATGGAGCTACATCAAAGGCTATAATGAAGAGGTCATCTGGGTATGTGGGGGGCTATCTGTAGGGCCACCCCCTCATGAGGGCTGAGACATCTCACACACACCTAGGAATCATCGATATCTGCTGCTGCATCACTGAACCATCAAGTATACGGATCTCGATCATGCTGAAAGGAGCTAGAGCTAAGAAACAATCAAGTCAAAGGAAAATAAGGAGTTCGTTTGTCTGATCCAAGGCACCAAACAAGAGTGGAAGCTGGAACCAATGTACATCGCCCTCTAGACCTTTCTTCTGGAATGAATGAGATGATGTCGACAGAAGGAGGTCTGCCATAGGTGAGGCAATAAAGGATCCTCAACTAAGGCACGAGAGAAAATAGTAGAGTGACTGGAAAACTGACACCAATGATGATGATGAAATGGGGGGTACTGAGTATCAAATGGACGACTTTCCTTGTTAGAGCATAAAGGGAATCGATGACCTAGCAGTGACTGACACAATATCATAAGGGATAGGGGACAGTGGGATTGAAGGCCATAATGTGCAACACGAGAGAGGTACAGAGCAATGAAGGATGGAGGACTATAGTGGGATGCAAAGGGGCTCGGGATAGACTCCATGAATGAAAACATGACTCAACTCAGATGCTCTAAAAAAGGTTGACTCGATGGTGCTACCACATAGAAAAGGTCCAATGGGGATCATAAAAACATGAGTACAATATGGTAACTCATGACAAAAGTCGACACGAGCATGGACGAGTATGGAGGCAAAGTGTTGCCGCTGGGACGAGTGTTGCAAGTGAAGAAATTTGATTTTGAGGAGGGGTGAGGTGACGCTTCTTGGAAAAAATGTGTCTTGGTGAAGTATCAAATCAAAAAGAGCATGAGATGGCTACCTAAGGAAAATAAAACGTGCCTTCCCAGAGGGAAATGATAAGGATAATACTTCTTCAGATAGAGTGCATTGCGAGGATTGGGAAGGGGATGGCCTTCGAAGTCCTCTAATAGATATGCTCCTTGACGTAGATCCTTACTGATGATGTAAGGTCCTAGCCATAATGAGTCAAAATTCCCATGACCAAGTACATCATGGGCTTGGTCATACACCAGAACAAGATCACCTTCGTGAAAAGTACGAGGGTGGAATTTTCAGTCATATTGAGCTTTGGTGAGTTTCTTAGCCACCTCAAGGGTTTTCAATGCAACATGATGGTCTTCGGAACCACACTCAAGCATGATAAGTCATTGTTCTAAAGGTTGGGTGTCAGGGAGAAGTTCGACGGCTAGATGAAGGGAAGGGATTTCACACTCAATCAGTAATACTACCTCCTCTCCAAAAACAAGGTGGAAAGGAGTAAACTCGGTGGCGGTTTTAACAGAAGTTTGATAGGCCCACAAAGGAGGGAAGAGCATGAGGTGCCAGTTGGTTTTATGCTTATCCACCATCCGCTGAAGCATGGTTTTAAGAATTTTATTGACTACTTCAACGTGGCCATTACCTTGGGGGTAATAAGAGAAGGAATATTGGTGCTTAAAGCCCAATAGTGAGGATAGCTCACGCCATATCTCATCTTCAAAATGTCGGTCATGGTCAGAGACCAATTGTTTCAAAAATCTGAATCGAGCAATCACGTGGTTAAAGAAAAAGAGGGTTGCGGTAGCTTCCGTGTTGTTAAATGTTGGCATGGCATCACCCCATTTGGTGAAATAGTCAACTGCCACGATGATATACTTATGGTTACTATTCGATGACGGTCGACACTCCATAAAGTCTATGGCCCACTTACAGAAGGGACCAGCTGAGATGACAGGATGGAGGGGAGCCGGAGAGGCTCGTGCCTTAGGGGAAAAATATTGGCAATTGGGACAGTGTTTGACTACCTCAATGCAATCACCAAAGAGAGAAGGCCAAAAGTACACAGCGTGCATGGTTTTCTGGGAAATGGCTAAACCGGAGAGGTGGCCACCACAAGCACCGCTATGACATGCATTGAGGACTTATTTTGCTTCAGTGTGTGTAAGACAATGACAAAGGACGGAATCTACACCTTGACGATAAAGGTCGTCACCGATAAGAAGGCAGCGGGGGGCCTGGTGTCGGATACGTTGTTGAGCATCACGGTCAAGATGGAGGGAAAAATTTTGAGTTTGCAAATAAGTGAGGATGTCCCCATACCAGGGGTCATCGATGGTAATGGAAAATAAGTGTTCATCGAGGAAATTATCATTAACTGGAGGATCCTGCGTACCTGTAGGTAGCTCAGAAATAAGTTTAGCTAGGGCTAAACCTTTCTTACTTTTTGGTGTGACAAATTCAAGATCGAATTCCTGGAGGATCATGATCCAACGGGCGTACTTGGCACTGATGATTCAACGACTCAATAGGAAGGCCATGGGGTTGGAATTAGTCACGACCTTGGTGGAATACATGAGGATGTAGTGATGAAGTTTCTGGACCGAGAACATGACAGCCAGTGCTAATTTTTCTTCGTGTGAGTAGTATACAGGAGGTCCTACCAGGTTCTTACTAACATAATAGATAAAATGCTCAATTCCGTTGTCATCTTCCTGAATAAGAACTCCAATGACCGAGTGGGTGGAAGCAGAGATATACAGGATGAAATCCCTATCAAAGTCATGGAGACGAATCAAGGGAGCTAATGTGAGAGCATGCTTCATGGAATCAAAATAATTTTGAGCATAAGCATCCCATACAAAAGGGATATTAGAGTGGAGAAGTCTAAGGAACCCATGTGCAATGGTGGCATAGTCAAGTATGAACCGGCGAAGGAAATTAGCTTTGCCTTGGAGGCTTTGTAACTGGCATAAAGTGAAGGGGATAGGAAGCTCAAGGATGGCTTGAAATTTTAATGGGTCAAGTGTGATACCATATTTAGACACAATGAAGCCTAGAAGATGACCGGAAGGCACACAAAATACACACTTCAACGGGTTAAGGTAGATATTATACTTGCGACATCAGAGAAAGACGGTACACAGATCGTGGAGGTGTTGTGCCCAATGTTTAGAACATGCAGTAAGGTTGTCTAAATAATCAAGGATAATATGAGCCAGGTCATGAAAACAATAAGACATAGCTCGCTGAAAAGTGGCTCCTGCATTTTTAAGGCCCAATGGAATGACTCGATAGGCAAATGTTCCCCATGGACTAATGAACGTGGTTTTGAGTTAATCAACATGACAAATAACAATTTGGTTGTACCTAGATAGACCATCCATAAAGGATAGAACCTTGTTTCTTGCAAACTCATCAATGATTTGGTCAATGAATGGTGTGGGGAAGTTGTCCTTGGGACAAGCTTTGTTCAGATCGTGAAAGTTAGTGTAGACAAGAATGGTGCTTTGTTTCTTGAGAACGGGAACTAGGTTGGACACCCAAGTAGTGTATTCAATGGAATAGATAAAGCCAACCTACTTGAGCTTATCGATTTCAGCTTTGACAAATTCTCTTTGGGAAGGATTAATGGGTCTCATCTTTTGACGGGCAAAATTGGCATCAGGCCATGTATCTATATGGTGTTCGATAATGGAAAGATCAAGTCCAGGCATTTCTGAATAGGACCAGGTGAAAATATCACGAAATTATTTGAATAGCTTGGTTTAAGCCTAAACTTCTTCTAGGGTGCAATTGGCACCCAAGGTGATATTTTCTTCTATCCCTGGTTTGTCAGAAATGTCAATTTTAATGGTAGGAGATAATGGCCATATTTCCTTCTTCTAAAGAATCAGGTGTAGGGATGGGATTTCTAAACCAATCGACCTCATCAGGAATGAATTCTTTAGTTTCTGTTAGTGTTAGTCTTTGTAGCCTTCCTCCAGTGATCAAACATGCTCTTACAAAGTGATTTTAAGGTGTCAAGGTCAAATTTTGTCATTTCAGTGAGCGTTCAACTAAAATTTGGTCACTAGGTATTAGGTCTAGGTTTTTTTTAACTCCTTTCAAAGTTGTCCAAATGTCATTCCATGTCATCATTAAGCTGAGTGTACCATCATTCAGATGGTTTTCATCATCATTTCAAGTTCCACTGGGTCATTTTACACCTTTTTCATGCTTTAGTTGTGCCTAGGTAAGGTTCATTTCCCTCTCCTAGGGTTTTGAAGGTAATTTCTCTTGGATGGTCAAATCATCAGAAAAACTTGTATCCTAATGTTCATAAACCTTCCCCTATCCTTATTTTACCTTATTAAACACTTCCCATCACTGATATCCCTCAAATTCCTCATTTTCGCACAAACCCTAGTTTCTTGCTACAACTTGGCAATTTTCTAGGCTAGGCCTGTGTTTTTCCCTTTTGGACCTCTTCCCCTCACTCAATATTTGAAATTCCACTTTCTCCTACTTCCTAACATCCCTATCTACTTCCCAAAATTTTCTCAAGAATTTAGAAGCCCCTTATCCCCTTCATTTCGCTTCATTTCGACAGATCCCCAGTTCCACACATCGAGATACGTTTTACTCCAATGATTTTTTTGAGAAATAAAAGATTAATTTTGGAAAACTGAGAGAGGTTTGTGTCCAAAATAGACCAAGGAATAAAAACCTCCTTCATCGTTTACACAGGTATCATGGTTTTAGATAAATTTCAAAAATACAGTTGCCTCAGGAGAATTGATGCACCTCTAAAGTGACCTTGGGAAAATCAAATTTTATCCTAGCTTGGTTGGAAAAATGACTTTTTTGATGAGTCAAATGATAACTAGACACAAATATCTTTCCAATGAGCTATCCCGAGCTCCATTTGGAGTTGAGGAAGACCTTCAAAAGTTGACTGCAACAGCACTCTGCCTTGAGGCAGCCTCATTTTTCACATTTTGAACAAGTCTTGGAAGATTTGATTTTTGACAAGGCAAATGAACTCCAAATTGAAAAATTCAAGTTGGGCTAGAAATTAGACTCAATAAGATTTCAAACGAACTATCATGAACCCAATTTTGACACCAGGAAGGCCTCCAAAACTCTCCTGCAAAAATGTGTTATGCGTTAAGATGAATTTTGGAAATTTTGCTTTAAAAAAACAGAGTTTTCAGCCCAATGCGTCGCGACACTTGGCGCGCGCTTATGATTGGGGACTCCTCTTGGGGAAAAAATTACATTTTTGTATTTTTCATGGAAAATTATGCATTACTACCTATGGCCAAGATATTTTGACAAGTTTAGGGCTTCCAGAAGGGTCAAAAACACCCTAAAAATGACCTTTTTGCCCCTTTTTGGACACACAGGAAGCAATGTTGGGAAAACCCATTTTTGGAGGGGCAAATGGTAGCCAAATTTAGAAATTTAACTTTTTTTGGAAAGTAGAAAGGTAGAAATTTCCAAGAAGCCCACGTGGAGCTAATTTTGACACCAGGAAGACCTTCAAAATTAGCTCCAAACTGGCTCGACGTATAGAGAAATCAGGCGCGGCGCATTGGGGATTTTTGCTCATTTTGGACTCAGTAACTCTGTTTTTCTCCTAGTTTTTGAAATTTTGACTTTCTTACTTCCAAATGTTAAAATCATGATGTAATTGGATGTATTTTGATTGATCTTGATGTAATTTTGTTAAATTTTTACTCATGGAAGTAGATTCATCCATCAAAAGGTGAATTGCAACTGAATGAATCAGTTTCCTATCTTATAGAGGCAAGTTGTTCCACTGCCTATTTTCCAGTTCTCAGTTTAGATCTTGTTGAAACAGCTCCTAAAATTGTGAGATAAACCCCTAGAGGCTAGGGATGAGTTAGTGTTGTCTATATCTTGTATTTTTTCAGTCATTAGCATAGGTTGGACACTTGGGATTGCTTTGAGCATCATTGTACATTCATCTCTGCAGTTTGGAAAAGGAATAGACCAGGGTTTGCAGCACTCCTTCAGATTCATGTGGCTCTTTGTTTTGATGATGTGTTTCTCTCTATTAATGTAAGTTTACTGGTGTTTCATGTGTATCATTTTCCCTCTTATTTCTTCCTAAGTTAAACAAACAAGGATAAAGGTGGAATTCATTAAAATTTGCAGTGCTCTACCTAGGGTTTGTTTAATTTTCTATGTTTTCAACTGTTTGAAGAGGATTCATGAAATTTTCTTGCCCTCTTCAACTCCTCACCAATCTGAGCTATCCATTTCATTCAAAATTGAAGTGTCAAAACAATTTCCTACCTTTCCCCAGTCAGATCTCTGCAAAACTAGGCCTCATTCCCCAGACCCAAAATCTATCTTCCCTTTGACCCAACAAAACACCATTAGAAATAAAATCAAACTCTTTTGTATATACACCTAGCCTAAAATCAGATTTTATTCAAGTCATCTCAAGCCTCACTGATCATTTTTTGCTGAGATTGACAAGGAGAGAGCCCTCTCCCGATCTGGTAGGGCTAGCTACTAGATTAAGCGTGGTTTCATGTTACCTTAGATTCTGCCTTTCTCAACCTAAGGTAGATTTAGGCCATAACATAGTGGCGACCATACTGGGGACGAAAATTTTGTTTTTTGCTTTATAAACTATAGACGGAGCCTGAAGTTAGCCAATTAGCCTTCGAAACGCTCTTGCTTTGTATTAGCGAAAGTAGATGAATGTTGCTTCAGTCAATCCACGGTCTAGTTTTATAAACGTAACATCCGACTTGAAAATTTTCCCAGTACATGTAATCAAGTACCAACTGGCACTTGTTGCTAGTTATGCCCCTGCGTCAATGATATTTTGGCGCAGGATACAACCAAACAGTCGCGCCAACTCTGTTTGGTGTTAGGGTTTGCTTGTTTTTGAGCCCTCTGAGTTTGATTTCTAGTCCTGGTGTCATTTTATGAGTGATTCAGTTCCTTGAAGTCTTTGTTGACTGTGTTTGACCCTTGTCCTCCGGTTTTTTTCCCTTTACCATCAGTTTTTCATTTTAGCCCTATGGTTTCTAGGTGCTATAGTGTGCTGAGCCTCCCGTGGGAGTTTTCGGTTCTCGCTTTTCTAGTCAACTTTGTTTTTGATTCTTTGAATTTGTTTTGATGGATTCCGTTGTATCATTGCATCAGTTGAGTGATTTTTATATTTTTCATTCAAGTTTCGCTTTGTCTCATTTGAAGCCTAGATTACACAGTTTGTGTGAGTATTCTTGATATTATTCTTTAATTTGAGGGATTTATCCATCAGTTTGGGTCTTGATTGTGTGCGTTTGCATTAAGTGAACTTGCTTGTTTTGACTCTCTCGCTGTCATTTATTGAATTGGTTTATTCATTAGTTTTTCATTTCATTTGGTGCATTTTCTCTAAAACATTGAAAAATACAAAAACAAATCTCTTTGCATTATTGATTAGTTTAGTGAAAATTGAAATCTTTTCCGCATTATTAGTGTTATGTAACTCTAAGAGAATTTTTTTTTGTTTTCATTGGCTTGCATTAAAGACAGTAGTGGATGTTCTTGTGATCATTTTGTTATTATTTGAAATTCTCTCAACCTTCCCGTAGTTAGCTCTTCATCGAACAAAGTGATATATTGTGGCATGTAGTGTGCATTTAGAGGATTTTTTTGAGATCCAACATTCGATAGGGCCTAAAATTGAAACATAAATCGAAGATCAACTATAAAATTTATTCAATTAACCTAACGCTACATTGAAACATTAACGGAATATCTATAGGTCTAGGCTAGTGATGTGTTCCAGCGTCATTAAACCTAGTAGTTGTTGTTAACCTTATTGCTTTAGGAAGCGCTAGTACAGACTTGTGCTCCCATACCGTCGCGTATATGAAGGGAGACCCCACTGGGTTGCTATCTTTTATCCGTAGGAAGCCAAGTCTGCCGCCTTTTACCCGCAATACACCGAACACAACATTCATGGAGATTACCTGCACGTACGTCAAGTCCTTGGTTGATTTTTCTTTAATTTTTTAACCAAGGTGTATATGGCAGTTCACAGATATCTGGTACACCCATCTTCCTACATTACCAGAGCAGTCATTTTGATCTTTTCTGACTCATTAAATTTGAAAAGATCATTAAGCGCTTGTCCTTTCACGCTTGTTTCCAAATTGAAAGAGATAGAGTCATATTTTACTTGTTTCTAGACTCTTAAAACATGAAACAATAAAATTTTCCAATTTCAATGTGGTAAAATTAATCACCTACGATCACACACCCATTTAGAGATTCTTTTTTGGTTGGTTGATTGTTTGCCTTGGTTTTTTCCCATGTGTCTTTGTTGTGATATCTTCCTCTTTTCATTACAGTCATAGTGGCGGAACCACCAGTTTTGTCTACCGGTATTCCTTACACTGATGATTCATCAGAGGTCTCTTAGTCCTCTGTTGAACATCAACAGTCTATTGTGTCAGAGTTTCCCGATGGGGGACCGGTTATATCTGAGCTTCCCTTTGGTGGACCAGTTGAGTTCAATTGGCCCTTTTCCAATGCTTGGTTTGGATTTGGAGTAGGGGAACACTTCCCTCCTCTTACATCAGGGTCGCCTTTCTTGGCTGTTGTTATACCTCCTATCCCTCGTAATCTTCTAGAAGATCTTACAGCAGGGTCAGATATGGACTCACCTAGTCCTTCTCCTAGTGAGGAAATTCCTACATCTGCTGAAGATTACCAGCATTTTCCCAGAAACATCCTTGATTCTTCTGTTGTGTCTTAACCTGGTCCTTCGCTCCCAGCTAGATATAGGCCTTTAAGTTAGGTCATGGCTGCTGTGGCCTCTATGGGAATATAGACTCCATCCACAAGGCTAGTTATTTCTTCGTTAGGAATGTCGCCATTGACATCTCTCATGGCATCTCCTTTCATCACATCAGTACCTGTTAGGCCTATTGTCTGCATAACTGCATCTACACCCACTGTCACTACTCAGTCAACCAGGACCTCGTCAGTTCCTGAAGACATTTACATAGCTTCTGTTATTCCTGAGAATATTCCTCTTGAGGAGTATCAATTGTCTTTACAACCTTCGAACTCCGAGGTTGGTTAGTCCTCTCAAGATCTCAACCATCCTTACTTTTCCCATTATGGACCCGATAGTACCCTGATTTATGTATTCCCATATCAATATGATGAGCAGGGCAACCCTCTTCATTTTCCTTCTCCTAAGGCTTATAAGTATATTAACGGTTTTTTATCTGCCCAGGCTGGGCAACCCTCTAACCCACAAGGACAACCCTTCCAGGGACAACCTTTGGCCTAGCCAAGTTATTTATACGACTTGCAAGAACAACCCTTATAGGGACAACCTTTAGGCTAGCATGGATTGTTGTACAGTCCGCAAGGGTAGTCCTACAACCCTCAGGCTCAACTTGTATGACCTCACCCTATGGTCCAACTAGGGCAACCTCAAGGACCCACAGGCTAACTGGGGTATCAACCCAAACTGTTGTATGGTCCTGTGGAGCAAATCCATCCTTCTCAACCTTTGGTGCAACCTCAGCAACCTCCGTTTCCAATTGGTCCAAATGTTGCACAGCTAGGGCCATCTTATGGTCCTGTCATGGGTCAACCTAGTTATCAGGCACAACCTGGCCCTCTCCCACCATCAGGCCAACCTGCTCAGCGGGGGCAACCTGGTATCCTTCATCAGCTAGGTCAACCTATTCAACTAGGACAACCTGTTCTTCCAGGGCATCCTGCACAACTAGGTCAACCTGTTCAACCAGGACAATCTGCACAACCAGTTAACCCTGCTCAATAGCCGATCTATTCTATGCCACATCCAAACCCGCATGTGTGCCCAACTTATCAGGCTCAGCAGGGCCCCACTTACCAGCAACCCACTTGACCCCAAGGTGATTATTACCTTCAAGGTCAGTCTCGACTAGTTTACAACCTGCCCCAAGGTTCTTAACTTCAACAAACAGGCTATACTTATACTCCACAGTCAAATCCATACACTGCACAAACAGGGCCCACGTATAATCAGAGTTAGTACCCTGGTTATCAACCCCCGTACCCTAGTTATCAGCAACTGTATCAACCCAATTATACAGCTTATACCCCCTATGGTGAGAATCTTCTAGGACATAACCAATGGGGGCAGATTTATGCTCAACCAGGTTGGAGTACGGGTATAGGTCCTTATCGGGGACCTGTCATGCCTTTTAACCCTCAGTTACCTTTCCTCTCCACGTTGGAATTACTGGATGTATCTAAATTGACCAATGATCAGATTCTTCATAATCCATATTGGCCTCTGGTTCCAACCAAGGTACTTGGTGACTACCCCAAGTTTGAAGGGAAATCTAGAGAAGGACCCCCAAGCACATGTCATGACCTACCATTTGTGGTGTTCTTCGAACTCTTGGGTGGATGACTCGATTCATCTACGTCTTTTCCAGCGCACTCTTACCGGCGCTACTACTAAATGGTACAGAGAACTACCCCGTGGTATTTTTGAAGACTTTAATACACTAGCTATGGAATTCCTGACACATTTCCAGTTATTGGTTCGTTATGAAGTCGGGACGCATCTCCTGACATCTCTAAAACAGGAGAAAGCCACTCATATTTTAGATCATATTCATGAGTGGAAATGTTGTCATTGACTAATCAAGTTTGATATTCCTGATCAGCTTCTAACTCATTGGTTCACTACCTCCTTTATAAACAATATCGTTCAAGACATTGTTATGGGGGCATGTGTAACCGAGGAACAAACCATCGCTCGTGCCCATTACCTCAATTTAGTGTACTCTCAGTCCGGCACATTATATGATATCTTGACTGATGCCCCGCGGCTAGGGACCTCTAAGGCACCACCTACCCCATCGGTTGATTGTGTTATTGGTTATGTCTCTCATACTTCTTGTAGGTCTTCTAATGTGAAGCAGAAGTCAAATTATTCTAATAATTATGCTTCTCCCGCTACTCCAGATTCTGGTAAGACCGCGGAGGTCAATGCCATTCAGGCCAATCCTGTGGACAAGACTTCCAAAGGAACGAATAAGGGCAAAGGCAAAGCCAAATATGATGCCCCAAAACCGGAATCCTCCAAGCCATGTGCTGATGATTGTTCGTAACGAAAATCGAAGTACCCTTGCCTGATCTGTGACAAAGATCACTACATCAAATATTGTCCCCGACGATCCAAGGTTAGTCAACTTCTTAAAGGCTCTAAGGGAACTTCAGTAGTTCTTAAGGAACCTTTTCCATCGCAACAGACCCAGATGTTCGAATATCCTTCACCATCTGCACCATTTGGGTCCTAAGTTTTCAGGATGAATGGTGGTGCACTCATTTCTATCGCCACTCGATTGAAGGATTATGCCGGATCATGTTAGGCAGCTACAAAGGAAGTCGTTGATGGCCCACCTCCCCCACCTACCTCTAGTCCTTTAGAAATTGAGAAGCCCAGCGCTGAACTTATTATATGGCCACCTTCCAAAGGTGTTCTTCGAAAATCTTCCTATAATCCAAACACCCGTGCTACTTAGCATTACAACATCGTTGAGGATTTGGCATAAGTGCCTTTTGCAATGTATGTGTTGGAAGTGCTTCAAATTTACCCATCTCAACAGAAAACTCTGTTATCTGCAATCGGTGGAATTGATCCTGCCGATTCTAGCCTTCTCACCTTCGATCTAGAGAATTTTGTCCCCCAACTTCCACATCAAATCACCCTTGTTATACAGGTCGATATCAACCACCTCCACATTCACAGAGCCATTGTGGACGAAGGTGCCTCTACTTGCGTTATGTCATCTACCTGCTGGAAGGCCATTGTCTCTCCAGCCCTCACTTCATCTCCCAATGCCCTTGAGGCATTCGATGGTAGGGAATCGAAACCCTTGTGTGTTCCCACGAGTTTACTGATCACATTACGAGGTAAGATAGTCAATTTTGAAGTGGAATTTTTTGATGCTAAACTCAACTATAATCTTCTACTTGGTCGCAGCTGGACCCACGCCATGCTATGTGTTCCGTCCACCCTCTTTCGGCTTTTGAAATTTCCGCATGAGGGAAAGATTATTACAGTCGATCAGTTGTCTTTCTTTACCTCGTGCTCCAAGAACAAAGTGCCATAGGTGGATCAAATTCCTAATCCCCTTGACAGTGTAGCACCTGGTATTTTCAAAGACCCCATTCTCATGGGTATTTTCCCCATGCCACCACCGAACACCATTCAAGTCAACGTGATCTCTAGGTCGAATGACCCATGGATCATCCCTTCTCCTGAACAGGTGACCTCTTTTGGAGAATCGATGCCTCTAACCCTAGTTGAAATAAATTATTGTGAGATCGTTGCTGCATCAGATCCTCCTCCTACTGAACATGCTCCTTTGAGCATGGCTCTAGCTGTTTATTCTCAATCCCCTTGGCTCAACGACGTAGATTCGCCCGATCCTTTGAGAGAAGTCTTTATGTCTGACAAAGATGTTGTGGAGACTATGTCTCTCAAATATCTGCCATGGAGCGATGGACATCATTGTTCCTTGTTCATGCCCATCATGGGGGCAATGTCTAATTGTCTCGAGCATTTTGTATCTGGTTATCCCCCTCCTGAGCCTCCTCCATTGAGCTCATCGGAGAATATTTCCTCTTATTGTGTCAAGCTCCTAAAACAATGAAACAAGCTACTTCAAGGATAGTTCTGAAGTGTTTCAACCTCGTTAAAATAATGGAACATGGTCCTATTCAATTCGAGTTTTGTTAGATTTTGTAGAGTCGAGTCTCTCTTACTCTTAGGTTTTGAACCTTCACTCCTTTTTCTTTGGACTAAATCTTGGGGGCCATGTACCTCGAATTGAGACACCATGCTGGGGGCATGCCCATTTTTTATCATTTCAAGCATATTTTACATATCTATTTTAAGCTTGCATAAAAATGAAATATGATTGGTGTGATGCATTTTGTGAGCTTTTAACTTTCCCATTGGGTCATGTGTTATGCAGCTAATGCATTAGATAATGGTGTATTGGAAATATGCATAACATATTAAAAACATCATCATATGTGAAAAAATCCATCCAGGAATATATATATATATATATATGTCGAATGTTTGCAGTTTGTGTGCATCACATAAAATCCAAAAATATACATGTTTGTTTTAATAATATCTGGAGACAACATGTCTCTCAAAAATATGAAAATGAAAAGCCTAGGCAACTGTCGAGGAATAAAAGGGTATCTTTCTAACACCTATTTATCTCACATTAATTATCAATCCGGGAGCGACTTTTTATTTCAAGAGTGTACTCAGTCTCAGGCAGCAATTTATCCAAGAGCAATACTGTGAAGATGTAGTATAGAATAAAAAATTCAAATGTAACAAATGCTTGTAAAAAAACCTACTTACAGTGACATGAATGGAAAGATTAAACTACTTCAATATTGCAGAACATCGATCAGGGATGCAGTAGCAGTAACTCTTTCCCTTAGAAATCCATGCAAGATGACCAATCTAGGGACTTGGAAGAAATAGCCTCTATCCTCTACAGTTGGAGATCTTAAAGAAATCAAAACGAAAGCAGATTCAATGAAAACAACTTAAAAGAAACACAATCTGGAAAGGAACAACAACATGTAACTATAACTAATCATATTTGCTGATCTAAAGCTATGAATCAGAAATAAACAATAAACAGAAACGGAACAGAAATATGAACAGCAATCAAATAACTATGTAATCATAATAAATCTAAATGCAATTATCACACAACATAAATAAGAGAATAGTAATACAAACAGCAGAACGATTCCACCAGGGTCGGGCCCTCAACCACCGGTGAAACGCTCTGCGCTTTCACTCCAGCGTTTGAGAAATGGAACGAGAACAAAATGTTTTATTAATTAGGCATGAATAATGTTTACAAACAACTCATACTCTCTTAACAAGAGTCGATGCACAATTTTGCAAATTACAACAAGAAAAGTCTCCCCAATAGCAATACATGCTTCTCCTTTTATAATCAGAAGGAGGAGAAATTAAATAGCAAGTAGGATCTCCCATAACAATATTGGATTGTTCCCAACCAATTGATCAGCAAGAAAATAGATTTCCATCCATCTTTCAACAACAGCAAGTCGAATTTGGCTTTGTAGCTGAGATTTGGAGGACGGCCGCAACAACAAATATGAGAAAATCATGCTCAAAGAACCCTGCGTTTCTCTCAATAGAAGCCGAATTTGGGCAAAACATTCTTTAGAAAAGTTAATTGGGCCCGTTCTGGACAAAACCCATGTTCCCGATTTTCCATATTCTTCTTCATTTTCCCAGAATCGTAACCGCAAAAATGTCACTTATTATTCCAGCGGATTTCTGAGTTGGAATATTTGATGATGATTTGGAAATCAAATCTGCAGTCTGGAAAATATCTTGGAGGCTAAAATGGTGAATGATATTACAAAATATATTAATAAACCATCATTGTGAAAATAATGCATAATAATAATCAATTTATTAAAAATAAAGGAGAAGAACTAATATTCATCTATAAGAGCATAAATCATTATAAAATGGATTTATATGATAAATTATAATAAATGATATGATAAAGGAGGATAAAAATGGATGAAATAAGTATTAAAAAGTGGTCGTATTCACGGCCCAACACACCCCCAAACTGATTATATTGCATGCCCTCAAGAAATCCAAAGACAAAAACCAAACAAAGAAAATTGTTCATCCCAACCCATAAAATGGATGGAAGAAATGCATGTTTCCTCAAATAATGAATATTCAATTTTAGCAATAGAGGCATAAATTTTTTTACAGTTGAAGTTCAACTATATGTATATGAAGCTGCAGAAAAATGTGACATAAGTAACAACAACCCTCATTAATCATTTTCTCAAAAGTCAGATCCTTTTGATACACGGATCATGAGATATAAACAAAAATGGTTGTAGGTTATAGTGCATAATTTTTGAAATTTTATGAACTAAGTTAGTGTGAAATTATCTGGGTTTGTGTATTTTAATGATACCTCTCTGTTATCCAGAAATCACAAGAATTCAGTTCATAGTTTTAAAGATATATGCAAAACAATGTCTGCACTATATACAGATGAAATTGTATGCCTTAAATGAGAAAGAAAGTGAAAAACATCCATCATGTGTAGCAATTCCCTCCCGCCAAATTGAAGAATTAGCATGTCCTCATGCGATGCTAGAAACAAAAAGAGGTGGTTGCTACAATTTGTTGAAATGTATGCTTGGTATAAAACATGGAATAAGGGAGGTGTTGAGAATGAATAAGAATATAAATGGATGATAAAGAATATTATGGACATGGTCATAAGAAAGAAATGAAGGAAATCAACACTCCCCCAAACTAAAAGATAAGACGTGTCTAAAAAAATGGGAAGTGGTAAAAATATGGAATTAATAATGATAAATAATGCTCAATGGATGTTCATGAAATTCTCCTAAATTCATAATAAATCAGAAAATTATGTTATTTTACCTCAAGTGTTACCTCCTAAAAAAATGGAATGACATGTAGGGACTGGCCTTTGATGAAACTGATGTAGGCTGAGAGAATACTGAAAGTGATACAAAAGGTAGAAGCTATGCAAGCACATCATGTCTAAAGAATTGTGTGCATTCGCGAGCCTTTGCTGTTTAGTTGCAATAGTGATCATGCTGCGAATAGAATTTTCCCCATACTTCTTGTTCCCCTGTAAACAAATCACAATTTTGTATGCAATTTTATTGAATCCACAGTTTTGGTTTTAAATGGCAACAGATAAGACTCATGCAAAAAAATTCAAGCAAAAAAAAATTCTGTAAAAATGCAGTGTTAACATTGTGTCAAATCAGCAAAATAAAAGAGCAGCATATTGTACAGCAATTGTACAGCATGGAAAGGCATACATACTTATGATACAATCAATGAAATTATAGCATTTACTAAAATCCATGCATGTGATAAATCGTAAATAGATATAGAAGCGTTTTGTAATGATTCAAGGATAAGGAGAAGGGACAACTTAAGATAAACATAAGTACAAATGCATTTATTACCCACTTAAACTAATGTGACCGATTTATGAATATTTTCATGTATACTAGGTTTGGAGGTAAGGGTTTCATATTTTCATTTGACATTTAAATAAATATATAGGAAAAGGGTTAAATATAACTATTGATGTGTATAAGTGTGACTCCAATACCATTAGCAGAGCTCTACTGCCCACAGGTGTCCATAACCTTGACAGAGTTGTTGTCTTACCCACGGAACCATTGTCCTTTATGTATGCTGAGGAAGTGTTTTTTATTGAATATCATGACGGAGGCCATTGTGCTGGCTTGGTGACAAGATAAACCACAATGTCGTTTACCGGGAAGAAGTGAAAGGTGGGCAGGCCGGCTCGTGATGAGACCTCCTGTTCCAAGGACTTCTTGATTTTTTCAATTGTCTGTTGGACCATTTCCCTGGTTTGGTGGCCATAATGGGAATGCCACTTCATTGCCTTCCCTATGATCACGGTAGGCTGGCTCTTGGTGAGACCCCCTATCCTCCATCTGCAAAATCATTATTAATGGAATATATAAATATTTTTTCTTCTTTTCTTTTACACACAGCACTTTTCCTCAGTTAATCATAAGGGATGGCTCAACACTCCTTAAGAGTAGGGATGGTGAAAGAAGTCTGAACAACTCAATAGAAAAGAATATGCCCTTGTTCCTACTCCATAAGTAAAAATCAAAGAAAGTTATAAAATATGGGAAATAACCAACATGATAAATATAATCGATCATATGAATTTAGTGGTAATAAGACAACAAAATCATGTTATTAATTATGTCCCTTTTTCCTTTTTCTTATAATTACTAAACAACTTTTTTAAAAATAATGATTTATTTTGATTTGCTGATTACAGTAAGCTTTAATTTGTATGATTGTGTATCCTTCCATAAATTGTATGTTTTTCTTTCAAAAAGTCATGAAAAAATTCAAAAAAGTTCTAAAAATATTGTTTTAAAAAACAAGAAAAATGCACTCAAAAAGTGTTGCTCCTTTGAAAAGGAACATTAAAAACAATTTGCGAAAATGTTGTTCCTTTGGAAAGGAAGTGCTGTTCCTTTTGAAAGGAACAACAAAACTGTTGTTCCTTTTAAAAGGAACAGAAAAAACGAGCGGGGCTGTTCTTTTCGAAATGAACAGCGAAACATGCAGCAAAAATGTTGTTCCTTTTGAAAGGAACAGCAAAACTAATGAGCAAAAATGTTATTCCTTTTGGAATGAATAACAAAAATAAACACACAAACACATTGTTTCTTAAGAGGAACGACTGCTATTCCTTGAGAGGAATAATAACTGTCCCTTAAGAGAAACAACAAACAAATATAAACATGTAAAAAAGGAAAAAAGAGAAAAAAAGAAAGAAATAAAACTCATATGCAATCCATTGCCAAGAAAATCCAATCAAATAGAAAGGAAAGTTTATGTACAGGTTTCAAGAAAAAGTAATTTTTTACAGAATTGGTGCTACTGAAGAATTGCATTCTGCAATTAAAACTTGCATGGTGGGGTCCTTATTGTTCAATTGCCACTGGAGCGAAAATTATAATTTGAAGAGATTAACATTTCAAACACAAAAACATAAAAGAAATCAGAAAATAAACAACACTTTATTAAGTTACAACAGCTATGATGTTATTTCTAAGAGAATATCAAATCTAGTAATGGAAAAAAATGATCTTTTGAAAAATGTTTGGTAGTAGTGATATGAATCTTCAAATGGAAACCAATTCTTCATTTCTTCTTGTTATGAATTTGTCAGGTAATGAACTAGATGAAATGTTGTTGTTTTACTAAAATTTCTTTCAAGAATCACTTGTCCATAAATTGACCTTCTTTGTTCTCCTGAGACCTACAAAAAAAGAGTGTCTACCTGCAATAAAAATTTAAATCATGGAGAAAGAGAGGTGATAAAGCCCCCCTAATCTAATAATTATGTAAAAAAACTAAAAAGTAGTTACTCTGTAGAACAAATCCATAGACAAATTAAAATCAATTTATTACCTACGGGAGAGTAGTGGCCAATCATGCTAACCTGCAGTGTTTCAATCACAACTTCTTTGTTTTTTGTCTGATTCGAGTGATTCCAAAGCCAAATGAGAGCTAATTCAAATTTTTATTTCCAATAGAAACAGGTTTTAAAAATTCCATGTAATGGTATGTTAAAATTGCTTAGAACAACCTGCATAATAGAGTCATTTTCGATTTTCGAGCTCAGATCAATAGTTGGTATTTCAAGCATAAATTTTTCATTTTAATGGAATATTTAACCGATTAAAATTGGAGATTAAAGTAGATTCATTTATTCATCTCCAGTAGAAACAGGTTTTGAAGACAAGAAGAATTGATGGGTCAAATACGTTAATGAACAGCCGAGAAAACAGAGTTTCAAGAGTGTTGATTTATGATAGGCAGTCAGTATTTTGGTCATAAATTCCTTATATGATATCAAAATTGAGATATTAAAATTGTTTTGTAAACTAGATTCATAAAGTAATCTCCCATAGAAATAGGTTTTAAAAATATATTCATTTAGACCTCCAAAAATGGACTGTCCCAACTCTGTTCCTGAGCTGCCTACTAGACACCCTGTCAATGTTTTGGTTCTAACTTTTTCGTTTCAAATCCAAATTGAGTGATTCAAATTGGGTTGGAAATTAGACATCAAGGGATACTTAGGATAGAAATTTTTTTTAAAAATATTCAATTTTTTTCCCACAATACTTGACTGTCCATACTGTGTTTTCAGAAATTTCGTCAAGCCCGCAAGCCAAAAAAAATGATATTCAAGAAATTTTTCCATATTGATGATAAAAATGAATATAAGTGTTTGTAGAATTTATTTTTGCAATATAATTCATCTACATACAAAATTAAATTCGAATATTTATCATCAATGTTGATTTCACAGCGTGTTGCAACAAAGAAACAACTATTTTTACAAAAATATAAATGTGTTTGTTTTATTTCCTTATTTATTTTATTTTCTCCACTATCCTATTCTTATTTGGAGAATGAATAATATTACGTATAAGAGTATTTCTAGTGGAGCCATTTCCAAAATAAGAACTTTAGTACATACATACCCAAATTTGAAAAATGTATGTTAATAAAAATTAGGGTATGAAAAGCCAACTTCCCTTGAAAAGATGATTCCAAAAATTGTTGAAGTATGGAGTGATGTTGCAAACAAATGATAGAGTGAAACAAATCTTCAATATATCCTTTACTTCTTTCATTTTCCATATCCATCGTATCATGAAGTTCTTTAGGTTTTAAAATGGTTTGTTGGTGCAAACTGGAAGAAACCTCATTTTCTATCATAACTTCTACAATTTTTGGATTTGGTACATTCTGAATCTCAGTGGAAGTTTTCTCCAATGGTGCATGTGAGATAGAATGGGTGGGAAGGGTGGGTGAATTTTTCAGTTCAACACTGTAAGCATGTTGTACTAGTTTATTATGGTGAAGGTGTGGAATGAGTTGAGCAGGAGATTGTGTAGGGAATGGAGCCTCTTGATGATGTAGTTGATTGTGTTGAGTAAATGATTTTGATTGGAAAACAAGGTGTTGTGAAAGAGCTGGAAGATGTGTTTGTGCTACAAGATGAGGGAGAGTAGTCATGCAATCATAAGGTGAACCATGCCAATCTTGTAGACAAGATTGGTAGTGGTTATATTGAGGTTGGCATGGCTGCCCTAACATATGAGTATTCCATAATGAATTATGCAAGTAAGAGAATGGAGAGGAGGTGTTTTGAACCATACCTGTAGGCCATGATTTCCATGGTTTTGACCTTGTTTTAGTTTCCCCATCTCTTTGATATGCTACTTCCAAATTAGATAAGGAAGAGTGAGTATATATGGGATGCTCCTTTTGGTAATGAGGGAAAAACACTTCATCAAATTCTTGATTTCTCTGAACCTGCAAAACATTCAATTGTGAATTTAGAGAGCTAATAAAATCAAATTTAAAATTTTCAATTAAAACCTTGATTTCAGCTCTTATGTCTCTTGTTGTTGTAGTACATTTGGAAAATAAAGAAGAAACTTCTCTAGAATTCTTACCAGCCTTGGAAATTCCTCTTGAATACCTTATGCACAACTCACAAACATCATCATATGATAACTAAAAAACATCACATTTTCCTATCAAATTTAAGGGTTTTAAAAATTCATCTTTGATTCCTTTAAGAAGGAGTGTTTTCAAGATCTCTTTTTCCAAATTCTTATACTTTGATTTTTGAAGGTTGTATCGAAATCGCTCTACATAGTCCTCCTAGCTTTCATCTTCCGCTTGTATCATACCGAAAATATCTTGATTGGATTTGCAGTAGTCTTGATACTTCATCAAGAATATGTTCTTCATGTCCTCCCATGTTTGGATGCAGCTCCCACCTAGGCTCATGAACCATCAAAGAGCTGCTCCTTTTAAAGTAAGAGAAAACACTTTCAACCTTTGATCATTAGTACAATAATCATATCCTCTACAAATTATTTCAAACTTAAATAAGAATGTATCTGGATCTTCATTTGTCAAACCATGAAAATTTGGTAGAGACAATGGGGGAATTATGTGCATTTGTGTTACTCCTCCTAGATCTTTGATAGGGAATTCAAAATTTGCAATGTGAGCCATTTCTTACCATAATAGAAGATGTTCTTCAGGTGTTTCTTTAAGGATCCTCCTTCCAATGTTCCTGTCAATTGGTTAGTGAAATGGGTGGTGCTTACATCACCACTCGAGGGGAATTACAACATTTTTTTCAAAAACGACTCTACCTCTAAAATTAAAAAAAAATGCAAGCATTCATTCCTACCTTAAGCTTTCACTCAATTCTGTTGTGAAGCGGGCCAGTGAACAAGTGTGTTTCTTGCTCGGTGCGTAGGTTCTTACCTTCCGTCTTTAATGCCCAATTCTTCCCAAGCATAAAAAAATTAAATATGCATCACTCTTTCTAAATGGCATACACTCTCGCCGGCAACGACACCAAAATGTCGAGGAATAAAAGGGTATCTTTTTAACACCTATTTATCTCACATTAATTATCAATCTGGGAGCAACTTTTTATTTCAAGAGTGTACTCAGTCTCAGGCAGCAATTTATCCAAGAGCAATACTGTGAAGATGTAGTATAGAATAACAAATGCAAAGGTAACAAATTCTTGTAAAGAAACCTACTTACAGTGACATGAATGGAAAGATTAAACTACTTCAATCTTGCAGAACATTGATTAGGGATGCAGTAGCAGTAACTCTTTCCCTTAGAAATCGATGCAAGATGACCAATCTGGGGACTTGGAAGCAATAGCCTCTATCCTCTACAATTTGAAATCTTAAAGCAATCGAAACGAAAGTAGATTCAATGAAAGCAACTTAAAAGAAACACAATCTGGAAAGGAACAACAACATGTAACTATAACTCATCTTATTTGTTGATCTAAAGCTATGAATCAGAAATAAACAATAAATAGAAACGGAACAACAATATGAACATCAATCAAATAAATATGTAATTGTAATAAATCTAAATGAAATTATCACACAACAGAAATAAGAGAATAGTAATACAAACAACATAACGATTCCACCAGGGTCAGGCCCTCAACCACCGGTGAAACGCTACTGCGCTTTCATTCTAGCATTTGAGAAATGGAATGAGAACAAAATATTTTATTAATCAGGCATGAATAATTTTTACAAACAGCTCGTACTCCCTTAACAAGAGTCGATGCAAAATTCTGCAAATTACAACAAGAAAAGTCTCCCCAATAGCAATACATGCTTCTCCTTTTATAATTAGAAGGAGGAGAAATTAAATAGCGAGTAGGATCTCCCATAACAATATTGGATTTTTCCCAACCAATTGATCAGCAAGAAAATAGATTTCCATCCATCTTTCAACAACAAAAAGTCGAATTTGGCTTTGCAACTGAGATTTGGAGGACGGCCGCAACAACAAATATGATAAAATCCTGCTCAAAGAACCGCGTGTTTCTCTCAATACAGGCCGAATTTGGGCAAACCGTTCTTCAATAAAATTAATTGGGCCCGTTCTAGACAAAACCCATGTTCCAAATTTTCCATATTCTTCTTCATTTTCCCAGAATCTTAACCAAAAAATGCCACTTCTTATTCCAACGAATTTCTCAGTTGGAATATTTGATGATGATTTGGAAATCAAATATGCAGTTTGGGAAATATCTTGGAGGCTAAAATGGTGAATGATATTACAAAATATATTAATAAAGCATCATTGATAAAATTATGCATAGTAATAATCAATTTATTAAAAATAAAGGAGAAGAACTAATATTCATCCATAAGAGCATAAATCATTATAAAATGGATTTATATGATAAATCATAATAAATGATATGATAAAGGAGGATAAAAATGGATGAAATAAGTATTAAAAAGTGGTCGTATTCACGGCCGAACAGCAACTAATCAGCATGGTGCTCATGGTAGCATGTTACAGCCCGCACCAATCGCCTCAGTAAACGATGAAGGCGACTAGGCACCCCTATGGTGTGCCTCTGATAAGCCATAGGGACATCTGATAGGTGAGAATAATCAGGAATCACATGGGCAATTCCCTCTAAGTTTTTAACTAGCTCGTTCCCCTTGCCCCCCTCACCTTGAGGGTCATAGGCAAGAGGGATCCTCTGTGCAATTGGCGACATCCCGGTGGACCTCTCTAGGCCAACATCCGCATACATATAGGATTGATTGTTAGAAAATGCATGTATACCAAAAAAATCATAAAATCAAAAAGAGTCTTACCTAGCTCCTCATCTCAGTCCTCTCCTTCCGGGAGTGGAAGGTCCGGGTCTCCTGTGAAATAAGTACTGGAATAGGGCCAGTCCTCTACGATGATAAACCGTCACTGAAGCCATCCAAAGAACTCGGGCCACCATGACATTTGTTGGCCCCCTCCTGCTCTGGGAATCAGTGCTACCCATCAATCCATTCGTGGCTCTCTGAAGGTTGGATCTGCGACTATCACCCTCTGGCCCTGGAAGATAGGTAACCGTTCTAGGATGAACAATACTAAGATAGACCCATACCCAAACTACTTCAGTTTGGTCTTTTTACATTTTTTCAATTGCCATTTCATATTCATGGTTATAGCTATAGCCCAATCAAATAACGTTGGGTTCATACATTCTGATGCTAAAAGGAGTTGTGTTTTGGTAGCTTCATGCGGTGCCTACAACCCCACGGCCCACGTAATGGTATGGAGCACCACTCTGAGTGCTAGATCGAGAATAGTGTGAATGTCCACTTTACCACTACCTGATTCTGTTTGTGCCCCTGGGCACACTCTTTCCATAACCATTGACATATTTTCGCTAGAAGGCCTAGTACCTGTCATGATCAGAACTGGACCTCTAGGAGACAATCCAGTGATGAAGTAAACATCGAACATTTCGAGTTATAGCACTTGATCTCGAAGCCTAAAATTATCTTCATTCTCATCCCAAATATTGATCAAGTATTGCAACAATTCAGGTTGTGCCCTGAGACATGGTGTCAAGAATAATTTCTTTAAACCGTAATCCTGGAGAGCATTAATGCATCTCATTCCCCATTGCCATTTAGTCCTCTTCAATGTGCTCCCTTTCTTTCCATTCGATCACCATTGTGGCTTTGTACTTGCACCAAAATGGTCATAAGCACATCATAAGATCCCTTGGGCATTCAAAAATCCAATTGATTGGTTCATTTTTTGTAAAATTTGAGTGGAAAATGAGGTTGCGCGATTGGCGCGACTGTTTTGCTGACAGTCGTGCCAGCTGGAGTGACCCCTTTTCAAAAAGAAGTCAATTGGCGCAGGTTTGTGCTTCATACCCGTGCCAACTGTGCAATCCCTAAATTTTCAAATCCTCCCCTAAGGTATCCCAAATCACAATGGAAAACTATGAAATGTGGATCTCATGCTATGAAAACTATGAAAACTATGAAAGTGTTTTCATTTGGGCACGATCTCATAAGGCATTTCACCCCTCCCTCCCTCTCGGACCTCATGCTTTAAGGGGCATCTGTTACACAGCATTTTTTCACCATCCCTTCAATCCCTCATCCCACACATTGGATGGCTTTTTCCATGACCTGTGAGTAGTGACATGACTTGAAACAACTTTCATGGCATCCCCTTGCATAAGGACAAACATTCCTCTGAAGAAATTTTCCTCCGAAAAACCATAAAAACATATCTTTTTTCCTTGGTGCAACTAGCCAGTTTAGCCCTCATGCCAATGGGGGAAATCCACCATAGAAGGCACACCAACTGGCACTCTATCCCTGTGTCTCACTCGTGCCAAGCTTAATAAGGGATGTTTTTTAAAAATAAATGGCGGAAGTTTGATTCCAACAAACTCCTGAATGATTCACTAAAAGGATTTGGTTGGTTTGGCTCCGGATCTGCATGTATGGAAAGTGATTTTCCACCTATCATGGAAGCTTCCTTATAGATAGGGCCTATCCCATGATTATAGGGATCCAAACTCCCCTTCCTCCATCTATAAAATATTTCCTTCTCCCTTAGCAAGCTAGCTAAACTTGTAGGAAGGAAACTATAGCCAGACAACTTTTGAGAGCTAAGCCGAAGAGAGAGAGCTTCATCCCGTTTTCGACAGTATTTTTTGAGATGTGCTCTGCTGTCAGCCCCACTGAAGGAATATCAAGCATCGGAGCTTTGGGTTGTAATCTTTCCTTTGTTATTTTAATGATAAGCGACTTTGATTATGGTTCCATTCATGTGTTTATTTCTTTACGCAATGAATTATATCCTCTCTGACTGATGTATGGTTACACACTTTAGATTTTACGTTGTATGTCATTTCTTCCTTGCATGTGTGTAGGTGTTTGGACGTGTCGAGTGGAATAATTATGATCTGCCAAGCGAGGGATAGGAAGCATCACCTTTTCTTCAACGGCCATTGCGTAGGATTTGAGGTAGGAAATTTGTTATGATTTTTGTTGTTTTGTAACTAGGAACCTGCGTCACTGCGTGACTTGATTGTTGCTAGACCCGATCTGGGCTAGTTGGGATCGCCTCTATCTGCATAGGGGATTTACCTCCTCAACAATATTTATTGGGAAAAAAACTTTAAATTTGACTTTGATAGCACGAAGATGCATGCACCAAACAGGGATTCATATGTAGTGCAGAGGAGCTGATTTGTATACGTTAGGGTCCCATGATTTGGCTGATTGGCAAGCCAAGTGATAGGGTAACGTCAAACCAATATTTGGAGCCCAAGGACCTAGCCTTCCTAGACTCAGAGAGGGCTCTCTCTATTTGTGTAAGGCAAATTTGTTTGTTTTCTTCTTGTGCTTCTAATTTTAGGCTTGTTATGAAGTAGGCTTTTGGTTTTGTTTCTAGGTTTGTGAGGGATGAACTGATCAAAGACTAAGATAGGTAAAAATATGTTAGATCAACTGGGCTATGGGGTTGAAAAGGTCAAGAAAGCTCCAGATGGTGATACAAGGTATGTTGACGGGCTGAATTGATCAAGGTAAAATGGATCTTTGGGTAAAATGGAGTGGGATGGACACTAATTTTGTGAACAACAAAGGCTTCCGAACATAAATAGTTCAACAACTGACATAAACATGGTAGGGCTCACCATTAATCATGAGAAATGTAACTATAAATTGATAAATGCATAGAAATAAAAATTCAAGCAATACATAGAGATATATGACTCTCTAACTTTAGGAAATTACTATCAGACTTTGGGGAAAGACAATTAATACAAACAAACAACTCAAAGCACTATGAGGAAATGCCTAAGCATAGTATTCCAAGCTATCGGGCATGTTGAAGTAATATTGCATAGTTTTAGGCAAAGGGCAAGATTAGTACAAGACCTCATTGGTTCAACTAAGATAATCAAACAATCAAAGAAAGGTTTCAGAGGTGGAGCTATGACTAGCCATGAGTAAGCAAGGCATACCGTGAATCATACTTATCATGCATAAAACCATAAATGAAACAAGAAAAAAATTTCTTCAGTTATCAAAGAGCAATCAAGGATTCTTTGATATGACTAAGAAGGAAGAAAGCATAGAAGCTATAATGAAATAGGAAATCTGAGGTGCCTCCAAGTGCATGTCTCAAATCTATTCTCTATTGTCTTATAGCAAGCAAGCACATGAAATATGTATGAAAAATAAGAGACATAATAGAGAGGGACACTATACCATTTTACCAAGTCAAGGAATCCAACAGCAGTCCTCTTTCATCATCCAAAAACATTCAAGAAACTCTCCAATACATGAGACAAGTATTTCTTCCAAGCTTGTATAACCATATATTGCTCTATATCATCAAGTTCAGCCTCATTTACAATAAATTCCTTTGGAATATATAGGCCAATATGAGGGAAAACCTCTTAGTGAAAATTGCAAGCTCATTGGCCCATCAAAAATATCTGATTTTGTCCTTGACTTTATGCAATTAGGCCCAAAAATGACAAAAAACAAGATCATGTCAAAATTCGCTCAATTTTGGTGAGAAAACCCCTTAAGGGTGTTTAGAAACATGCCTAGAAGCTCGGGCCAAAATTCCAAGTCTAGATGTGTCCTTTCCACTTTTTCTCGCTAGGCGCCCTCTTTGGGCAATTTTGAATTTTTCTTGGTTTTCTTCCTTGCTGTTTGGAATTTTAGCTTTAGCAAAGAAGTCATGGCCCCTTGCCTAGGAGAGATAGCTAGCACATACTTTGGATAATGCCCTTCATGCTCTATGTTTTGTGTTTTCTTGCCCTCATCATGGCTTGCTTGAGGGCTGTCTTGTTTATCCTTGTGACTCATTTCTTCATGACTGTCATGTTTTTTCCCTTCCCTATTTTGTTGTCCATCACTTTGCTCTTTATCATCACTATGTTTCTTGCCACTTTTCCCTTCCGTAATGTCATGTTTGGACCCTTTTCCTTGTTCCTCATCATCACTAGTTTGCTTAGATTTCTCTGCTTTGACTTACCAAGACAAACTGATTAAGTGATCACTGGAAATAAATCTTCAACCAACACACCTATTCCTCTTTGAAAATCACTTTTCTTCTTTCATTTTAGCAAACAAGTATTTTTTGAATGAAAACAAAGTCACTTCTTTAGTATTGTGTTTGAGTAAAGAGGTCTTTGACAAGATCTTGTTTGTGGTTTCTTGAAAAGAAGTCTCCTTTGTTTTAGCACAAAAACCTTCCCCTCAAACATTTTCCATTTTGATATCTCTACCTTGCTTTGTTTTATATGATAAAGCACCTTTAAACCGTTATTTTTTAAAGATTGCATTCAATTGGCAAAATTATTCATCTTCTAACCACTTCTTCTTCTCTAATCTATTAAACAAATTGCTTTCAAGACCACCTTTTTATGTATTTCACACCTTCAATTTGACATGATGACTGTCCATGTTTTAATCACTTCTTTCTTTATGGTTAAAACAACAAAGGGAATGATTTAAAACACTTTTTAAAATTCTCCTTCAAACTGATCATGATGCCCTTCACAAAATTTCCTTTTCTCTTTGTAATTCACTGTGTTCTTGGATGCTAACAAACAAGCATTTGTTAAATGAAAACAAAATTCACTTTTTATTGTTGTGTATGGAAAAAAGATCTTGAATAAGATGTGTTTGTGGCTCTTTGTTGAAAAAGAATCTTTTTTGTTTTGGCACAAAAATCCTCCCCTCAAGCACTGCCCCTTTGCTATTCACTATTTTCAAAAAGGTAAACAAGACATCTTTCAAGCTGATACAACATCCTCTAAAATCACTGTGTCAACCTTTGATAACCATAGCAAGAACACCTTTTTGATTCGGCAAACAAAGTGTGTTTTGGAAACTGCTATTGAAATACTCCTTTAACCTGATTGAGAGAACCTATACAACTCTATTTCTTTGATTCTGGATGTTGCACACATTTTTCAATGTCTCATAACACAAAAGAAACCTCTTTTAAATTGATCAAGCCTTTATCCCTTTAACACAGTTTTCTCTTCTTTTGACATGGCAGCATATTTTCCATTTGTAACAATGTTAAGACACCTTTAAAAAAACTTGAGAATTCTTACAAACTCTACTATTTCCTCTTCTAGAGACTGTGTATTTTTTTTGTAATTTCATAGTAAGAAAAAACTCTTTCAAGTGATCCTATCAATTATCTCCCTCTTTACTGTTTTTTTGAAATCATTCTTCTCTGATTTTGATTAACTAGAGATTTTTCCTTTGAAAATCACAATGTTTTCCTCTTTTACTACTCAAAACAACGAATTTTTTTGACAAACAAACTTTTTGGAAATGTCATAGACCTTATTTTATCACTGTCTCTCTTTGGTGTCTTTGGCATGCAAATTTCCTTTTTGGAGAAGCTCGGTTAGTTTTTCTTTAGGAACACAAATTTATCCTCTTCATAATAGTCCCTTTATGATGTTGGGAGGTGAAATTTTGTAGAAAAATTGACTTTGGCACTTTTGAAGTTTGGTGTTGATAATGACCCGGGCGCCTGGGCAGTGCGCCGTTCAGGGGTAGCATGGGCGAGGTCAAAAAATAGAGGTTAGGGGTAGTTTTCAACAACTTCAAAGATTGAACTGGGTAAATGAGGGTATTAGGAGCATTTGTCACTTGGAATGAAAATTTTTCATGCTTGGAGGGCTTTGTAAATGACAAAACATGTTGGGACCCTTAAGGGTCAACACCGGGTGACAGGTGCCGGGCTGTTCAGACAAGGCCCGAGCCATTCACAGTTGGGCGGTGTAGCGGTGTTTTAGATGCCAAAAAAATGGTGGAAATGGTGGATAGAAAGCGTTAAAACATTGGGCAGGTGATAAAATAACTTACCAGGGTATGACGCGGTCGAAAACTGCATTTGAACACTGGGCGGTGGCGTTCAGAAGTTATGTCGGGTGCTAGGCACAGGCATGCCGCGCTTAACTACAGGCACACCGCGCCTTTCACAAAATCCTTCTAGAGGCACTCACAGGCATGTTGCGCTGCTGTACAGGTACACCACACATTCCTTCCAGCTTGAAAAATGAGACGCAGTCCTCGAAAGATGTTTATCTGATCTGGTTTCCTTGAATTGAATTCATTGAATATTTGGAAAACGACAAAGGCATTAAAAATTACAGTGCTTCTCACTTCGTTTGCATGGCTTGTGCTATCAATTTTTAAATCTAAAATGGCATTTCCCTTGAGACCAAAAACTTTCTTCATGGGCAGTAGAGTAGTTTTGTCTTGGGATAAAAAAGAGGATGCTCCTTGCTTTGGGAAACTTGCCGAGCATCCTAGTATGAAGTTCTTTGCCATACGCATGAACATGAAGTTGTAAATTCAGAATTAAGAAGCAGTGGGGCATAGAGATAACGAACTACAAGGTTCAAAAGATGCACCATATAGCATGAGAAAAACCATATGTGATCAATCTCCTTCTTCTTTTGTGATTTACCGTGCAAAATAATTATTATATGATATAGGAGTATTTTGATTTAACTCTAGAACCAAGTTCATCAAGTTAGACCACGCTGCTGCCTTATGTTTTCTTCCTTTGCTCCCCTCATTGATGCCTTAATTTCAGCTTGCATCATTTCCTCTTCTATAAAATTTCCTTCTTCAATGGCTACAATAGGATTTTCAGTAATTTGTGGAGCACTTGATCTGTGTTCTCTACTATAAGGATATGAAATAGAGTAGCAACCATTTCCTGAATTTGAAACTGATATGAAAGAAAAAGATGCAATATGTGGAAGCTCATTTTTTATCTTTTTCTGTGCAGCATAATTTAGTCTTTGAAATAGGATCAAGATCAATCTTGTTAGTTTTAATGATATTATCTCTAGGTTGTCAGACAATTTCCTTTGTCTTCCTGTTCCTCGGATTTCTGTTCCTCCATTTCCTGTGGATGACTGTGACCTCCATTATCCTCCAATTATATTCTTATAAGTTTCAAATGTTTTTTTTATGTTGCCAATGTAATTGCTCAATTGTTTCCCCACCCATTTCTGACCTTCTGGTTTCAGCCCAGAATTATTTTTTCCAAGTCTTAGCCAAACCCTGGGGCAACCTTGATGCTGGTTGAGCTATCCGACGACTATCATTAATTGCTACTTCATTCAACATTTCCAAAATCTTTGGCATGTTAAGCAGCTCATGGATACTGTAGTGAACATCCATAGAACCATCTTTCCTTGTTTGAATATTCTCCACATTACCACATGACATGCATACAGAGTGTACAATATTTGCAGTTGCTAACTTAACACTTTGTGAGCCTGTGCTTGAAGAATTCAGCTCAGTAAAGTCATCATTGTCCTTGCTATTGTCATTAGGAACAAGAAGTTGAACATCCTGTGTAGCACTAGTTTTCAGTTTGTTTGAATTATCATCATCTTTGTTAGGAGCACATGCTATGAGAAAATTTTTCAAAGAACCAGCTGAATTTTTGTTTCTTTGGTGTGCTTCGATTTTGTCACCAAAGGTTTCAGACAAATTTTCCCTCCTAGAAAAATTTTCTTTTGTGAATCGATCCCTTTTTGATCCAAGTTTCTTCTTGATGCTCTATTCAAGTTTCTTCTTGATTCTTGATTCAAGTTTCTTCTGGATGCTTGTTATGCTAGTGTTGCTTGGACTGGATCTTGTCTGTAGCTTTTTGACATTTTGAACAATCTCGTGTAATAACTTCATGCAATCTAAATTAGCATCCTTCACTTTTATTTCAACATTGTAAGGCATAAAAAACATATTTTGCAGCTTTTCAATCTCAATTTCTAGTTCCCTTTGATATTCTATTGCAGCTGAAAAGCTATTTAGAAATATATCATGTTCCTCATTATATTTTGACCTTTATATTAGATCTGGACCACTAATACCCAGAGGAAAAGCTGACTATCAAACTTATCCAATGGTTGCAGAAAATTCTGCCCAGAAACTTCAATAAACAATGGGAAATCAGTCTCAATAATAATTTACTTCAGCCCCTCATTTTTCAAGATAAAATTAGTGAAAATCAAGGGACTATTTATGTCAGTCAACACAGCCCTTAGACACAAGGAAAATCAACCCCTTTTAACTCACAAAATTCAGCCTCTTTTTCACAGTCTTAGTCCACTGATTTTTTGTAGAACTTGGCCCTCGTATGGAGCTTGGAAATTTGGCCATTTAGATGAGGCTGTCTGTAGTCAAGAATTCCAGCCTTGGATTATATCTTGAAGAAGAATTTTTATAAACAGAGAAACAAGGGCCTATTAACACCGTCATAACAATATTTTTCTTGTTATATGAAATAGGTCCTCAACCTACAAACTTTCATTTGTTTCACCATTGTTACTCAACTGATCTTACCAACAAAGACTTTATAAACACAACATTGAAAAACCCTCCTCATGCACCTATTGTTTATCTTTGGAGGAGGTGGCTCACACTAGTTTCTGAAGTCACTTAAGAACATGTTCGCCCTCTGCTTGTTTATGAAGGAGGCTACATCATGTCCTTCTAACCATCTGATTTTTGAAGGAGGTTTCACCATAGTGTCTTTAACCCTCTACTTATCATTGAAGGAGGCTTCCAACACACAGTCTTTGTGACCCTTCAGACCTATCATGAGGCTTTTATTTTTATCTGCTGATGACGATGCTTTGATATGAACATGAAACTTGTTTTGAGAATCTTGTTAACCATTTGTATGAGGTGATTTTCATGGTGAAAACCTTGGAGAGTTGTCCCTTTGTCTCTCTATAAATGAGGTTTTTTTCAAAAATAGTGAAACTTCACTCATTTTACCATTTTTGACAACAATCTTTTTTTTGAAATCTCTGCCATACTAAAATAAATTATCTTCATCCTTAAACAATGGTGGGCCCTCTAATTATTTATGAAGGAGGCCTATGTTTGATAATTATCATGTGTCTTCTAAAAAATATGTCTTTCATTTGATGGGGACATTCTTTGACTGAAAGTGAAACACTGTTTTATCACACCTTTGGCCTTATGAATGAGCTGATTTGCTGTGTAATTTTTTTTGAGGAGTTGGTCCTTTACTTCTTTGTGAAGGAGGTCTGCAACATCAAAACTGGAATCCAAAATCAATTCTAGTTTGATTTCATCAGATTCCATTCCAGTGCTATTTTTCTTATCAGGTTTTGATGTGACATCCTTACAACTTTCAATGGTGTATGAACAATTACAAACAACAGATTAACATATTGATATGCAGATGCTTGCATGCAAAACTTTTCATAACCTCTTAAGAATGTTGGCCAAAGTACTTTCACATCTTGTGATGTAAAATAGATTGAAACATTTGTTGAACCTAAATCTGTCAACAAAATTTATTGATCCCAGCAACAGCCTTCTTCTTTATGATTTCTTCAGTGCATAAAAGAGACATATCCTTTTGAATTTGTTCCAAATGTGCAGTATTTTCCAATAGAAAAAATACTCAAGCACACTTTAAAACTTGTTGATGCCCCTATTATTCATCTTTGGAGGAGGTGATCTACAACAGCTCTGAAATCACTTAAAACACCTTGACCCTCTGCTTTTAAATGAAGGAGGTCTTATTGATCCTATTCCCAACCATCTGCTCTTGCTTGGAGGAGGTTCTTATCATGTTACTTAACCATCTACTCTTTCTTGGAGGAGGTTATCAGCATGATGTATTCTAACATTTACTCTTTTGAAGGAGGTCAACACAGTCATTACATTTCATCTATTTCCAAAAATGTGCCATCTTTCTTTGCAATACATATCTATGGTTGGTATATCACAATAGGTAATAAAGTGAAATTTTGACAATATGCTATTGGATGCATGTTCTGAGATATGTATCTTTTTGTCTAAATATCCTCATGAACTTTTAAACCAGAAGCTACATGACTTGTATTTGTGGAGTATTTTCTTGCTAGTCATTATTTACTAACCTTTTTTTACTGTGTTTGTAGAGGTACATTGGATTTTTTCTTTGAATAGTGTTTTTATCCCAAGCTCAAGGCAACATAAGAAGCAACTATCTTCTTATGTACTATGATGATGTCCTTTGGAAAAATTATGCAGCATTACCTCTGAAGGACATACTGAAAACACTGTAGATCATCATTATATTAGTCCTTTGCTTTTATGAGACTTTGAAAGATATCCTCTGCTCTTTGGGAAATTTTTTACTTTTGAAACATGTACTCCTGCTCTCTTTCATTGCAGCTCTCCATTTGTACTAATGGAAAATTTCTTCAACATGAGAGACTTATTTGGACTTGTTTATTTGTTCTTGTCTGGATACAGTTTGTCATCTGATTTGCACCTTACAGAGATGCAAAAAATAAGACTTTGAACCTTTGAAAGCTCCTTTAGTGTCTTATGGAGATTTTTCCCAATCTTAGGCATATTATTTTAGACTGTGCACATGCTCATCTCTTTCTATATTAGATCTTTGTAGAATTTATTTCGGACTGAGACAACAAGACCTCTTAGTGGTGCGACCTAGGGGTATATCAAGGTTTTCTTTTGCAAATTAAGTGCTAATTCAAGGCTGGTTGGTATTGAAAAAAGGATTGTGGCTCAGGCTATTTTTTTCGAGGAAGGGATTCTCTAAAGCACCACTACCTAACTTAGGGGAAACTTTCATTGATTCTGATTGTGTTTGACAAGAAGATAAAAGGATAGGAAGGGAGACACTTTGGCAAATATTGGACAGTGAGTTTCATGTGAACCAAGGGGGAAATGATAGTAGACAAGCAAGACCAAGACAACTATAGACAGGGATATTTTGCTGAAACAAGACATGAATTTGAAAACAGAAGATTGCTCTGATCATAGGCTGACAGGAAGGGCTAGGAAAGCAAAACTTTGTTTGGGGGTTTTCTAGATGACAGATTGACATATGGAGATCAGCTTCTAGAAAACTCAGCTAAGAATATATTCATCAACAACAGGTTAAAAATACTGATGACTAACAGGATAGAAATGTTGCTAGTGTTGTGGACCTGACATATAAGCTTGGCTTTAAAATAATAAATCTGGAAGATGCACCGAAGGTAGCGAAGCACCACTTTTCTGATTTGAGGAGAAGACATAGATCTGTTACAGCTATTGATTTAGTCAATCAATGTGGAGGTGAAGGATTTTTGAGACAAGCTTATGCAAATGCCATGCAAGACCTTGTAAATGATGAGATAAGATATGTGTAGTTTGATTTTTATCGAGTCTATGGACATGTACACTTTGAGCGTTTGTCCCTTCTATATGAACAAATTGCGGATGATGTTAAGAAGCACAAATACTTTTTGTTGTCTAGTGGACGAGAAACACTTGAGGAACAAAAGGGTGTCATAAGAAGTAATTGTATTGATTGTTTGGATCATACCAATGTGACACAAAGCATGATGGGAAGGAAATATATGGAAGCCCAACTTCAGCGGTTGATATTCAAACTTATTTTACATTTTTCTCTGCCACGAAGTGATTGAGTATAAGTTCCACTCCCACAGATTGTGATGCATGCAGAACTATCTCTGCGCTAAACATCGGATTCAGGATAGTAATATGTTGGAGGTGATAACATACGTTCCAGATATGCATCCATTTTGTTCCCAAAATAGAAACATAAGAGGATAAATGTTTTGGTATTTATGTTAGTCATCTGGATACAAATTTGCAAATCTGGAGAGATTTTCATACTAACTTGGATGATAAAACAAAGTCGAATTTTCTTGACAAGGCAGTATGCTACAATAGCCGGCCTCATCCGCTGGATGCATGGTGACAAATAATGCCTTGCTTACCTACTTGTTGCAACAGAAATATTAATCCCATATTGAAGATTGCCTGATATGTGTTTTCTCTTCCAACATTGCATGAGGATCATAATTCCTCTAGAAACCAAGATTGCACCTTCCAGCAACAACAACATCCCACAAAAAGAGGAGCGATTTCCTGATTTGACATTCTGTTTCAAAACCAATTCTCATTCTGGAAAGTTGTTAAAACCAATAATATTTTATATATTTTGGTTGAAGCTCGAGTTTGTAATAAAATGTGTATATATATATATAAGTTGTTGTAATCGATTAGAGGGAGGTCAATCACTTAGATAGGAGGTAGTCTTTCCATCAATTGGGAAAGGCGCAAACCCACTGAGTCCAGCAATCAAATTTCTCAGATGTAAATCAATCTCTTCTGAAAATGTAGGGAGGGCGCAGAATTAGAGAGTCCAGCCATCAATTAGACAGGGAAAAATTAAATTACTCAGGTGTAAAATTCGAGCCTCTGAGGGTTGATTTTCTCAGATATAGATCCAACATTGAATTTCCCAACACAATAATTGTAATGAAGCAGCAACAGATGATGTACTCGTTGATTAACATTTGATTCGATGTTCTGATTTAATTTAATAAATTTTGGCTTCTGCATTTGGTTTTTTTATATAAGCATTGTAATTTTTGTTTTTAAACATTGAGTTAGTTTAGGACTTGCTCCAGGGAGTGGCAAGGATCCACTGCAACCTGGATTCAAGTCCCTCATTCTTCATAGATTTAGGAATTGTTTAATTTGTAGAATCATATTTTGTTTTGAATTGTTTTTAAATACCATCTAATATTTCCTAATTCTGCACTTAGATCATTATTTTGTTTTCCAATTTCTGAGTTTGATTTAGTAGTGAGAACATATTGTAATGTTTTAATTTTGAATAAGTAACACTGCCATTTAGAGTGTAATTCTAGTTTTGATTGGTTCATGCATAGCGAGATTTCTCTTAATAATTAAATCTCTTTTAAATTAGAATTATTCTTGTTTTCGTAGTATAATCATTTCTTTATAAGAGAAAGTTTGAGCACGGATTTAATTGTGCATGTAGTGGTGATTTAAAGTTTTCATTATTGAGTGGCATGAGTTTGATTTAGTTTTCATTATGAGTTGCATGCTTTCAAAGAGTGAGTTGTTTTTGAATAATTTGTTTCACCTAGATTAAAATCTTTAAATTCAAGGTTATCATAGCTAATTTGTAATGTGATTTTTAATAGGATTTTTAAATGTTATTTTACATAGAGTGAAGTAGTTTTCTTCTAAATAATTAGAACTTTCCTTTGTTAATTTGAATCGTGAATTTATTTATTTTTAGTTAGATTTAATGCGTAAGGTTTTCATTAGAATCATGTGTGACCTCTTTTCTTATTAATTTCAAGTGTTATTTTCAAGTTAGTGAGAAGAGTTAATAGATTAGTTTTTTTAAATATATCATAGGAGATTTAAAAAGTAGAATTATAGTGCGAGAATGATTGAGGATTGCCTTGAATTTCATTATAGCTTAATTACAGTATGCAGTTTGCAGTGAATGAAATTGGTTAAGTAGGTTCCATTTTTCAAGATTGTTTATTTTCCAACAAAGGTGTGTTTCATTCCAGTATCTAGTTTATCATTACAAAGGAATATATTTATACTCTAACCATTAAGATGAGCTAATACATAGTACAAGTCATGTTTATGACTCCCGAATTGATAGTTAATATTGAGAGGTTTAATCCGACAATTAAACCGCCCAATATTTTGGCGCCATTGCCGAGGAGTTGTATTTTGTCTCAGGTAAAATTTCCTCACATAGTTTCAAGGGTATTGTAAGACGTCAGAGGGCTGAGAGTGTAGATTAAGACGTGAGTGAAGAGCCACACATCCACTATTGTGGGGTTGCTCCAAAGTATGGCCATATTTATTATCTCTTGGAATTTTAATTCATTTCCTATAGAAGCAGGCTTTAGATATTTAATTTCCAAATTGCTTTGATTTTCATAGATTAAATAGTACTTTTATTTGGCATTTTCCTTTCATGCAAGTGTGGTGAGCTTTATTTCAGCCCATAGATTTTAAAATTCATTTATCTTCAGAGTTCAATCTTCAACGTTACATCATTTTTGGGGTACTGCAAGAACCCTTGCGTACTAATCCATGTAATGACAAAATGTGTCAGTTGGCTTGTTGAAAAAAAGAATATGGTATTTTTAGGAATCATTCAATGAGGAGTTTTCATGCTGCTACAGAGACAAACAACTCATCTGATGAAGAATTCACAATTGCAGAATTTAATACTTTGCTTGAACATAGATTTAATATAATTAAATCTTTGATTTGAAAATTAAATGATTTGCAGGAACAAGAGAAGGATGAAGAAGCACTACTTATTGTTTGTGCCAACTGTAGAAAGAAGCACTTCCTTGGAAAGTGCCCACTTAGTGGTCAGGAAGTTTGCAAAATTTGCGAGGACGGTCATGCAACTGAACATTGCCCATCACTGCCATTTTGAATAAGTAACATTTCCATTTAGAGTGTAATTCTAAATTTTATTTGTTCATGCATAGCGGGATTTATCTTAATAATTAAATCTCTTTTAAATTAGAATTATTCTTGTTTTCGTAGTATAATCATTTCTTTATAAGAGAAAGTTTGAGTGTGGATTTAATTGTGCATGTAGCAGTGATTTAAAGTTTTCATTATCGAGTGGCATGAGTTTGATTTAGTTTTCATTATGAGTTGCATGATTTAGAAGTGTGAGTTGTTTTTGAATAATTTGTTTCACCTAGATTATAATATTTAAATTCAAGGTTATCATAGCTTATTTGCAATGCGATTTTTAATAGGATTTTTAAATGTTATTTTACATAGAGTGAAGTAGTTTTATTCTAGTAATAATTAGAACTTTGGTTTTTTTTTTTGTTTTTTTGTTTTTGTTTTTTTGTTTTTGTTTTTGTTTTTTGTTTTTGTTTTTGTTTTTTTTTGTTTTTTTTCTGAATAAGGCTAATTCTATTAACTAAAAGAAACATATGGTACAATCAGGCTTGCAAGCAAGCGAAAAATGAGAAGCATGAGAGCTGTAGGTGATACACTATCAACCTCGCTCTTGAACAATAACTACAAAATGAGCAGAGATAACAAGAGGAACAGAAAAGCAAGTGCTAGATAGAGTTGTCTACCCAGTGTTACTTTGACCCAGCCGGTGGAGCTTGGATGGGCCATGACTAGCTGGAGACCATCCGGCGCTGACGGCGGAATATCTTTATCCGAGTCCGAGGATGAAGACACATGGGAGCGTTTCTGAGAGATCGTAGGATTAGAGGGGTCTGCAGCACTGGCTGGAGGATCATTCATCGGATTCTCAAGATTCTCCCCATCTGATTCAATTTCCTCCTCATCCGAGCTGGAGGAGTCTGTATCATCCATGGGGGGAGATACACAGGAGTTCCAACTCTTGGATTTGAATTTGCGATTCGAAGTCTTCTTTTTGCCAAGGAATTGTGTGCATGCATTTTGTAAGTGCCCCGTTTGATGACAGTGGCAGCACTGGAACGCTGTATTTTTGTAATCTAAGATTTGGGTCCAACGGAAATCCCCAAACTTGAGGTTTATCTAATCTAGAAATCCTTTTCTTATATCTATTTCTGCACACAATCTGATGTAGGTGTAGATTCCTTTCTCGCTTCTCAAGATATCTATAGCAAGATAACATCCCAAGGTATCTCCAATGGCTAAGAAAACAGAGAAATGCCACAAATGCACTGGAAGGTTTGGGAGCCTGACCCAAATAGGAAGTTTGGTGATGACAGTTGTAGAGGGGTCAAAGTCTGGAAACCATGGGGTGACGAAGATCCCAGTCGAACCCCAGAACCAAGGGCCTCTTGTTAAGGCTTTCTGGTAATCTTCATTTGAATCAAATGCCACAATGAAAAAACCTTTCGAGCATAAGTAGATCTGACTTTTATTGGTCCAGTTGGTGTGGATCCATTGGTATAAATCTGTTGTGTGTGGCCACATGCCATTAAATCTGCATATGATTGCAGTTTCTGCAAATTTCTGGTGAAGATCGGCAACCACAGGATGAGAGAGTTCGACAGAGGGAACTTCCTCAAGTTTATCAACTAGGAATGGCCTGGGAGCCATAGTTGGTTGATCTGCCTTCGAAGAGGGCTATGGTTGGGCTGCGTCTTTATGGACTGCATCTTTATAAGAGAATGGTGGGGTAGAGGATGCCTGCCCAAAGGACCCTCCTCTTAAATGAAAGGTAAGAACAATAGTAGCATCCCTTTGAATACTGTAAAAGGAAATGGGGAGAGATTCCTCTAGTTGCTTACCTTTAAACAACAACCTCTGGTAAGAGGTGGGGATCCCCAACTAGAGTTCGAGTTTGTACAAAAGATCCTGCACAAGATCTGTATCGTGCACCTATTTTAGCAGCGTCTTACCAGAGAGGAGAATGATTTGGATCTGAAATGTTGTTTCTCCTTCTAGCAGTACTGGCTGGTCCAAGAAATAGTTATGCTTCTAACAAGCAGTAGACGAAGGGTCTGAAGACTCATTTTCTTGGATCCTAGGTCTTGAAGTGTCCCTTGTTCGATAACTATCCCTTACTTTGCTGTGGATGATGGTATTCAAGGACGCAGCTGTAGTCGAGGCTGCCAAAATACTTGATCCGATGTCTTGGTGCCGTTCGGCGTTGGTGACTACTCCTGTGCCAAATCGCCGACAGAGGGAGACAATGGTGGGATCGTTTGTCCCTGCAGCAAGATCTGCATTGATCCAAGTGAGATTAAACCCTCGATCTGCAACCTGGGAAAAAAATGTTGTCGGATAGAAGATCCGATGCTGCATTCTGTGTATTCTCAAAGAGGAAAGGCCACGGAAGCCTACAACATTGAATCCATCAGTGTATGCACGCTCTGCCATGGTGACGGCGGCGCCATCGCCCAATAGGGCCAAGGGAGTAGACGCGCCATCTGAAGCCATTAGGTTTTTTGTAGAGTGCATAGACTGGAATGGTAGCAGAGATAGAACTTTACTTTGTTAATTTGAATCTTGAATTTATTTATTTTTAGTTAGCTTTAATGTGTAAGGTTGTCATTAGAATAATGTGTGACCCTTTTGCTTATTAATTTCAAGTTTTAGTTTCAAGTTAGTGAGAAGATGTTGGATCAAGGGATCCTGACCCAGGTTCAAAGCTCAAGGTTTTCCAACAAACCCCTATACTACTGGCCCTTTCGGCAATGACCTACTTTTGCAGGTCAAAGTCTCACCCGAAGTAGTATGGGTGGGTATTGGAACCAGGTTTCCACACCCTGAGAAAGGATAGGTAAGGCAAGAAGACCTATGTTTGGCCTAGTGATACCCAGATCACCTTGTTTCGCACAGGGCCAAGTGGGTCTCTATTCACATCTACGTGCACTAAATCTATAATTATATGCTTTTATGACAGCAGCACAACACCGCATAAACATAATAGAATAGATATAGATACATACTTACACACATCTTCACAACATAATACAGTAATTACCAGTGACTCACACAAATATTACTCATAGATTCAGTTCTCTATCAACCTTTCTTATTCATCAATTTGTCAATTCCTCCATACAATTCCCTTCCTAGCCTGTGCACACAGTAGCAGGGTCCGCACACAGCTGGACTTGGATCTCCGCACACACAGCCAGCATGAGTCCTTTCCCAAAAAATCCAAAAAATATCTTAAACCATAATTCACATCAATAGCTCTTCATTTCTCTACCTTACAATAAAAAATGTTCCTCTATTTATAATAATCTAGCCTAGACTTTCCTATGGTCCAAAAACCGTGGTTTTCGGACCCCTGGTTTACCCGCTTACCCATTACAATGCTTTTGAGGCTTTGACCCACCCCAAAACCCTTGCAATAGATTAAATATAATCAAAATTATTCAAAAAGAACCAATTTCACAGCTCGTAGGATACCTTGTTCCAATAGTCCCCCAACACAATCTTGTGACTCATCTTGAGTCACTGCGATGGTGCGACCTTGATCTGTGCACGTAAGGTATCAAGAGCATTGTGGAGCAGAGGGAGCACTTCCTGACTTTGGGCAACAACCTTCTGTCCAAGATCTACTAGCGTCTGGGAGGTCGTTCCTTCAGTTGGTGTGGTAACACTTTCAAGAATCTGATTAAGTCGCTTGGTCGCACCATCAATATATTGTGATAGTCAGAGGGTTATGGCAGTCCAAGGCTTCATATGTTCTACCATGATGTGTTTTTTATGCCATAGTTTCTCAATCTCATCCTAGAGATCATTGCTAGTTTTTAACCGCATCAAGCGCTGGGCAGGTACCAAAGTAGGCAGCGTAGCGTTGATCTGTTTCACGACTTCTTCCTTTTGTCGTAAGTCCTGATTGACTTGTTGAAGGACTGGATCGTGCTGGACCTTAGTCCAGAGTTGTATGGCTGACTCCAGCAGCTTGGCACATTGAGAAATTTTCCCTGAAATAACAGTTGTTGCATCGGTGGCTAGGGCAGTACGTTGGGCACGAACTTTCGGGAGTGTTTTGGGCTACAATTTGGCCTATAAGTTAGATATTTGTTGTTCCAGGTGTGTCTTGACAGTGTGCATTTCTAGCCACAATGTTTTGAGGGCTTTAGCCAATTTTTCCACCTTATCTCGAGGCGTGTCCACAACCGGGATCTCATTTGTAACCTCTGTGCAGAGCTGGTGGATCACAGCTTCAAGCTTCACCTATTGGGAGATGACCAGGAGCAAATTAGCAGCATGTTACATAATGGTGTGCTCAATTGTACTAAGCTGTTGGTGTACATGCTGATCATGGTAGAGAAACTCCTGGAAGACAGTGTGATGAAGGCCTTCTAAGGCTGCGTGGGGCAGCTTAGCCAGGTCCAGCTGAGTTCCTATAGCTTCTGGGGGCTGCGTTCATACTAGGGCACTGCTAGGTATATCCCAAAGATGACTGGATGTTCCGGGTGGCACTGAACTGCTGTCAACTAATAGGGGGTGTGCCAGGCCAATGTTGGTTGGAAGTGTATCAATTTTGATTGAAAGAGTGCGGAGTTCGGCCTAGAGAGAGTCGACCTCTAGCTAGTCCATCCTACCCCTTTTAAAGAACTTCCAAGAATGTGATGGAGAGGTAAACTTGATTCGAGGTGGGTTCCCCAAGGAACGGTAAAAAGTTTCCATAATTTTTTTTATTAGAGGCCCGGGGCCTGCTTCTCCCAAAGGTAACTTCTGCTTTTTACCAGCAGGTACTGCTCCAATGGATCATTTTTGTGTCTCCAGTGGCCTTGAATTACTTGTCACATTAGGGTTACCCATTTGTGACAGCTGCATGTCATCCCCCAGCACGGGCTTGATTCCTAGGCAAATCATGACCCATGACCAAGAGAACCTTATCGTCTATGCAACTGAAGCTCTAAGGGGGGTTATTGCTAGAGCATATCACCTAACCCACAGCTGTTTTTTTGCTGTAGACGTGGCCCGACACATGGGGGATCTACCTATTGAGCCTAGAACTATCATAGGGAGCCTGTCACTTGTTCGTGGGTCAACCAGACCTTTTCCGGGGGTGGGTTTGCAGTAGTTGATCAAGCCCGGCACCGTCTGGGTCCTTACCTCTGGGGCTAGGAAGTATTTTTTGATACAAAGACAACGCAACATGGAGACATTATGTAACCGGTTATGCCAAGTGTCTATTTCCTTATCGGGATCAGACAAGCCCTCAATATCCTCCTCGGAGCAAAGCACTTCACCCTAAGTTGGGTTTCCCATGTCTCACACAGTCAACTTATAGATATAATCCACATCTTCCCCCTTGGGTATGGGTTTCGTATAATGCTTACCTTCCACAGGGTCTAATGGCACAACTACCCTTGTGTCATTATTTTGAAACACCTGTTGGTAATAGGATGCAGAGTGTTGTCCTTGATGGCAACCCATTTGATGAAAATGATGGCAACCTACTTGATGAAGTTATTCTTGACTTAATGGACTTGGTAATGATGTAAATCTGATGTGATGTGATGTGTCTCAAAGCAACTCAGATGTAATGATGAAAGGAATTTTAGAATGTGCTAGAACAATGATGAAAAGTGTGTGTCTCAAGGCATACGCGGGTTTGTCTAGGAGAAGTAGCGTATGCACGTGGAAAAGTACGTGCCAAGTCATGTATGCTCAATTGCGCTCTAAATTTGTAAAACCAGGGGTTACTACCATGGTATTGATCCATTGTATTGAGCGCTGGATTGTATATTTGGTCCCATCCAGGAATACCATCGGAAGTGGTGTGGTTTTGGCTCATGGTATTGAAAAAGGGTAAACCTATATAAGGAGAAGAAAATCATTGAGAAAAGGTGTGCATGTGTCGAGGTTTTAATGAATGCTTCACTCTGAAGTTTATCTGCATGGTTGAACTCTGTTCTTAATCGATAGATCTGAATCTATGATGCACCTGTGAAGATGATGAAGGTTCAAATACTGTAGATCTAGAAATGATGAATCTCTAGGATGATCTGAAAAGAAGTAATGAAGACCTGACGCAAATCTATTAAAGATATTCAAGAATTCTTGGTAAGTCCAGAGATCTGATCTGTTCTGCAAAGTTTATCTTTCATAGATCTATATGCATGTTCGTTTCATGAAAAACGCGTATATACACGGATCTGTTTAAACAAAGAAGCGTATGGACTGTTAGGGTTTTTCTGTAAAATGCACAGATGTATACGCGGGTTTCCTTTATTAAAAGTGCGTATATACACGAGTCTGTTTGAAGAAAAGCGCGTATACAATTTGAACTGATGGTTACTCAAAGCTGATTGAGATTCTGCATATCTATTCTGAGGTCTGGGTTATCTCTGATATTCTGGTTACAGTGGTTTCACTGTTCTGTTTGATGCTCTAGGAAAAGGACGATTGCTGATAGTGAAGGATTGTGTTGAAGTTTTTTTGATCCAGTTTGAAAATTGATGAAACGTGGTCTGCAGTGGATCTGAGGGTTGAAGCCTTCAGTCTGAAAGTAGAATCTTTCTGCCAGTAGATGTTGGTGCTAATATCAGGGGGTAGTAGCTCCCTTCCAGGTGAGGCTGGTAAACGAGAGCAGGGGGTTTTTCTCCCTTCCAGGAGAGGCTGGTAAACGAGAGAAGGTTGTAGCCTTCTGCAGGTGGGTGCCTGCGTGCTGGTATGAGTCTGCACCAGTACAAGTTGTAAGAAGTTTTCTTAATAATAAATATTGAAGACTGAGACGACGGCAGCGGTGGTTTTCTCCCGAATTGGGTTTCCACCTAAAAATCCTGGTGTTCATGTGTGATTATTATTCTGTTCTTTCTGCACCTGTTTACTATTTTCTAAACATCTGATGAATGATTAATTCAATGATCTAAGTCAAGAATTGAATGCATAATTAATTCACTGGATATATACGAGTTATGTAAAGGATATCCGCGTATATATGCTGTTTGGCTTCAGGAAAGTAGCGTATGGGTTTTTAAGAAAGAAAATATCAAAGTTTTAGTGTCTGTACAAAATACTGATTCACCCCCCGTTCTCAGTATTTTTCCCAACAATTGGTATCAGAGGAGGTCATTCTGAAAAATCTTAGCCGCTAGAAGGAAGATCAAGCAAGATGAGCAATCAAGATGGAACATCATCTATCAAGCCTCCACTCTTTAATGGAAGAAATTTAATCTTCTGGAAAATAAGGATGAGATCCTATCTTCAGTCTATGGGAGCAGATGTATGGGCCATTGTTGAACAAGGATATCAATATCCAGCTGCAATACCAACAGATCTGGCTGAAAAGAAGAATTATGAAATGAATGCAAAGGCAGTCAATGCTCTAACAGGAAGTCTGACTGAATCAGAATTTGTCAAAGTTATGCAGCTGAATATAGCAAAGGAGATATGGGACAAAATAATTCTAAGTTATGAAGGTGATGCAAAGGTAAAAAGTGCAAAACTTCAAACTCTCAGAATTGAATATGAAAATCTAAGAATCCATAGTGATGAGAATATTGCCAGTTTCTTTTTACGTCTTGATGATGTTGTAAATCATATGGGAAATCCGGGAGAAACAATAACCGAATCTACTTTGGTTGAGAAAATTTTAAGATCACTAATAGCAAAATTTGAGTCAAAAGTTTCTACTCTTGAAGAAAAACAGGATCTTCAAAATCTTACTGTGGTGCAACTTCATGGCATATTGAATGCATATGAAATGAGGAGAGGAGGATCATCTGAAGTCAAAGAAGCTGTTTTTAAAGCTTCTACAAAAGGGAAAGAAGTTCAAAAACCAGAAGGGTCAGGATATATCTCAGAAGAAGATGAGGCAAACTTTGTGAGAAGACTCCAACTAGGAACCGGAAGATTCAAAGGTAAGCTTCCTTTCAAATGTTTTGATTGTGGAAGAGTTGGTCATTATGCTGCAAAGTGTCCTTATAAAGAAACATATGCTAAAGGGAAAGAAGTAGCAAGAAGGAATAAGAACCAACCTAGCTCTAAGAAAAGTTACTATACAAATGAAGACAGTGATGGGTTATCTGATAGTGAGGAAGAATGTGAACAAGATCTTAGAATTCTCATGGCATTTGAAAATAATTCTAGAGACGACAAGGATGATTTTATGGATGCTCTAGATGAAAATGATTTTCTTGATCAAAACAATCAACTCAAAATATGCTTGGAAGAAAGTAAAATAATCATAGAAACTCTAAAAAGGCAGAATGAAGAAGCAAAGAAACACAATGAGAAATTAGAATGTGAAGTAGTAAGTCTAATAAAATAACTTGAGAAAGTAAAGACTCTGAATCTTAGATTTGCTAAAGGATCTGAAACCCTAAATGAGATTATCAAGGTTCAACGTTCTCCTCTTATAAAGATAGGTCTTGGATATACCAAAGAATCTTCTCAAGCTTCAGCACCAAATTATCTAAAAGCAGCTACAACTGGTTTACTACATTCAACCACTCAGCAAGGGAATAAAGAATATTTACAGGTAAAGCATGATCATCACAATTCAAGGAACACTAACAGGATATCTCTCAAAGAAGCAACAACCAACAGGTAAATTCAAATAGAATATTTCATGATCGCAGAAATTTCTACTTCAATGGACAATGTTTCTCATGTCACAATTTTGGTCATAAAGTTGTTCAATGTGTTGCATATAAAACCATCATGATAAGAGAATCAAGAAAGAAAAGGATGGATACTGAACCAAAGAAGAAAACCTATAACAACTTTTATCCTCTTCAAAATGAAGTTGAATGTGCTTATTGCAATAACTTTGGCCATGAAGAATCTGAATGCAGGAGCAAAGTCCAGCCAAAACAACATTTTCCTTCAAGTTCCAAAATATGAAAAAAGAAGGAATTACAGGTTGAAAATTGTGGGATAGCGTTATTTGCAGAAGGTGGAGAAAATCAATCGTACATTGATAATGGATGCTCAAGACACATGACAGGTGACAAAATCAAACTTCTTGCATATAATGCTCTAGAAAAAGAAAAGAAAGTTACATTTGGAAATGATACTCCTGCTGTAATTAAAGGAAAAGGGTTCGTGTTTCTAAAAGAAAAGGTGAAGGCTAATGATGTCATGTATGTGGATGGATTAAGGTATAACTTGTTAAGTGTAAGTCAAATGTGTGATCAAGGAACTGAAGTTGTCTTTAGTTCAAAAGAATGTGTAGTTCGTGATCTTGATATAGGTAAAACTATTATAAAAGGGAAAATAACTCCAAGCAACCTGTATGTATTGAAGAACTAAAAAGATCAATGTTACTTGAGAAAATCTTCAGAAAATTGGCTATGGCATAGAAGGCTGGGGCATCTGAGCTTATGTCAAATCAAAAAATCAAGCAGACTTCAAGTTGTTCGTGGTCTTCCCAATATTACTCTACCAGAGAGTATCATATACAAATCTTGCCAATTTGGTAAGCAGACCAGAGTTCAATTTAATGCCAAAGAAGGATCATCAAGTAAGCCTCTTGAACTCATTAATACTGACATATGTGGACCTATGAGGAAAAGGTCACCACGTGGGGAAGAATACTATATCTTATTTATTGATGATTTCTCTAGAATGTGTTGGATCAGGTTGATTAAACACAAGGATGAAGCATTTGAAAAATTTCAGATCTTCAAAGCATTGGTGGAAAATGAATTAGATCTAGAAATCAAGTGTCTTAGATCTGATCGAGGAGGATAATATACATCAAATGAATTCCTTGAATTTTGTGAAAAACATGGCATAAAAAGACAGTTCTTTGTAGCTGGCACTCCACAACAAAATGACGTAGCAGAAAGAATGAATAGAACAATTCAACAAATGGCTAGAGCTATGCTTGATGATTCACGAACTCCTGACATGTTCTGGGGAGAAGCAGCACATACAGCAGCAAACATTCTCAACAAGGCACATGTTCGAGTAAATAGTGACAAAACTCCATATGAACTCTGGTATGGTAATTCTCCCTCTGTGAAGCATTTTAGAGTTTTTGGAAGTAAATGCTTTATCAAAAATAATGATGAAAAGCTTGGCAAGTTTGAACCTAGATCAGATGAAGGGATACTTCTTGGTTACTCATCTACAAGCAGAGCATACAAATGTTACAATAAGAGGCTTCGAAAGATTGTTGAATGTATTGATGTTGTTATTGATGAGTCTCCTACAGCTCCTAAAGAAGAAAAACAAACAACAGAAGAAGATGATGGTGACTTTTTTCCTTCTACATCAAATAGAAATGATATAGACAGTGGATCTAATGAAGAACCTGAAGATGATTTATCTGAAAAGGCTCCATCCAGATATGTTCAAAAGAATCATCCTGAATCTCAAATTTTGGGAGACAAGGAATTAGGTGTACAAACAAGGAGGACTCTCGTGGGATCTTCTAGCTATCTGGCATTTTTATCCATAATTGAACCACACAATGTCAATCAAGCTAGCAAAGATGAATGTTGGATTCAAGCCATGAATGAAGAGCTTGATCAAATTGAAAAGAATCAAACATGGGATTTGGTACCAAGACCACATGATAAAAATGTCATTAGAACTAAATGGATATTCAAGAACAAGTTAAATGAGAATGGGGATGTTATAAGAAAAAAAGCTAGACTGGTTTGCAAGGGGTATACTCAACAAGAAGGTATAGACTTTGAAGAAACTTTTGCTCCTGTAGCTAGACTTGAAGCCATAAGAATGTTTCTTGCTTTTTCAAGTTTTCAACAAATCAAAGTTTATCAAATGGATGTTAAATATTATTTTCTCAATGGTGATATAGAAGAAGAAGTGTATATAGAACAACCGGAAGGATTCATTTTGGGAAATGATGAAAATATTGTTTGTAAACTTAAAAAGGCTCTATATGGTCTCAAACAAGCTCCAAGGGCATGGTATTATCGTCTTGACAAATATCTTCATCAACAAGGATTTTCAAAGGGGTCTGCAGATAGCAATTTATACACAAAGGTTGAAAATGATAAACTATTGATTATGGTTGTATATGTTGATGACATCATTTTTGGGAGTAATGAAGAATCTATGAGTAAGAAATTTGCTTCTGTCATGCAGCAAGAATTTGAAATGTCCTTACTTGGAGAACTAACATTCTTTCTTGGCTTGCAAGTGCATCAAACTGCAAATGGTATATTCTTATCACAAGAAAAATATCTTAAGCAAATTCTGAAGAAGTATGGCATGGAAGAATGCAAACCTTTAAGTACATCAATGATAACCAGATGTAACCTCAGTTCTCATGATGATTCTCCCGCGGTGAATCAACCAGAATACAGATCAATGATAGGAAGCCTACTTTATCTCACTAGGACTAGACCAGACATTATGCATGCAGTTGGGATTGTTGGACGATTCCAAGCTAATCCAAAAGAGTCTCACCTTCAGGCTGTCAAAATAATATTCAAATATCTACAAGGAACTCAAGACTTTGGACTATGGTATCCAAAGAATGTTGATCTTACTCTTCATTCTTACATGGATGCAGATTGGGCTGGAAATGTTGATGATCAAAAAAGCACTAGTGGTGGTTCATTCTATATGGGGCCCCGGTTGGTATCTTGGTTCAGAAAGAAGCAAAATTCTATTGCCTTATCTACAGCAAAAGCAGAATATGTGGCTGCAGCGTCTTGTTGCACTCAACTCCTTTGGATGATGCAAACCTTGCAAGATTTTCAAATCAAATGTACACCTCCTATCTCCATTATGTGTGATAATAAAAGTTCCATCAGTATCTCAAAGAATCTTGTTATGCATTCAAAGACCAAGCACATTCCCATCAAGTATCACTTATTACGTGAACAAGTGCTTGAACAAAAGGTGAAATTGGAGTATGTTCCCTCTAAAGAACAAATTGCGGATATATTTACCAAACCTCTACCCAGGGAAGCGTTCGAATATCTCAGACAGAAGCTGGGTGTTATATCAGCCTCTCAGAAGAGCAGATCTGATTAAATTCAGAAGATTAAATTGGATACGCGATTTTCCTGAAATACAATCGCGCATATACGTGAGTTTATCCACATAAAACCACATATGGTTATTTGCTGACAAATTTTGTTCAGGATCAGCATTTTTCAGCATATCTATAGTACTGTCTGATATCTCTGATACTGTATGGAATCTCTGGTGAAGTTTTATCTCTTATATTTTTGTTTCACTCCATGATATTGGGTGAAGATGCCTTGATGATCTTTTGATTGAAAGTGTTCAGGATGCACAAGCTAAGGGGGAGATGAAGGCGTAAACTGATGTACAGGTTCAGGGGGAGCATTAGCCCTGCTGAGTACTATGCATTGTTGGCATTATGGTTCTGAAATATGATCTCTCTCTCTTGAGGTATTTCTGGTATTGGTCATGAAATATCATATTTGTAATTTGATGAAAAATTCATGTTGAGATCTATGATGTAAAAATTGTAATATTCAATCGTGAAAGGACTTGTTCAAATTTTGTAAACCCACTTGGTTGGGTACTTGAGTCAAAAATGTGTAAACCCTCTTGGTTGGGTATTTGAGTCTCATATGTAAATCCACTTGGTTGGATCTTTGATGTAAGTATGAGTCCTTGGTAATAGGAAAGGTCATAGAGTCATGTACTTCATTGTAGAATATGTTTGAAGACTCAACATGAACTGAGGGGGAGCATGGTAACTTCAGTGCACATCAGATCTACAACGCTCCTCTATCTACATGAGGAGAAAACAACCTTGTGTTGGTTTTGATTTGCCCTTTGCTCTTGATGTCAAAGGGGGAGAGTGACATGGTGTTTGAATAAGGGGAGAATATCATTATGCTTAATGTTTCTACCTGTTGTGATGATCAAACACCATCGTGGTTGCCATCAAGTCCAAAGGGGGAGATTGTTGGCAATAGGATGCAGAGTGTTGTCCTTGATGGCAACCCACTTGATGAAAATGATGGCAACCTACTTGATGAAGTTATTCTTGACTTGATGGACTTGGTAATGATGTAAATCTGATGTGATGTGATGTGTCTCAGAGCAACTCAGATGTAATGATGAAAGGAATTTCAGAATGTGCTATAACAATGATGAAAAGTGTGTGTCTCAAGGCATACGCGGGTTTTTCTAGGAGAAGTAGCGTATGCACGCGGAAAAGTACGTGCCAAGTCACGTATGCTCAATTGCGCTCTAAATTTGTAAAACCAGGGGTTACTACCATGGTATTGACCCATTGTATTGAGTGCTGGATTGTATATTTGGTCCCATCCAGGAATACCATCGGAAGTGGTGTGGTTTTGGCTCATGGTATTGAAAAAGGGTAAACCTATATAAGGAGAATAAAATCATTGAGAAAAGGTGTGCATGTGTCGGGGTTTTAATAAATGCTTCACTCTGAATTTTATCTGCATGGTTGAACTCTGTTCTTAATCGATAGATCTGAATCTATGATGCACCTGTGAAGATGATGAAGGTTCAAATACTGTAGATCTGGAAATGATGAATCTCTAGGATGATCTGAAAAGAAGTAATGAATACCTGACGCAAATCTATTGAAGATATTGAATAATTCTGGGTAATTCCATAGATCTGACCTGTTCTGCAAAGTTTATCTTTCATAGATCTATACGCATGTTCGTTTCATGAAAAGCGCGTATATACACGGATCTGTTTAAACAAAGAAGCATATGGACTGTTAGGGTTTTTTTTAAAAATGCACAGATGTATACGCGGGTTTCCTTTATTAAAAGCGTGTATATACCCGAGTCTGTTTGAAGAAAAGCGTGTATACAATTTGAACTGATGGTTGCTCAAAGTTGATTGAGATTTTGCATATCTATTCTTAGGTCTAGGTTATCTCTGATATTATGGTTACAGTGGTTTCATTGTTATTTTTGATGCTCTGGGAAAAGGACGTTTGCTGATAGTGAAGGATTGTGTTGAAGCTGTTTTGATCTAGTTTGAAAATTGATGAAATGTGGTCTGCAGTGGATCTGAGGGTTGAAGCCTTCAGTCTGAAAGTAGAAGCTTTCTGCCAGTAGAGGCTGGTGCTAATATCAGGGGGTAGTAGCTCCCTTCCAGGTGAGTCTGGTAAACGAGAGCAGGGGGTTGTTGCTCCCTTCCAGGAGAGGCTGGTAAACGAGAGAAGGTTGTAGCCTTCTGCAGGTGGGTGCCTGCGTGCTGGTATGAGGATGCGCCAGTACAAGTTGTAAGAAGTTTTCTTAATAATAAAGATTGAAGACTGAGATGATGGTAGCGGTGGTTTTCTCCCGAATTGGGTTTCCACCTAAAAATCCTGGTGTTCGTGTGTGTTGCTTATGTGTGATGATTATTCCATTCTTTCTGCACCTGTTTATTGTTTTCTAAACATCTGATGAATGATTAATTCAATGATCTAATTCAAGAATTGAATGCATACTTAATTCACTGGATATACGCGATTTCTGTAAAGGATATCTGCGTATATACGCTAGTTGGCTTCAGGAAAGTAGCGTATGGGTTTTTAAGAAAGAAAATATCAAAGTTTTAGTGTCTGTACAAAATACTCATTCACCCCCCCCCCTCTCAGTATTTTTCCCAACAACACCATGCTTCATTTTTTTAAGTTAATGATACCACCCATGTTGATGTCCCAAACCAATCCTAGTAGCGTAGGGTAGGGGTCCGCATCCTCGGTGATTTGAATGACTTCGAAGTCAACCCAAACTTTTCCTCCTGCAAGATCTACCAAAATCCCAGAGAGCCTCCCCAGAGGTACTATTTTTTTTTAATTTTCCATTCACAGTTGGATGGTGGAAAATTCCAATTTAGGTTCTCCCATTCATTGCCATGTCTGCTTTGGTAATACGTTCTCATCCGATCCAAGATCTAAGATAACTTGATACATCTCATAGTCACTAATATGGGTTGTCAACCGCATCTCCCTGCCAGTGTGTCTTTAATACCTTTATAGTTTGTAAACATCTTTAATGTTGGATGACAAGGTGGTGCATATTACATAGCTTTCTAGTAAAGCTTGCAGACTTTGTACTACCTGGGGGTTGTGCAGCAGTATCATACACACCTGTAGGAAAGGTTTGACCTCCTTGACTATCTTCAAATCCCCAGGTCGTAGGGACGTAGATTCCTCAGTCTCGAGGAAGTTCATTCGACCTTCCATAAACGTTTCCCTTGCTTTGTCCAAGCCCAGCCCTTCTTGTTTGCTAACTAATTTGTGGATCAATGGTTCAATTTCAACCTTCTCCTTATTTCCCCTAGTTGCTAATCCATTGCACGTTACTACATTTACATTCGATCCCTTACTCCCTATTAGTCTGGACCCTTCACACCTTATGCATAAGTGGGAGTTGTTTCTCCCGTATCTTTGCCTTTAGGGCTGAAAAATCTTCCAACATATGGTTAAAATATTTGCAATACCCACAGGACTAGCGTACGGGGCTCAGGAAATCCCTCGCAAAATGCCCCGTGCCCCTATAGTTATAGCAGATCAACTAGCGCCGGCCCCGACCTGCGCTTCCACTTAGGCCCCCATCCCTGCTTTTGGAGGGGGAGCCATTGCTGCTCATGGGGGTTTTTGGTGAGGCCGGGTCTGAATGTGCGTTTAGAAAACCTTCCAAGCCTACCACTAGATTATGAATTCAGTAGTCCTGCTCCTCGTGGCCCGACAATCGGAAAAACCCACACCAGTGTTGCTTCTGCCCTGGAAGGCTGGTGCCCAGACAAGGGTAATGACCTACATTATGCAGCCCATCTACGTGGCCATCCTTGTACCAAGACGTAGGTCCATTTGGGCTCTGTCATCTAGGGCTAGGCCCCCCTGATCTTGGGTGCCCTGGACTAGGTTCTCTTGTTCGCAGTTGGCCCAGGCACAGGTCCTTCATTCGCCACAGTTCCATGCTAGCTTCTATTCCTCTTTCTCATTGTAGGTCCTGAATCTCTAGGTACATAGCCCCAAGCTACGCCTGGATCTACTGGACCTTTGACAAAGCATCTTTCATAGGCGTAGCTTCTGATTTCATAGATGCTTCCAAAGCTTTAGCTTGCGAGTCAAAATTCTGGTGACCCACAGGCATTCATAAGTGAGGGAGTAGCATGGCAATGAACCATTCCGTAAGCTACCTATCATCATACTTAAATTCTCCTTCTCTGATATTTTTTTCTAGGCGTTGATCCACTTCCCACTTAGACTCAGTTGCTCCCTGCTGGATATCCTTTACCTCTGCTACGGCTTGATAGTAGGACTTAGGTTTTCGAAACTATTGTTTCAGGGTGTCCTTAATATCTTGAATAGATGCGCTCCCATTATGAGATATGTAGTTCATATACCAGTCCAGCGCTCTCTCTTCAAAGGCTAGGGAAAACTGTGCTTTATTCATAGTATCACTCGCCATGCCTGCGTAGTCCATACCAACTTTTCCACAAACCAGAACCGATCCATATCTTCATCGACTGTGCCTTTAAAGGTAGGTAATTTCAAATGTGTTGACATGTCTCCTTCTTGATAGTTTTCCCGTATTCTCTTGTCAATACCCTAACCCTTTCTCAAAATTCTTAGGTCCCAACAACAGAACCATTTTTTTGCTCGAGGGGTCATTACCCAGGTTCGGAACTCAAGGTTTTCCAAAAAAATCCTATACTGCTAGCCCTTTTGGCAATGACCTACTTTCGCATTTCAAAATCTCACCCGAAGAAGTATGGGTGGGTGCTGGAACCAGGTTTCCGCACCTGAGAAAGGATAGGTAAGGCAAGTAGAGTTGCGTTAGGCCTGGCGATACCTAAATCACCTTGTTCTACACAGGGCCAAGTGGGTCTCTATTCGCATCCACATGCACTAGATCTATAATTATATTATTTTATGACAGTAGCACAGAATCACATAAATAGAAAATAACATATATAGATATAGAAAACACACTTACAAACATCTTCGTAGCATAATACATTAATTACCAATGACTCACACAAAGAGTAATCACAGATTCAGTTCTCTATCAACCTTTCTTATTCATCAATTCGTTAATTCCTCCGTACAATTCCCTTCCCAACCTGTGCACACAGTAGCAGGGTTTACACACAGCTGGACTTGGATCTCCGCACACACAACCAACATGAGTCCTTTCCCAAAAAACCCAAAAAATAGCTTAAACCATAATTCGCATCAATAGCTCTTCATTTCTCTACCGTACAATACAAAATGTTCCTCTATTTATAATAATCTAGCCTAGACTTTCCTATGTTCCACAAAATGTTGTTTTTGGACCCTTGGTTTACCCACTTACCCATTACAATTCTTTCAGGGCTTTGACCCACCCCAAAATCCCTGCGCTAGATTAAATCTAATCAAAAGTATTCAAAATGGACCAGTTTCGCAGCTCATAGGAGACCTTGTTCCAACAGAAGAGTTAATATATTATTTTTTTAAAGATATCATACGAGATTTAAAATGCAGAATTCAAGTGTGAGAATGATTGAGGATTTCCTTGAATTTCATTATAGCTTAATTGTAGTATGCAGTTTGCAGTGAATGAAATTGGTTAAGTAGGTTCCGTTTTTCAAGATTGTTTATTTGCCAGCAAATGTGTGTTTCATTCCAGTATCTAGTTTATTGTTACAAAGGAATATATTTATACTCTGACCATTAATCTGAGCCAATACGTAGTACAACTCACATTTACGACTCTCGGATTGATAATTAATATTTAAAGGTTTAATCCGACAATTAAACTGCCCAACATTTTTGGTGTCATTGCCAGGGAGTTGTATTTTGGCTCAAGTAGATTTTTCTCACAGAGTTTCAAGGGTATTGCAGGACGTTAGAGGGCGGAGAGTGTACGGTAAGACATGAGTGAGGAGCCACGCATCCACTATTGTGGGGTTGCTCCAAAGTTTGGCCATCTTGATTATCTCTTGAACTTTTAATTCCTTTCTCGTAGAAGTAGGCTTTAGACATTTAATTTCCAAATCTCTTTGCTTGTCATAGATTAAATAGTACTTTTATTTGGCATTTTCCTTTCATGAAAGTGTGGTGAGATTTATTTCAGCTTGTAGCTTTTAAAATTCATTTATCTCCAGAGTCCAATCTTCAACGTTACATCATTTTTGGGGTACTTCAAGAACCCTTGCGTACTAATCCATGCGATGATAGAATGTGTCAGTTGGCTTGTTGAAAACAAGAAGATGGTATTTTTAGGAATCATTCAATAATGATTTTTTATGCTGCTATAGAGATGAACAACTAATCTGATGAAGAATTCACAAGTGAAGAATTTAATACTTTGCTTGAACATAAATTTAATATAATTAAATCTTTGATTTTGAAATTAGATGATTTACAGGAACAAGAGAAGGATGAAGAACCACTACTTATCATTTGTGCCAACTTTAGAAAGAAGCACTTCCTTGGAAAGTGCCCACTTAGTGGTCAAGAAGTTTGCCAAATTTGTGAGGACGGTCATGCAACTGAACATTGGCCATCACTGCCATGATTATGAAAGGTACTTAGGGAATCAGGTAAGGAATCAAATCAACCGCTAGGTATAACTCAAAACCCAACACCATTTGATACTTGGAATAATTATTATTTTCCTGAGCAAGTTCCTCTACATGTTTATAATCCTAGAATTTCATGGAAAAATTCTAATCCTCCTCCAATTGAATATCCTACTTCATGGCCATAATGGACCCCTTCTTGGCCCTCATCTCCGAGCCAGATATCTCCATGGCCTCAAGAATTGTTTAGATCCTTATCTCTAGGGAAATATCCCATGCAAATTCAATCATATGAGCATCAACAACAACCTAAATTTCTTTCCAATTCATCGTTAAGTTATCCTCCTCCATGGTCCCAATCGTATGTGCAACCTTAACCTAGCCCTTATCCTTACCCTAGACCTAACCCTAATCCATACCCTAACCCTATTTCATACCCTATTCCATACCCTAGACCTAACCCTAATCCACACCCTAGACCTAACCCTAATTCTAATTTAAAACCTAGACCTAACCCTAGTCCAAATCCTAATCCCAATCCAAATCCCAACCTTAGTCCACACATTAACCCAAAACCTAGTGCAAACCCTAGCCCAAACCGCACCATAAACCCTAATCTAAACCATCAGGTTGCACAAAAATTTGAGCCACCTACTCATTCTGTTGATTCCCCTATTGAACATAATGCTACATCTTCCATGTTGGAAAAGGGAATGAATATGGAAACCTCCCCCATTATTGTAGAAAATTCACCCTAGGAAGATATAATTCAAAGACCATTGGAGGAGCAATCTTTCATTGGAACTTGTTCTAAAAATTTTGTTGAAACTCAAAACCCTAGAATATGTCTCAACCATTCTTGTCAATTTGAAAAGTAGATATTTGAGCCTGAAATTGAGGGATTTATATTTTCTCTTTCACCAGATTATTTGCGCCTTTAGGAGAGTGACTATCAAATTGTGGAAGACTTGCATCAGTTGGAAAATCATAAATATGTGGATTCCATTGAATTCTAGTTTTGAGCAGTCGTCAACACATCTTGTTTCCTCAGCATTCAGAAACTCTTGGTACCATATCAATTAAAGCAACTGGTTTCTCATGCTTTCGTATGTCTTGAAGTCTATTCTTTAAAACTAAGTGTGAGTATAATCAACATTTTGTTATGCACATGGCTTCATTGTATGTATTCCTATACTTAAACAGGATTATTTTTCCTCTTAGGGTAAAATAGGGTAGGAGAATAAATGAATAAAGCAGTTACAATGCTATTAGGGTTTGAATTGTAAAGCATGTCTTTTAAAACTACTTTTGATCCTCATTAGTTGTTAACACACACATTTTTGACAAATCTTGTTGAGTACAATTCACTATAATACCTCTTGATTTTGCAAAAGTAACCATGATTAATCACTCTAATAAGTTGCCATCTAGGATATATATTTTTAGTTTCCCTTAGAAGGTACTATTGGAAAACCCCCTATGGTAGACCACCCTTGTTAAGATCATAATGAGCTATTTAGGAGAACACTAGCATTCTTAAGTCAAAGAATCTTCAGTCATTGTCTGGGATATATTTAACAAGTACTTAGGGTAGAAGAATTAGCCAGCAATGATTAGTCATTAAAAACTTTTCATGCCATCCTGTACTCTTAAGGAGTAGATCTTTCTCCCTACTTATTAAGTAACCTTTAAGGTTAATCATAATCAGAGCTTACAAAAGTTTAGGTAAGGATAGGAGGTCTTGTGATGATCTGACCTACCACAATCATGAGACCTAGCATGTATGACATTATTGCTCCTGGTCACCAAGCCAGAGTAATGGCTTTTAGCCAAAAAGCTGGAAGACGGGAGGTCTCATCACGAGCCAGCCTGTTCATCTATGTTACTTCTTATGAGTGGCACTGCCATCAGCTGGTTACCAAGCCAGGACAGTGGCCTTCATCTAAAGATGCAAATAAGCTAAATCTGAATCTGTATCTACTAAGTGGGATACTAACATTTCTCTAGGTTAAAAGGCATCCCCCGTCGAGGTTATGGACACCTACGGGTAGTAGGGCCATGTTTGTGGTATTAAATTTAACTGAATACTATGATTTTCTTGGTTATCCTTCTCTTTCCCTAAGACTCATCCTTTCTTTCCTTGACAATGGTATTAAGATGATTTGAAGATGATGCTTTGAGTTCTATCTTTCAAAAATCAAGAATTTTTGAATGATGTGGTACCCTTAGGGAAGGTTATTCATTGTACTAGATTAAGAGGGAATTTAGTTTTGAATCTAGATGACAACGTAATTTAGAGTGTTTAATAAAGAGGTTGTTGATTGATATCATAACTCACTTTAAGTTTCACGGTATTTAGAGTGATGAAATAATAAATGATGACTACTCACAAGGTGTTGGTTTCCAACAATGCGTATTGATTGTACTTACCTCTAAATATGTGATGCATGACCTAGGTATGAGATTGTTATAGTAGGTGCAAAAATCTTCTGTTATTATTTTTGAAACTGCACTTTTTCAACAAAATTTGATTTTTATCGAAAGACTTTGGGAAAAAACAACACATGGGACAAGGTCACAGGCATGTGCCATACTCTTCTTCTATAATGTCTACTTTTTATACCTTATCTTGTTAAATTCCTGCAATTGATACTTTCATTAGAGTTGTAACATGGTTTTGGCTGGCATTGTAATAGTTATGATGTAGGCTAATGAAGGCATTTCAATATCCGGCATCTCCATCCTTGCTAAAATCTTTGCTAAAATTTTCCCTACCTTATTTCATCATCTTATAGTTTTGGCTTGCATGAGCCCGTGCAAGAAGTTCAGTATGGCGGGATGTTGGACTGCCCTTTTGTCTAAATTTTTACAATTTTTACCTACTTGTACCTAGTGTTGTATCATTATTCAACCCGTTATGTTGTTAATTAGAGCCATTAGGGACAATAACTATTTATTTGTAAATTTATTTTGTTAATTAGTTTGGAAGGTATTTGTGTGTAATAGTTTCATTAATAAGTTCCTTCTTGGTGGAAGATTCTCTATCCTTGGCAAAATTGGGGTTAATCTTATCTCCTTTTACACCTACCGTCTCATTTTCAACATCAACATTGTCACATTCTTCCAGTTCAACATCATTTTATTTGAAAAATATATTTCCAAACAATATTAAGAATGGAAACTAGGTTGATGCTATAAAAGCTTCAGAACATATATTGCATAGTCAATTTAACCACGCTAAACTTGATCTGGACATGGCAGATGCAGCTTATGGTTCATGGAAGCATGGTTTCAAATCTCGAGCTTTGAAGGAACACATTCAAGCTCTCGACAAGGATCACCAAAATCATGGTTATGTTCATATATTTGTTCTAAGAGGATATATCATGGAAGATTCATACAATCAGCTTCGGATGCGTTCAGCAAGACAGTTATTGGAAAAACAACTTTAAATGTCACTTTGATAGCACAAAATGCATGCACCGAACATGGATTTGTATGTAGCGCAGAGGAGCTGATTTGGATAGAAATGTTACTAACTTTGTGGACTTGACATATAAGCCTGACTTTAAAATAATAAATCTGGAAGATGCACCCAAGGTAGCGGAGGGCCACTTTTCTAATTTGAGGAGAAAATATGGATTTGTTACAGCTGTTGATTTAGTCAATCAGCATGGAGGTGAAGGCATTTTGAGCCAAGCTTATGCAAATTTTGTGCAAGACCTTGTCAATGACGAGATAATATATGTGTAGTTTGATTTTCATCGAGTCTCTGGACATGTACACTTTGAGAATTTGTCCATTATGTATGACCAAATTGAAGATGATGTTAAGAAGCACAGATAATTTTTTTTGTCTACTAGACAAGAAACACTTGAGGAACAAAAAGGTGTCATAAGAAGCAATTGTATTGATTTTTTGGATCACACCAATGTGACACAGAGCATGTTGGGAAGGAAATCTAATGAAGCCCAACTTCAGCGGTTGATCTTCCAACTTCTTTTACATTTTTCTCTGCCACGAAGTGATCGAGTATAAGTTCCACTCCCACAGATTGCAATGCATGTGTAACTATCTCTGCACTGAACATTGGATTCAGGATAGCAATATGTTAGAGGTGATAACATACGTTCCAGATATGCATCCATTTTGTTCCCACAATAGAAACACAAGAGGATAAATGTTTTGGTATTTATGTTGGTCATTTGGATACAAATTTGTGAATCTAGAGAGCTTTTCATACTGACTTGGATGATAAAACAAAGTCGACTTTGCCTGAAAAAGCAGTATGCTACAATAGTCGGCCTCATCCGCTGGATGCGTGGTGACAAATAATGCCTTACATACCCGCTTGTTGCAACAAAAATCTTAATCCCATATTGAAGCTTGCCTTATATGCATTGTCTCTACCAATAGTGCATGAGAATCAAAATTCCTTTAGAAACTAAGATTGCTCCTTCTAGAAATAGTAGCATTCCACAAAAAGAGGAGTGATTTCTTGATTTGACATTCTGTTTCAAAACCAATTCTCATTTCGGGAAGTTGTTAAAACCAATAATCTTCTCTATTTTTTGGTTGAAGCTTGATATTGTAATGAAATGTATATATATAAGTTTCCATAATCGATTAGAGGGAGGTCAATCGATTAGATAGGAGGTTGTCCATCCATCAATTGGGAAAGGCGCAGACTCACTAAGTCTAGCAATTAAATTTCTCACATGTAAATCAACCTCTTCTAAAAATGTAGGGAGGGCGCATAAATAGAGAGTCTGTCCATCAATTAGACAGGGCACAATTAAATTCCTCAGGTGTAAAAATCGAGCTTCTCAGGGTCGATTTTCTCAGATATAGATCCGGCATCAAATTTCCCAACACAATAATTGTAATGAAGTAGCAACAGTTGATGTACTCGTTGATTAATATTTGATTTGATGTTCTGATTTAATTTAATAAATTTTGGCTTCTGAATTTGTTTTTTTTTATAAGCATTGTAATTTTTGTTTTTAAACATTGACTTAGTTTAGGACTTGCTCCAGGGAGTGGCAAGGATCCACTGCAACTTGGAGTCGAGTCCCTCATTCTTCATAGATTTAGGAATTGTTTAATTTGTAGAATCATATTTTGTTTTGAATTGTTTTTAAATAACATCTAATATTTCCTAATTCTGCACTTAGATCATTATTTTGTTTTCCAATTTCTGTGTTTGATTTAGTAGTGAGACCAAATTGTAATGTTTTAATTTTGAATAAGTAACACTGTCATTTAGAGTGTAATTCTAGGTTTGATTTGTTCATGCATAGTGGGATTTATCTTAATAATTAAATCTCTTTTAAATTAGAATTATTTTTTTTCGTAGTATAATCATTTCTTTATAAGAGCAAGTTTGAGTGTGGATTTAATTGTGCATGTAGTGGTGATTCAAAGTTTTCATAATCGAGTGGCATGAGTTTGATTTAGTTTTCATTATGAGTTGCATGCTTTGAAAGAGTGAGTTGTTTTTGAATAATTTGTTTCACCTATATTAAAATATTTTAATTCAAGGTTATCATAGCTTATTTGTAATGTGATTTTTAATAGGATTTTTAAATGTTATTTTACGTAGAGTGAAGTAGTTTTCTTCCAATAATAATTAGAGCTTTCCTTTGTTAATTTGAATTTTGAATTTATTTATTTTTAGTTAGCTTTAATGTTTAAAGTTGTCATTAGAATCATGTGTGACCTTTTTTCTTATTAATTTCAAGTGTTAGTTTCAAGTTAGTGAGAAGAGTTAATAGATTTTTTTTTTTAAGATATAATAGGAGATTTGAAAAGTAGAATTCGAGTGAGAGAATGATTGAGGATTTCCTTGAATTTCATTATAGCTTAATTGCAGTATTCAGTTTGCAGTGAATGAAATTAGTTAAGTAGGTTCCCTTTTTCAATATTGTTTATTTTCCAGCAAAGGTGTGTTTCATTCCAGTATCTAGTTTATCATTACAAAGGAATATATTTATACTCTGTCCATTAAGTTGAGCCAATACGCAGTACAACTCGTGTTTATGACCAGATCAATAATTAATATTGGGAGGATTAATCTGACAATTAAACCTCCCAACACCTTACCCTTAACCTAACCTTAACCTTAGCCTAACCTTCCCCTAACCTTAACCTTAACCTTCCCATAACCTTAACCTTAACCTAACCCTAACCTTGACCTTAACTTTACTCTTAACCTTAACATTAACCTTAACCTTAACCTAGCCGTAACCTCACCCTAACCTTTAACCTTATCCATAACCTAACCTTAACCTTGACCAAACCTTAACCTTAGACTTCGCATAACATAAACCTTGACTCTAACTATAACCTAACTTTAAGGTTAGGGTTAACCTTAGGGGAAGGTTAAGGTAAAGGTTAGGTTAAGGGTAAATTCAAGGTTAAGGTTAGGATAAGGTTAATATAAGGTTAAGGTTAGGTAAAGGTTATGGTTAGGTTAAGTTTAAGATAAGGTTAAGGTTAAGGTTAAGTTTAAAGTTAAGGTTAAGGTTGAGTTTATGGTTAGGGTTAAGGTTAAGGTTACTGTTAAGGGTTTGGTCAATGTTAGGGTTAGGTTATAGTTAAGGTTAGGTTAAGGTTAAGGTTAATTTTAAGGTTAATGTTAAGGTTAAGGTTAGGTTAAGGTTAACCTTGACCTTGACCTTAGCCTTTATTATAACCTATCCCTAACGTAACCTTAACCTTAACCTTAACCCTAACCTTGACTTTACCTTAACCTAACCTTAACCCCTTAATCTTAACCTTAACCTAACCTTAACCTTAACATAGCCTTAACATTATTCTTAAAATTAAACTTTACCTAACCTTAACCTTGACCTTAACTATAACCTAACCCTAACCTTGACCAAACCCTTAACATTAACCTTAACCATAACCTTAACCATAACCTTACCTTAACCTTAACCTTAACCTAACCTTAACCTTAACCTTCACTAATCTTAACCGTCAATGTTAAGCTTAAGGTTAAAGTCAAGGTTAAGGGTTTGGTTAAGGTTAGGGTTAGGTTAAGGTTAAGGTTAAGGGTAAAGCTAGGTTAAGGTTAAGGTTAGGTTAAGTTAAGGTTAAAGTTAAGGTTAAGGTTAGGTTAATGGTAAATTTAAGGTTAAGGTTAGGGTTAAGGTTAGGGGAAGGTGAAGGTTAAACTTAAGGTTAAGGTTAAGGTTAAGGTTAGGTAAGCTTAAGGTTAAGTTCAATGTCAAGGTTAAGGTTAAGATAGGTTAAGGTAAGGTTAATGTTACGGTTATGTAAAGGTTAAGATTATGGGAAGGTTAAGATTAGGTTAATGGTAAAGTTACGGTTAAGGTTAAGGTTTGGGTTTAGTCAAGTTAAGGTTAAGGTTAAAGTTAGGTTAAGGTTAAGGTTATGGTCGAGGTCAAGGCTAAGCTTAAGTTTAGGTTATGGTTAATGTTAAGGTTAAGGTTAAGGTTAAGGGTAAGATAAGGTTAAGGTTAAGGTTGAATTTAAGGTTAAGGGTAAGGTTAAGGTTTGGGTTAAGTTTAGGTTAAGGTTCACCTTACCCTTTCCTTAACCTTAACCTTAACCTAACCCTAACCTTGACCAAACCTTAACCTTAACCTTATCTTACCCTTAACCTTAATCTTAACCTTAACATTAACAATAACCTAAATTTAAGCTTAACCTTGACCTTGACCTTAACCTTAACCTTGACTTTACCCTAACTTAACCTTAACCTTACCCATAACCTAATGCTTACCTTGAGGTTAGGTTAACCTTGACCAAACCCTTAACCTTACCCTTAAATTTAACCTTAACCTTCCCCTAACCTTAACCCTAACCTTAACCTTAACTTTAACCTTAAGGGTAAAGTTAAAGTTAAGGTTAAGGTTAAGGGTTTAGTTAAGGTTAAGGTTAAGGTTAAGGGTAATGTTAGGATTAAGGTTAGGGGAAGGTTAAGGTTAACGTTTAGTCAGGTTAAGGTTAAGGTAAGGTTAAGTTTAATGTTAAGGGTAAAGCTTTGGTCAAGGTTAGGGTTAGGTTAAGGTTAACCTTATCCTTACCTTAACCTTAACCTTAACCTTAACCTTAACTTAACTAAACCTGCAACCTTAACTTGTCTAAACCCATAACCTTAACCTTAACCTTCACATTGACCTTGACCTTACCCTTAACTTTCAACTTAACCTTGACTTTAACATTCAACTTCCCCTAACCTTAACCCTAACCAAACCCTTAACCTTAACCTTAACCTATCCTTAACCTTTAACCTTACCCTAACCTTATCCATAACATTAACCTTAACCTTAATATTAACCTTAACCTTAACCTTAAATTTACCCTTAACCTTAACATTAAGCTTAACCTTACCCTTACCTAACCTTAACCTTAACCTAACCTCCTTCACCTTAACCTTAACTTTACCCTTAACCTAACCTTAACCTTAACCTAATCTTACCTTGACCTTAACTATAACCTTAACCTTAAGCTAACCTTAACCTTAACTTTACCGTTAAACTAATCTTAACATTAACCTAACCTTAACCTTGACTTTACCCTTAACGTAACCTTAACCTTCACTATAACTTAACATTAACCTTAACCTGAATCATTTCCCTAACCTTAACCTTAACCTTCACCTTAACCTTAACCTTAACCTTAACCCGACTAAACCTGTAACCTTAACCTTAACGTTAACCTAAACTTCACCTTAACTTTACCCTTAACCTAACCTTAACCTTAACTATAACCTAACCTTAACCATAACCTTAATCTTACCCTTACCCTTACCCTTAACCTTATCTTAACTTTAACCTAACCTTAACCTTAACTTTACCCTTAACCTAACCTTAACCTTAACCCTAACCTTAAGCTTAACCTTAACCCTAACCTTAACCTTATCCCATTAATCTTAACTTTAACCTAACCTTAACCTTAACCTTAACCTTAAATTTAACCTTGAATTTAACTTTAACCTTCCCCTAACCTTAACCCTAACCTTTGTTTAGTCAATTTAGTGTCCTAAATTGTTAACATAAATTTTCAACGAGGGCTAGTAAACTGATGAATTGTGGTGCACTATATGTGCCTAAATATCCCTTTTTCTTACTTCGTTATTTTGATGTTTTATTGTTGTTTTGGAAGTTTTATGTTTTGATTCTTAGTGTTCTATTCTAAACTAGAGAGATGAGATTAAATCTAATCAAAAGGAAGAAAAGGAAATGTTGCAAAAAAAATGAGTTAATATTCTATGAAAGAAAATAGAATTTTATGGACAATTTTGAAGTCTAATTTCTAATCAATAAGAGATCAAAGAAATGTTTTAACAAGTAAATATAATCTATGGATCTTACAACTCAATTCAGGTTTCAAGAAATGAAAGCAAGGAAAGCATTTGATAACTCAAAACATTACATCTGAATCTAGGGAAATACAATCACTGTGAAATAAGAAAACAATCTAGAAAGCAAGAAGTAAAGAAAGATACTAAAACATAAATTAAAATGACTTAGCTAGAAAACACATGAAACCTCCTTAGATAGCAAGGGCCCTCTGCTACCAATTCGGTGAAATTCCTTAGGTCCTTGAAGATGTGATCAAAACAACATCAAAGAACTGAACTTCTTTATTGATAAACTCACAAATCTACATCCCATTCCATATTAAGCTTTGTTACAAGACACTCTATAATCCTTTCTATTCTTCTCCTATTTTTCACTTTTTTTTCACATATATTTATAGGAGAAAGCTTCCCCTATTTATACAAAAATATGAGAAGTTATCTTATTAATGAGAGTCCATGGATCTCTCCCTCTATCTCTAGAATTACAATCAAAATAGGAAATTATAAGACACATTTATTTTTTGAGTTTCAATACAAAAAGGAAATGAGACACATATCCTCATGATCCCATGATCTTCTCCACTCAAATTCGAATTTGGTTTTGGTAGGCCACATAAAGGTATTTTATAAGCTTCCTTTTGACCTACACATGGCAACAATCTCATCCCACTTGTTAGGTATAAGCATATGCACATTATTTTCTAATTTTTAACCACAAATTCACTTAAAACTGCTAAGAATTAATAAATTTTGGAAAAACATAAATGTAACCCAATAGTGATAATGGTAAGGTAAATGTAATGAAATGGAGGCGGAGTGAAAGTGGTAATATGGAAATATAAGTGAAAATGTAATGGAAATGAGAGATAATTTCAAGACCCAACATACCCCCCAACTGAAGCTATTGCATGTCCTCATGCAATCTATTACATTAATTCTTTTTGATCCTTGAGCTTTGGCTTAACTTTGTGTGATATCATTTGATAACTTCATACTTCTGGAAAGTTTTTTACTTGAATTGAAACATGGTTGGTTCTTGTGTTACAACCATATTTTTTTGCTGCATTCAATTTTGACCTTTGATCTTTGCATAATGATAATTTTATTTTTTATTGTGATGTGTATCTTTATTGGATTGCATCATGGTTGGTTCTTACGTCACAACCATCGTTGTGTTTGTATACAATCATATTTTGAGTACTTTTGAAAAGCCATTGTATGTTCATAATAATAATGTAATAGTTAATATCTTTTGGAAGTATGTGGGTTTCTGAATGTGATATGAACATGGAAAAATATGAATATGAATGTATCCCCCCCCAAAAAAACTGAAGGTATTGGAAATTTTATGAAATGAGGAAGAGAAATGTTTTTTCCAAAAATTATCATTCTAGCTTTTCAAGGAATTCTATGGTAAAAGGTTAGAAAATGGTGTACCTTAACTTACCCTTTGAAAATGGATGAGCTATATGTGTGGTGGTTGTTGATGTTGTTGGAATATGTAAAAAAATGAATTTGATTTGATTCTTTGTTCTCTTTGTGATGATGAAAAGATTGGGATCTTTATTGGTGCTGATACAAATTGATTCCTGCTACAAACTGCTGAAATGATGTAGTCTTCAATCGTTACAAAATATGATGGTACAATTCTAGTCATGCGAATAAATGTGTTGATGTCGAGCATGAAGAGAATTCGTTGGATTACTGACCATTGATGAATGTCGTTAACCATGTGAGGCAAACTCACTATTAATTTCAATGAGTGTCAAGGTACCTAAGTACATCTTGCAAAGTGCGAATAGGTGGGCTGGTGTTGAGCCACTTGCAAGATCTAACGATCAAGGGAAATTGATGTATTCCATGATTTTCAGCAAGAGAACTTGTCATTAATGCATACAAGCCTCAAGGAACTATTAAGGACTCTAGTCTTGGACCTAGATAATGTGTTGATGTCGATAGGCCAAGACGTGTTAGAAGGGAGACCTTAAGAAATCCTCCATCAACTAACGCGAGCATGAAAGAATAATTTTTGAAGTACTATTGATGAAAATTTTTGCAGTGGATCAAGGTTTATTTGACAAAATGAAAATGGAAATGAAATGAATCCTCTTTGTAGAGGAGCTGAATGGTTTTATTTCCAGGTTTGTGAAAGCGTGGAAGGAAAATATAATCACTGGGAAAAACATGGGCAGTGAGGGAAAATGAGATGAGGATTTTATTGAATCACTAAGTAGAAATGCAATAGCGAATGCAAAGGGAAATGAGGTGAATGCTTTATTGACTGAGGAAGCATGGATGCAATCAAGATACTGGCATCTGAAAGGCTTTCAAGTGTTGAAGCTTAAATGCATTAGCATGTGCTCAGCATTGATGTTTCTTTCTTTGTTGCTGATCATCTTCTTGTAAAAGAAATTTAATCTCTGAGAGAGACACTATTCGCTTGTATTCATATGTCCTTCCTCCTGGAACCTACAAAATAAAAGTAGTACTTATTCTACAATGGAATGTAATATTATCAAAAGAGAGAGGTGATCAATCTCTCTGGTTATGAAATTTATACAAAAAACTGAGAATTGGCACTAATAAAACAATTTCATGAAGGAAAACCAAAATAATTTATACCTGTTCCGAAATTAGTGCCTCAACTTTTTTTTTTCTTCACAAAATCGATTGCTGATTGGTATTCAAAAAAAGTATAGGAGTCAAGGCTCCAGTTTTACAATATGGCATTGGCAAGAGGTGGGCCAATTATAGATGCGTTTGGTGCCAATTTATTTTTTATATTTTGCTTTCTTCACTATGAGAAAGGAAGAAATAGTGTAAATTCTAACAAACTGGAGTAACAAAAAACATGCTTTGCATGTCATAATTGATTTTTGCAGGCGTGATGTAATTGCCGCCCATTAAGGTGATGAAATTTCCACTCATTTGATTCAAAACATTGTGCTTTTGCATACTTTTACTTGTCATCAGGGATGTCTGGGAAGCAGACAAAGGCATAGACAAAGGCGCAAGAAGAAAAAACTCTGGAGCAGAGAAACACTAACTGGGCAGACAGAGACGCAGATAATGTGGTGCATTGTCTGGGATGAAACAGAGATCGGTAGAGTGATGTTTGAAAGAGGTCAAATGATGTTTGAATGTGGTCGATTGAGCACGAGAAGGTAAATACACAGGAGGAGGCACAGAGCTTAATGGAGCGTCACAGAGGGAGTAAGAATTTGAAGCTGCAGAAGTTACATCTGTGGGAATCACTGCTAGAGGACAAATAACTGTAATGTGAAACTTTGTAAAGGAGCTGGGAAAGGGTTTTCGAAGACCAAGAGTGATGATCTACTGTGGGACGAATCTGATAAGGAATATAAACCTGTTCATGGCAAGAAAAAATGTTGATCAGAGCCATTACATCGGAGGTTGCCAACAGTATGAGAACATGCTCTGTTTTCCCGTTCATCAGCTTTTTTGTTGAGGGAGCGAAGGACATGGTAAAAAAGGTTTCCTTTCATCTGTTGGTCAAGATTTTGACATCGCCCTATGATTTGATGTAGAATCAAGTTAAGGGATTTTCTGTTGCATACCATCAGACTTATTACAATGGCTGAATCTCCAATTATTATAGTTGTGCTTATGCCAAGTCTCTGAAGCTGAAGCAAACCTTGGTAGAGAGCTAATGCTTCTGCTCTGTTATTGGATACAGTACCTAGTCCCCATTCATAATCAATTAACACATCACCATTACCATTACAAATGATTCCTCTAGCCCCAACCATTCCTGGGTTGGACTTGGAGGCCCCATTGAAAAAGAGATAATGGGTATTGCAGTTCTTGAGCTATCGTGCAAATTCCTCTTCTTTCATCCTGAGTTTCTAGCTATACCTAGAGTTGGTTATGCTACTGGGATTGCTTTTGTTTTGTGCTCTGTTGTTCCTGTCTAGAAGATACCCTATGTAATTCCTTTCTTCAACATGTAGGTCCAACGTGTTCAATTGCCCTTGACATTTTGTGGACAACGCTTCCAAATTGAGACTCCAAGCTTTCTTATAGAGCTTTCTGACGCTGGTTTCTTTACCTTTGAAGATCATGCGATTTCTTACCAACCAGATGTTCCATAGAAGGGTACAGGGCAAGGCATTCCAAACCCTTCGAGCAATGTTGTTTGTTTTTTTTTTTCCACGGGTAGTTTTTTTTCCATGTGTGCAACACTTCAAAGATGCTAGTGCTAGGCGCCCAAGGGAGATTGTGGCTCCGAAAAGCTTCCTTCCAGCAAGCTGTTGAGTCTCAAATATCCATCTTTTCCATACATCTTTCTAGACCTTTTTCATCCACCTGGACCTTCCAAGTTGTCAATATCATTGTATATTAATTGCAAAAGAGCATCTAACATGGTTTTTAATTATATTTTTGTGTCTGCTGTTTGATTTAGATTTTTCTCATTTAGCTGCGGAATCTTGCCACTTTCCGCAGCTGCTGCAACTTTCCGCAACCATTTTGTGAAACTCTATGTTACAGGTGTCTTCAGGAAAAACGAGCCACATGGGCAAGTCTGAAATGATGTGGACATGGATCGTGTCCTATTGGCTCGAGCAAATCCATCTAAAGAGGATGCGGTCAAAGGTGTCCAAATGGAAGTCAACTGCAGAGTCCCACGGTGACAGGACTCTGTTTCGTGTCACGTGAAGGTTCATATGGCCGTTTCTGAATTGCGGGAGACAAATCAACATCTGTACACGGCTACATAGCCGAATTCAAACATCCACTCCTCATAGATTTACTCTTCAATACGGCCATGATCCTAGATCTGTGGACGTAATGGTCTACGTGTTCTCCATCAGCATAAACTTTAGGGAATCAGTTGTATTTCCTTTGTTATAAATAATGCGTTTGTATACGCATATTAGATTAGTCTCTGTTAGTTTTTATTAGTCTGCTCTGTAATGTAATTTCATTGCCACTGTGCCGTAATATCACCTTTCTGTTATGACTGCATTTTAATATATAAGAAGACTTTGTTTCCAAGCGTAATTCGTACTTGAAGTCTGTTGCCAAGGCTGGTGTAGAGGGCCCCTGCACAGCTGAGGTTTTGTGCATTATTGTATAGTTCTTGTTTTATTTCTTTAAGCTCATTGTGCCATAATGCATTCATGTGTTGATACATTGCATCTTTCATGGTATATATGCTTCATTTCTGTTTATAATCTTTCATGCTTTACATTTTACTTCTGTCTTTCATGTTTTATGTTATTGTTAACTGATCAGTGTTCTTGTTTCAGGTTATAAATAGGCAGCTTGGGCATTTGCATAACTTTTTTGACTAATGACATGGAATTAATATTGTTCTGCTGCTAATTTGCTTTTCTTAGTTTCTGTTTAATTTCAGTACTGCTTTGTTCATTTCATTTTTGCTCATTTGCTTCAGTAGTTAGATTTAGATATATTAAATTTCTCATAACATCTTCAATTGCCTCCGAAAGCCACAGCTGGACTGATGGTGAGGGATTGAATTATGGATGTGTAGTTTGATATTAGTTTCCTTTCTGCAAGTTAGATATATTAAATTGCTCATAACATCTTCAGTTGCCTCCGAAAGCCACAGCTGGACTGATGGTGAGGGATTGAATTATGGATGTGTAGTTTGATATTAGTTTACTTTCTACAAGTTAGATATATTAAATTGCTCATGACATCTTCAGTTACCTCCGAAAGCCACAGCTGGACTGATGGTGAGGGATTGAATTATGAATGTGTAATTTGATATTAGTTTACTTTCTGCAAGTTAGATATCAGGTTACTCAAGTTGTTTATGGTTACCTCCGAAAATCATAGCTGGACTAATGATGAGGGATCGAAGATAAGTTGATGTAATTTGATTTTGATTTACTTTGTTGCAACTTTTGGATTTCTTTCAGCATAGTTTCTTTTGTGTTTGAACAGCAGCAAGAATAATGAGTTTCATGATCAAGTAGTTTATTGTTTGATTTATTAGACTAGCAGCACATTTTCATTTCAGCAGCACATTTTCATTTCCTTTCAAGTTTTTTCATTGTATGTTTCAAATTCCTTTTTAAGTTTCAAGTTGGTAAATCATTATAGAGGATATCATTTCCTTGAACAATCATAACCATACTTGTTTTTATTTTAGAATTTCCATCTCACATTAGAAAACCAAAAACGACAAAAAGTTAAGAAATAGGTTATCTTGCACATATAGTGCGCCGCACTTCATCAGCTTACGAATCCCGGCTTGATAAATTAATGTAGCAATTTAGGACACACTAAATTGACCAAACATTTTGGCGCCATTACCGGGGAAGTGTAACTAGGTAGCCAATTTCTTAAAAAAAAAAAACAAAATAATAAAAGAAGGGAAAACTTGATAACTTCTTGAAGTATGCTCTCCTCTTGCACCTAGTGTGATCTGGAGGATCATAAAAGAGAGTTATTGGTTTATTAATTTCTTAAGTATGCTCTCTTCTTGCACCTAGTGTGACCTGGTAGATCAGAAAGAGAATTATTAGCCCAACTTTTAAAAAAATAAAAATAAAAAATAAAAAAATGACATGCATAGAGCAAGAGATTATAGGGGAAGGTTTATAGCTAAAGCCAAGAGTTCGATTTTTACAACTGCATCTTCTTCAAGGTATATAAAAGAATCACCACCATCTACCCCTAGCCTTAAGATTTTTGGAATTCAAGGAGCAGCTGAATTAGAGGATTCTCCTATACCACTTACTAAATCTCATTTAGAAAAGGAAGAGACTCTCTCTCATCCTCCCTTGATATAAGAACCAGAGGACTTTAAGGACTCTAAAGAAACTATCATGGTAGAGGAAATAATAGATGGATTTGGAGGTATAGGTAGAAGAGGAGGAAACAATGGAGACAACAATGGTGAAGGAAATAATAGAAGAAATAGGGAAGGAGACAACTTGTTTGGATTCCCTATAGTTGATGAGGAAACTCATACAACAATGAAAAATATCTAACCATATGTTCTTCCTAACTTTTATGGATTGCGAAGTGAGGATCCTGAAACATTTCTGTTTGAGTTTGAAGTTGTGTGCTGAACTTATGACTATATGGAAGACTCTCAAAAACTCAAACTATTTTCTTCAACTTTGTAGGGAGCTGCTTTGAAATGGTTCATGGGATTAGCTACTCAATCTATTAGGACTTGGAATGATATGAAACAAACATTTTTGGATATATACTTGGACTATTGTATGCCCACCAATCACAAGGATGAGGTATTCAAAATGATGCAAAAAGAAGATGAAAATTTGGAAGACTTACTTGAAAGATTTCAATACAACTTGAAAAGAGAAAAGATGAGCAACTTAGATGATGAAACCTTGAAAGCCCTCATATTAAAAGTCATTAGAGATGAATGGATAGATATTTTAAACATTATGGGGAAAGGAGACATTTCTCAACTTCCACTTCGTGACATAACAGAACTATGTGTCCATCTCTCAAGAGGAAAATCTAAAACAGGAAAAGGGCCTAGGGATCCTTCTCTTATTAGGGCTAACAAGTCTGCAATTGGATCAGTAAGTAGGGCAGAGATTGGTAATATGCTTGATGAGTTCAAAAATGATATCTTAGGGAGCCTTAGTGAACAACTAGACACCCTTAAAATCCAAAACAAGCAGAAAGCAGAAACAGATGCTTTATCCATCTTTTGTCCAAAATGTAGGAAGAAACATGCTTTAAGGGAATGTCCCTTGGATGCAAAAGTTGTAGAAACATGTATTATTTGCTCAGAGAATCACGAGATCAAGGATTGTCCTTCAATTCTTGGACTCAAAGCTATCTTTCAAGAAGACCCAAATTCAGTAGAATCTCTCTGTTTTGTTGCAAGAAGACCTTGGCAGGGACAACAAACTCAAGGGTTTAACAACCCTATGAATCTTCAAACCCCACCAAATTGGAATCCTTGGCAACAACCTTGTCCCCAACATCAAAATCCATATCAGCCATGGGTACAAGGGATGCAAAATCCTTATGGGAGATTTGCTCAATTTTATCAATATCCTCCATCTTTTCAAAATCAACAAGCTCCACAACTTCCAAATGTAAATCCACAACTTTCATTTCCATTTCCACAACAACAACCTTCTCAACAAAATCCAAATCCTCAACTCATGCTCCCATACCAACAAAAGACAAATCAACTTCCAGCTCAGCCATTGCCAAATCCTAATAATAAAAATCCTCATAATACTTACATGGTAGAAGGACAACAATTTCCTACCTATATGATTGTTCCTCTCAATGATGTACAACTCAGATCTGGTAGATTTTTAGAAAAAACTTCTATAGATATTCAAGAACAAGATACCTTTGAGGAGGATTCTCTTCAAGTCAATAAGGATTCTGAGGAAGCATCTCTTCAAAATTCAAATATTCAAAAAGACAAAGAAAAATTAACGCCCACAACTCCTATAGTTGAGCAACCTGCATCTTCATCTACACCTCCTTTTCCTGAAAGACTACAAATTGACAAGGGGGTGGAAAAACAAATCTTGTTGCCTAACTATGATTTTCTAGATGAATTGAAGAATGTTTGTATCAAGATTCCTTTGTTACAAGCCATTCGAGAGATTCCTATTCTAGCAAAAACCATAAAGGAGTTGAGTTTCAAAAGACTAGGAAGGAAACTGAAAGACACAAGAAGAATCCACCTGGTAGGAAAAATTGCAGATATTATGATGGGAAAAATTACCATGCACAAGTATGTAGATCCAGGATGTCCAATTGTCAAGACACATATAAACGGGATAGAAATTCCAAACACATTGATTGACTTAGGGGCTGCTATCAACATTATGAGTAGACAAACTATGGACCAACTAAAACTTCCTAACCTTCTTTTTACACCTACTTTACTGCAAATTGCAGATCGATCCATTATTAAACCAAATGGTGTATTAGAAGATATTTTAGTCTCCTTAGATTCTTGGGAATATCCAGTAGATTTTATGATTTTGACTCCCAAGAGTAATCTAGGAGGGCACCCACTTATCTTAGGAAGACCTTGGCTAGCTACAGCTGATACTTTTATTAGTTGTAGATTTGGGGACATGTACATTTCTAATGGTAATTCGACAAAGAAATTCAATTTGTATCCTCCAGCAAAAGCAATCACAGAAGTAGGAGACAATGAATGGGTTGATGATGAGGACACTATACAACCTGTCTTTACCATTTCTGAAATCAGTGAGGATAGTCAAATTCCGAACACATTAGAAAATTTTGAGACATCTTCAGAATATGACCCCACACAATTTCAGTTGGAATCTGACATAGAATATTTATCATCAAGACAAATGTCTCTTTACTCTATGGAAGAGTTTGGTAGTTCTACTATTGAGATTTTTTCAGGAAAAACATTGAATATCAACAAATATTTGGAAAAGTCACAACAAGAAGAACTAACCAAAATCTTGCAAAAACATTCTACTGCATTTGCATGGGAGTATACTGACATGAAAGGAATTGATCCTAAGACTTGCATCCATCATATCTATATTGAGGAAAATAGTAGACCAATCAGACAACCTCAAATAAGGATGAATCCAAATCTTAGGGAGATAGTGAAAGAAGAGCTCCAAAAACTACTCAATGTAAACTTCATTTATCCAATTTCAGATAGCCGATGGGTTTCTCCTTCGGTTATAGTACCTAAAAAGAATGGTAAATGGAGAGTATGCATTGATTACAGGGAATTGAACAAAGCAACTTTGAAGGATCACTTTCCTTTGCCTTTTATCGATCAGGTATTAGACACATTAGCAGGTAAAAAGTACTTTTCATTTTTGGATGGTTTTAGTGGCTATAATCAAATTCAGGTAGCACCTGAAGATCAAGATAAGACCACATTTACTTGTCCATGGGAAACTTTTGCCTACCGAGTGCTTCCTTTTGGGTTATGTAATGCACCAGCAACATTCCAAAGAGCAGTACTAGGAATTTTTTCTGATCTAATCCATGATTGGGTAGAGGTTTATATGGATGATTTTACAGTTTATGGTAATTCATTTGAAGAGGCATTAGAAAATTTGGAAAAAGTTCTTATAAGATGTAAAGAAACAAACCTTTCATTAAGCCATGAAAAATGCTTTATGATGTTTACTAAAGGGATTGTTTTGGGGCATCATATTTCGGGATATGGGATTAAGGTTGATAGATCAAAAGTTGAAGTCATCTCCAAATTACCTATTCCAAATTTTCAAAGAGATGTTAGAATTTTTCTGGGATTTACTGGTTACTATAGAAGATTTATAGAAAACTTCACTAAAATTGCATCTCCACTCTTCAAATTGCTTACAAAAGACTGTGAATTTAAATGGGATCCTGATTGTCAATCAGCCTTTGAAACTTTGAAAACAAGAATATCTGAAGCACCTATCTTGAGAGGACCAAATTGGAAACTCCCTTTCCATATTTCTACGGATACTTCAGATACAGCTCTAGGAGCTGTGTTGGGTCAAAAATATTTAGTTCCTTATGCCATTTATTATACCAGTAAAAATTTGACTCCCACAGAGTTGAACTATACTGTGACTGAAAAAGAGTTTTTAGCTGTTGTTCATGCAATTAATAAGTTTAGAAATTACATAACAGGCTATGAAACTTTTATTCATACTAACCATTCTACAATTAGATATTTAATGAACAAACCTGTTACTAATGGCAGAGTGACAAGATGGCTCTTAATTTTGCAAGAATTCAATATTACTGTGTTGGATAGACCAGGAAAACAAAATACAGTAGCTGATTTCTTGTCTAGGATTCAGAATGCTAAAGAAGATTCTCCTGTAGAGGATAAGTTTCCTGATGAATACTTGTTTGCAGTAACTATTAAAACTCCTTGGTATGTAGATATTGCTAACTATTTGGTTACAGGGAAACTACCTTCACATTTATTTCCAAGTGAAAAATGAAAAATTATTTAGGAGAGTTCAAAATATTCATGGATTTCTAACGAATTGTTTAAAACAGGGCCAGATCTTGTGATCAGAAGATGTGTCAGGGAAGATGAAATGCCTGATATTCTTAAGGCATGTCATGATGAACCATGTGGCGGACACTTTGCGGACAAAAGGACGGCCTATAAAATCCTCTCTTTAGGATATTATTGGCCTTCCCTCTTCAAAGATGCAAAACAATATGTCAAAAGGTGTGACAGCTGCCAAAGAGTAGGGAAACCTACCCTTTCAAATGAAATGCCATTGAAAACACAGGTACTCATTGAACCTTTTGAAAAATGGGCTTTAGATTTCATTGGAACTATTAATCCACCATCTAAGAAAAAGAAGTATATATTGGTTTGTACTGATTATGTTACTAAATGGGTAGAAGCCAAAGCATTAGTATCTGCTATTGAAAAATTCAGTTGTTCATTTTCTTTATGATGATATTTTTACTCACTTTGGTGTTCCAAGAGAAATTGTGACAGATCAAGGAAGCCAATTCACATCCAACTTGGTGGAGAAGTTGATGGAAGAATACAAAATCAATCACAGAAGATCTACTCCTTACCATCCGCAAGCAAATGGTCAAGTGGAGTCCACAAACAAATTTCTTGAAAGTATCATCACCAAAAGTATTCATCTACATAGAAGAGATTGGGCAGAAAGGCTTCCTGAAGCCTTGCGGGCCTACAGAACTACATGGAGAAATGCAACAGGACATTCTCCCTATGAACTTGTTTATGGGAAAGAAGTCCTGCTCCCCATTGAGTTCCAAGTCAAGACCTGCAAGATAGCAGTTCAGTTGGGGATGGACTTATCAGAAGCCCAAAATCATAGAATGGAGCAATTGAATGAGCTAGATGAGATCAAACAAGAGGCAATTCTAAGAACTAATCTAGTTCAATATCAAAGAGCTAAATGGCATGACAAGTACATCAAAGAGAAGAAGTTTCAAGAAGGAGATTGGGCATTGTTATTTGATTCCAACTTTAAAGATTTTCAAGGAAAATTTCAGACTCATTGGCTTGGGCCATATGAGATTGACAAGATCTTTAGCAATGGAGCGGTAAGAATCAAGACCATTGATGAGTTTCAAACTCCTCTTATTGTGAATGGCCACAGATTGAAAGTTTATCATAAGCCACTCTCAAAGGAGGAATTTGTCAAAATGTTTCAAGAGAATTATGCAATTAGGCTGGTACAGAAGAATTCTTCTTCTCTACCAACCTAGCTTTTGTTCTTTTCAGTAAAAAAAAAAAAAAATTGTATAAGCCTGAAAACCAATCACTGATTGGCAGTCTTATACAGAAAATATAGGGTGAAAATCAGGAACACCTGACACTCTATATTTTCCAAAAAAAAATCTCTCTTTCATTTCACAAGTTTTGTGACCATTCACTCCATTCCATTCCACTTCATCCCACTTCATTTTCACTCCACTTCATTCCATTTCATTTCACTTCATTTCACTCCATTCCACTTCATTTTGTCTATTTCATTCCATTTTCACCAATAAAATTATTTTTCATGACCATTTCCATCTAGTCATTTGTCATCCATTCATGTTCATTCATCCAAATAATAGCTGTGTCAGTTTCCGCAGCTAACATCTGTTTCTGCAGCTGACACCAGTTTCCGCAGCCAGAAGCAGATTCCGCAGCTACCACTCTGTTTTCAAAATAATGTACAACCAGATTTTATTTCCATAATCATGAAATAAAATGCAGGTATGAGGACCAAAAATGAAGACATGGAGCATTCAAGATATTAATGAGGAGCAACAAATTAAAGACCAAGGAAAAAGGCAAAGATTCCAAGGTATGAGTAAAATTCATTTCAAATAGCATTGAAAACACATTTTTATATAGTTCTAAACCATAAGCTCTATCCATTATGTGCAATGATTATATTGACAAATTCCGTAACCCTTTCACGATCTCCATATGATCCTCCCACATTCATTTTCAAACGGTTCCATAATTAAACCCCCGATCTTCACTCATACTCCAATATTCCACCGGTGACAATGAGACGTAGTTGATTTGACCACGGACTCTTACAGCCGCATAAATCCATAGCCGTTGTTTAAATGTGCTCACATTTATTTTGCAGCCACCAAATTTCAAAACACTGCCAGATGTGTTATACTCCTATTTGTTCTGTTAATCTCACAACCGTATCTCTGTCGTGCTCACGAAACCCCTCTCTGTTCTGTCTCACTCCATTTCGTTCTTTGTTACGCTACAACCTGTATACCCACTCTCTGATATCTACCTATAGTCATTGTGCTCAGTTCTGTGCATTCAGCCATTCTGCTTCCATTGAACCCTCACACAGGAAAATTTTTGAAAAGCAGAAAGAAAGATGGGTAAACTGTTAAGAGCAGAACCAGAAGGACCTAAGTTCATGGAAGGATATCCGCAAGTAAGGGATATATTGAAGAAAGCAAAGTGGCTACGGTTTATCCAAAAGTTCAGAGGTTATCATAAAGAAGTGACAAAAGCATTTGCAAGGTCGTTCAATGGCCTGGAAGTAGATATTGGAGACTTTAAGTTTGCAGTGAACGAGGCATCTATAGCAACTGCCACGGAACTTCCTCAGGAGGGTGAGCGTTGGTTTAAAAATAAAAGCATTAGTGATGAAGCCTGGAGAACAATCTTACGAAACCAAGGTATGGACATAACTATTTTTAAAAGAGGAATTCTTGTTCATGCATTGAAAGAGGAATGGGCTACTTTGTTGCTAGTTGTTCAAAAATTCATTACCTGTGAAGGCCGTTTTGGGTCCATGTATATGTACCATACCAGATTGCTGATGAATTTTCTAGATAATCAAGCTCTCAATCTTCCATATTTTCTATTAAATAGTTTGAAGAAAATGTCTGTGACTGTTCAGAAGCATTTGGGAGATGTAGAACCACATCTATATCACCACGGTCTTGTAAAAATTTTGATTGAAAAAGAGTTAAAGGAGAAGAAAGACACATGGGAACAATTTTTGACTAGAAATTTCTTTGAGGAACCTTAGGAAATTCCTGAAGGTAGCACAACAAAAAGGAGTAGGAGAAAAAGAATAAATGATGAAACTCAAATTACTCCTACTCAAGAAATTCCTGAAGGTAGCACATCAAAGAGGAGTAGGAGAAAGAAAACAAATGATGAAATTCAAAATACTCCTAGTACTACAATTGAAAGAAATGATAGGGAAGAGAGACTGTCAAAGAGGAAGAAGAAAGAAACTAAGGGTAAGAAGCCAATAACACCAAAAGAGAGAAAAAGTAGTGAGGCTATACATCAAACCCCTTCTTCTTCCGAAGAAGATCATCAAGTGTTATCTGAAAGACTAATTCATCTTCAAAAACAGTCATCTATGACCAAGAAGACAGAGAAAGGGAAACAAAAGCAAAAGGATAGTGGTCCACAGCGTGTGAAAAGAAGTTCCAGACTTAAGGGGAAATTGAGGAAAACGTAAATAAAAGGACCTCATTTCATCGATTTGGGAGAAGAAACATCTGAACAATCTCCAGCTGACCATAGTCCATCTCACTCTCAGTCGGTTAGTGAACCTGGTTCATTTCATTCTCAGTCAGACATTGAACATAGTCCATCCCATTCTCAACAAGATGTTGATGTGAGCCCTTCTCAGCCAGATTTTGAAGATAACTCTCCTTCACAGCATTTTGGGGACATCCCAATAAAAATGACACCTGATATAGACCCCAAGAATATTTTGAAAAAGAAGCTACAGGTCCCAGTACTTCGTCTATTCAGCCTCACACAGTATAGGATGATTTAGTCCAATCACTAAAACAGGAAGTCTTTGAGCTAGAGCTTTTAAATAGACACATCAAAAATGAAAATGAGAAATTGAAGGAACAAAGTAAATTGGATAAAATCATTCATGATAATACCATGCTACATCTGGGAATATGGCAGAAGAAGAACAAGAAATTGAAAAGGAAATGTCAGAAGTTAAGCAGAGCATTAGTTAATATCAAATTTAGATGCTTAATGAAGAAGCCCAGAATGTTAGCAGCACCAAGGAAGAAGAGGAGAGGATTGGATGTACTGGCTGAAGTGTCAAGGCACATGAACTGAAGAAGGATTATCAAAAATTTTGGTTGCATGAGGACATGCAACACCTTCATAGTGGGGGTATGTTGAGTCTCAAATCTGCATCTTTTCCATACATCTTTCTAGACCTTTTTCATCCACCTGAACCTTCCAAGTTGTCAATATCATTGTATATTAATTGCAAAAGAGCATATAACATGGTTTTTAATTATATTTTTGTGTCTGATGTTTGATTTAGATTTTTCTCATTTAGCTGCGGAATCTTGCCACTTTCCGCAGCTGCTGCAACTTTCCGCAGCCATTTTGTGAAACTCTATGTTACAGGTGTCTTCAGGAAAAATGAACCACATGGGCAAGTCTAAAATGATGTGGACATGGATCGTGTCCTATTGGCTCGAGAAAATCCATACAAAGAGGCCACGGTCAAAGGTGTCCAAATGGAAGTCAACCGTAGAGTCCCAAGGTGACAGGACTCTGTTTCGTGTCACGTGAAGGTTCATATGGCTGTTTCTGAATTGTGGGAGACAAATCAACATCTGTACACGGCTCCATAGCCGAATTCAAACATCCACTCCTCATAGATTTACTCTTCAATACGGCCATGATCCTAGATCTGTGGACGTAATGGTCTACGTGTTCTCCATCAGCATAAACTTTAGGGAATCAGCTGTATTTCCTTTGTTATAAATAGCGTGTTTGTATACGCATATTAGATTAGTCTTTGTTAGTTTTTATTAGTCTGTTATGTAATGTAATTACGTTTCCACTGTGCCGTAATATCACCTTTCTGTTATGACTGCATTTTAATATATAAGAAGACTCAGTTTCCAAGCGTAATTCATACTTGAAGTCTGTTGCCAAGGCTAGTATAGAGGGCCCCTGCATAGCTGAGGTTTTGTGCATTATTGTATAGTTCTTGTTTTATTTCTTTAAGCTCATTGTGCCATAATTCATTCATGTGTTTATACATTGCATCTTTCATGGTATATATGCTTCATTTCTGTTTATAATCTTTCATGCTTTCCATTTTACTTCTGTCTTTCATGTTTTATGTTATTGATCACTGATCAGTGTTCTTGTTTCAGGTTATAAATAGGCAGCCTGGGCATTTGCATAACTTTTTGACTAATGACATGGAATTAACATTGTTCTGCTGCTAATTTGCTTTTCTTAGTTTCTGTTTAATTTCAGTACTGCTTTGTTCATTTCAGTTTTGCTCATTTGCTTCAATAGTTAGATTTAGATATATTAAATTGCTCATAACATCTTCAGTTGCCTCCAAAAGCCACAACTGGACTGATGGTGAGGGATTGAATTATGGATGTGTAGTTTGATATTAGTTTCCTTTCTGCAAGTTAGATATATTAAATTGCTCATAACATCTTCAGTTGCCTCCGAAAGCCACAGCTGGACTGGTGGTGAGGGATTGAATTATGGATGTGTAGTTTGATATTAGTTTACTTTCTACAAGTTAGATATATTAAATTACTCATGACATCTTCAGTTACCTCCGAAAGCCATAGCTGGACTGATGGTGAGGGATTGAATTAGGAATGTGTAATTTGATATTAGTTTACTTTCTACAAGTTAGATATCGGGTTACTCAAGTTGTTTATGGTTACTTCCGAAAATCATAGCTGGACTAATGATGAGGGATCAGAAGATAAGTTGATGTAATTTGATTTAGATTTACTTTGTTGCAACTTTTGGATTTCTTTCAGCATAGTTTCTTTTGTGTTTGAACAACAACAAGAATAATGAGTTTCATGATCAAGTAGTTCATTGTTTGATTTATTAGACTAGCAGCACATTTTAATTTCAGCAACACATTTTCATTTCCTTTCAAGTTTTGTCATTGTATGTTTCAGATTCCTTTTTAAGTTTCAAGTTGGTAAATCATTATAGAGGATATCATTTCCTTGAACAATCATAACCATACTTGTTTTTATTTTAGAATTTCCATCTCACATTAGAAAACCAAAAACGACAAAAAGTTAAGAAATAGGTTATCTTGCACATATAGTGCGCCGCACTTCATCAGCTTACGAATCCCGGATTGATAAATTAATGTAGAAATTTAGGACACACTAAATTGACCAAACACAAGTTGTGGCAAATGGGCAGTCTATGAATAGATGTTGGCTTGTATCTTGATCAGATTGACAGTTTGGACAATGAGATGGCCCGTTTATTCCTCGCTTTTTGAGGTTCTCAGAGGTGAGGACTTTCCCTCTTAGGACGATCCATAGAAAGAATTTAATTTTTTGAAGAGATTATACCTTCAAAACTAGTCTCCATTGTGCCCAAATAGCCATGGGAAAATCGATGTTACAGATCTGATGATAAGCAGCCTTAATAGTATAGATAGTGCCTGATGGATCCCATCGAAATTCATCAGCAAAGTAGCGTTTGGAAGGTGCTATACCATGAAGATGGTCTTGCAGATTGTTGAGGTTGATTTTTATATTTGCAGGTATGTGTGGGAAGGTCCAGCCTTTCCAAGTATGAGAGTGGGCATCCCATTGAGAGATCTGATCCAGAGTTTGTATCCCTGTGCTGTTAAAAAATGCTAGAATCTACTGTGTACCAAGCCATCGACTTATGGGCTATTGCCCCATTATTTTATCTTCCCCAATTCTTATGTGGCTACCGCCTTTGGGCACTTTGGAAGTTTTTTGTTCAAGAAAAGGTATAGCTTTCTTACACATCCTCCAGATTTTTGAGCACGCTCTGTTAGGGAGCTCATGTTCCAAAAGCTGATGCCTTGGGAAGCCGAGATATTTTTTTTCAAGAAGTATCTTCCACCAAGCATTCTTGCCAGTTATGAGTCTCCAAACAATTTTTCCAGCAAAGGCAAGGTTTATAAGTTTAGAAGATCTAATTCCTAGCCCTCCTTTCTCGTACGGATGAGTGACCTGCTTCCAGCTTACTAAATTGTATTTTTTTTTTTTTTCTGTTCTCCCTCCTTGCCAAAGAAAGTGACAAAGGAGAGCATCCATTTTGTTATGAAAACTGGCAAGGGCTTGCATGAGTGTAAAGCAATACAAGGGTAGGGAGGAGAGACCTGCTTTAAGAAGGATTAGGCGCCCTGCTAGGTTAAGCCAAGAGGTGCCCCATTGCTGTATCTTCCTTTTCATCTTGTCAATAATAACTTCCCAGGCTGCTGCTGTCAGGTTGTCGGCACTCACAGGCATGCCCAAATAAGTAAAATGCTCCCAGTCCATCTTACATGGAACTCCAAAAGTATTAGCAATCCTATGAAGAATTTTTGCCGAAGCGTTCCACCCATATATACAGCTCTTGTGGTAATTTATCAAACCTCCAGAATAGCTCATGTATTTATCTAGGAGAGCTTTGAAATGGCTGGCTATGATATTTGAGGCTCCCCCCATTAGTAGAGTTTCATTAGCAAACTGAGAATGATTGATGTTCTTGAATCCATTATCAAATTTGATCCCGGTGATGAGGCCCATACGACGGTTGAAACCCAGAGCTCTGCTGAAGGATTCAGACATCAGTATAAAGAGATAAGGTGAAAGTGGGTAGCCTTGTCTTAGTCCTTGAGTAGATTGGAAGGATGGTCCAGGTCTACCATTAATAAGAGGGGAGATCCAAGGGCCTGTGATGCAGGATTTAATAAGGCTGATGAAGGTTGTGGCAAATCCCATTTTTTCTAGCATAGCAAAAAGGAAGGAGTGCTTGACTCGATCAAAAGCATTGGCTAAGTCTAACTTTAAGATGAAGCCTTTCTCATTTCTTTCTTGATTGGAATGAATAGCCTCTTGGACAAGAAGGATGGAGTCTGAGATTTGTCTATTGGCCAAAAAACCCCCTTGATTTTCAGAAATGAGAGAAGGGAGGAGAGGTTTTAGGCATGTAGCCAAGATTTTTGTCAAGATTTTGTAGGATGAGTTACACAACGATATGGGTTGAAAACGAGAAAAAGACAAGGGTCGATTTTATTTAGGAATAAGGGCAAGATGGGTGGAATTAGTAAACCCTCCTATTTTGCATTTGCATTGAATCCATCTTAGCATCTTAAAAAGGTATTTTTTAATTGTTCCCCAGTATGTTCTATAGAAACAGATTGGGAAGCCATCTGGACCTGGAGCTTTATCTGGCTGAAGTTCCTGGATGGAATTTTTTATTTCTTCTTCATTGATTTCTTTAGTCAAATCTGCGTTGATATCCTCACTGATTCCTTTGGGCATGTGTTGTAGGAGATCTGAATAATCCTCTGTTTCCTTTATCTCTATTAAAAGAGAGCTGTAATAGTCTGAGGCTGTTTGTTTGATAGCTTCTTGGGTTTTTTGAGGACGGTCTTCCTCATCATTGATCATGGTGACATTATTTCTGATTTTCCTGACAGTTTCTTGTTTATGGAAGAAAGAAGAATTTCTATCTCCTCCATGAAGCCAAAGCTGTCTTGACTTTGTTCTCCACTTTTGCTCTTCTTCTCTATTGACACGGTACAAATGATAATATAAATCACTTTCTAGTGATTTATCCTCGTGGGAGAGCCTGTTCTCCTCTATTTTCCTATGATTTTCTTTCAATTTATTTTTTAGATCAGGCTTGGCGTTTTCTGGTTCTTTATAATGTTGCTTCACCCATTCCTTCAAGGCATGTTTTGTATTTTTCAGTTTGCATTCCCAGATGAACCCTGATGATCCTTCTATGTGATGCTGCCAGGCTGTTTTAACAATTTGATCCACAATTGGATTGTTGCGCCATAGAGAGCTATATTTAAAAGGCAACGGCCCCAAAGGGTAGTGTGCTTCAAGGAAAATGCTAGTGGGGTAGTGATCAGATGCTAAATAAGGAAGAATTGTAGCATAAGCTGTGGAGAACTCAGAGAGGAGAGTGGTGTTTATCAGAATTCTATCAAGTTGCTCCATTATGTTATCTTTTCCCAGTCTGTGGTTGTTCCAAGTGTACCTCCAGTTTTTTGGAATGATATCAACTAAATCGCACTCTTGCATGATGTCTTCCAGCTTTGATCTATAAGGATCATATGTAAAGATGCCTCCTCCTTTATCATTGGAGTGTAATATAAAATTGAGATCTCCCCCAAGGATGATATTGCTATTTTCTTCAACTTGGATGTCTTCTTGTAGAGTAGCCCAACACTGCTCTTTTTCTCTGAAATGGTTCGGTGAATAAATATTATAGATGACTATTTGTTTGTTCTCTGCTTGCTTTTCTAATGTGACTTTGATCCAGAATTGATTGATAGTATTGGATGTGCATGTCCAAACATTTTTGTTCCAAATAGTGGTGATTCCACCAGAAGCTCCTCTTGCTTCACTTATGTGTCCATCATAATGCCTTAGCTGATCTATAATTCCTTTCATCTATGCAGTCTTTGTTTAGTTTCCTGAATCATTACTATTCCTGGCTTCTCATGATCTATAAGATATTTCAGGTCAGTAGTTTTAGATGGGTGCCCCAGTCCCCTAAAATTCCATGATATAACTTTCATCATTGAGTATGTGGGATTCGGAGAGATGCTCATCCCCCTTTCTCCTTATGTGTTGTTTCTTTGTTGTTTTGACCCAATATATAAGTTTCTATGGGATTTTGAGTTCCCATGGCAATATCTTTTTGGGCATTTTCATCCCTTTGTTGTTTGCTAGATTTCCTGCTAGGTCCTTTTTTCTGATATTCTTGATTAACTCCATGCTCTTTCGAGGAGCTCCTGGTTGATCGGGATGGGGGGGGATCAAGGGAGTGGGAAGGAGAGGATTGAGAAAGGGAAAAGAGGATGGGGGGATCATTTTCAAGGGAAATAAGGGGATCATTTTTATGGAGAGAGAGGGTGCCAAAGGGGTTTGATGAGATCAGGGGAGAATCAGAGGTTGGGCCTGGGTTGGGAAAGATGGGAGGGCCTAGGGAAGAAGAGGAGGGAAGAACAGCTGAGGTAGAATATTTGGGGGGAGCTGATGGGGGGGATGGTTTGGGAGGGGAATTTTTGGGAGGGACAGCTTCATAGTTTGCTTTCGGGCCAGTTGCAGTCTTTTTTTTTAACAGTTTCCCATTGTTCCTCAGATTTAACAGGTTCATCATTAACTAGTTTAGAGCAGCGATTGGAAAAATGGCCGTATTCGTGACATACCTTTCATTTAAAGGGAATTTATTCGTAGTCCAGTTGCTGAATGTGCGTCCAATCATCCACATTTAATTTGATTGCCTCTGGAAGAACCTTGCCGAGATCAACTTCAACACATATATGTGCACATGCCTGCATATTATCCTTGGGCTTGCTCCAATCAATGTATTTTCCAATAGCATTTCCAATGGCTCGAACCGAGTCATCTCCCCAACAGTGGAGCGGAAGATGCAGAAGACAGACCCAGACTAGGACTTCATTAGGGACATCCAGCTCATGATCGAAGTCTGGAGTCCATTTGTTCAGATACAAGCCACGAGAGTCCATGAAATATGGACCATTTCTGAAGATTAAATCCTTGTCTTCTCTAGATTCAAAATGGAATGTATAATATCCTTTCCCACAGAAACGAATGGAGATTTTACCGTTTACTTTGTCTGCCCAATTTCTTTTGATCCATCATTGAATTTTTTTCGGAGAAGGCCATAGGCCATTGAATTGACCGATGAGCACTCGTTCAGCTAGAGAGAGTGCAACCATTCAAGGAAGTGTAGGAGGGAGATTGACCTCATGCAACCCCTCTAGCTTCTTAACAAACTTCGAAAGTGCAGGGTGAGTTCTTTGAGGCTGTAAGGATTTAACCAAAGCTGAAAAATCATCTGCTATAGACTATTTGATGGAGCCCTTCGTAAGAGCATTCGGAGAGGCCATGATAGGCCAAAGGCCTCGCACGAAGGTAAACCATCAATCGGCGGCTAGGTTAAAAGTGCGCAGGCAGAGCGCGCAGGCTTTGTGACCTATAAGTTTAAATTAGTGCCTCAACTTACCTATTGTGTATTTTAAACAATTTCTTTAGTCTTTACTATCTCAAAATTTGATGATAGTTTTCTCATTACGTATATCTTTTCAAGATCTTTCCAATGATGCTTGAGTAATCGAAATCCGATGTTGGATGAGAAAGTTAGGCTAGTTTAAAATTTGGGTGAAACAATGAAGCTTTCAGCTAAAGAATTGATGTTTAGCTGCAGAATGTGTACCGTTCCGTAGCTGAAATCTTGAAAATAAAGTTAAGTAGCCATGCCTATAAAAATAATAAGTCTTGACATTTTAATAAACCAGTATCTCCTCAAGGAAAACGAACAATACCCTACTTATTTTATTGATGCAATAATTTTTTTTTTTTTTTATTTTTTTTTTATTATTTATTTATTTATTTTTTAATAGAAAATACATTTTATTAAGAATTAAACCTTAGAGAATGTTACCTACCCAAAGAAGTGAGGAACAAGAACTGGTATTGTGACAATCCAATAAAGACAACAAAAGGAAAAGTAGTGAGAGATTTTACAATTTAGATTTTTTTTTTAAATAAAAATAAACCTTATTACCATTTATGCATAATGCAAAAATTGTATGTTGCCTCTTCCAGAAGAAACACAATTTTACACTCAATGTTCAACATTTCATTATGTAGATGAAAATCCAACTATTTCTTCATCAAAAGAATCATTGTGTGGACAACAATATTGCGAGCTTTCGAGGCTTTGAAGTTGATTGGCTTCCAATCATTAGCATGCTTCCTCATAACTAGTATCATATGAGAGGATTCGTATAACAATGGCTCAACACAACAATGAAGCATTCAAATGGATAATCCTCACTCTTGAATGGGTAGCAAAAAAAAATGACGAAATAAATCTCAGTGATCTAAACAAATGAGCCCACCAAGTGCTACAATTGCATTATGTAAAGAAAAGAAAAATGTTTCTCCATGTAATCTGCAAAAATGGGTTTCAAAATATCCATGAAATCCTCTTAATCGGGTAGGAAATTCAGAAAACTATTTTTGGGTTATTTAATTTCCCATGTTTTGAAAAAAACCCACATCTCAGTTTTTTAAAATTCATCCTCAGTCAACCAGAAAATGTGTTTCAAAATCACGTGTCAAGAAAAATTGTGTTTTTTTTTTTTGGAAAATTTATTTGTTGCGGTGATAAAATTATTTGTTGGTGAAACAGGTTTGATTATCGAATTCGTATGGATAAATTTCTCTTTAAGATATATTTTGTATGTTTTTTGCAGATATTAGGTTTACTATATTTTTTATATGCAGCTTTTATGGACATAGTAAAGGATTACTAACAGTAATTAGAAGGAAGAAACAATACCAATTTTGGTTGGCTTATAACTTTCTAAGGTGGCCAATAGACATGGTTTCCTTCGGGCAGATTGAGGCTACCAAACATTGCATCTTTTGTATAGCAACTTGATCTTTACAAAATAGAAAATATACAGGTCCTACGAAATTTACAAAAAAAAAAGATTATCAAATTCGTATGTGTCATTTGATAAATGCCACTGAGACAAATAATCCAAATAAAATTCATTTACCTCCCTTGAAAAATGGATCTAACAATCATTTTATTTTGTGGAATATATTTGCAGCATTTGATCGCTCAACAAACTTGAAGACTCAGATTTGGAAATTCTTGCAGCCCGGATATGAACAGAACTCGGAGTGTGGATAGATATTTGAGGTCATACTGCTGTGAATTATTGTGGAGACACCATGGTTGAGTCGCTGGGCTGGTCAATGCTTTGCGAGCTTGCACTTCACTTCAAATGTTTTTAAGAGTTCTGTTGAGAAATTCTTGATTTTGAAGCTTGCCCTATTCATGCTCTCGCTGATTGAGAAACCATGAAATAACATCCTCTATCTTGCTGGTTTTACTGTCAAGACAAGCAAGGTGAGAGCTGGCTTTTGGCTTGGAGCTGTTGAAACTCATAAATTTCAGAGGGTTGTCAAACATTCGCTTAATTGCAGCCATAGAGATGTGAAATCCCCATGGATTTTCCTCTTTTCCTCAATACAAACGTGGGCAACAATTTTGAATTCATTCATTCAACCTTGTTTTTATTTTTTATTTTATTTTTCTGAATATTCTTAATCTATTAGTATACAAAAAATACATTACATGGAGGCCAGGGCCTCAGAAATTCTGGCCCGACAGATGGGCATTCTAGTACAGCCATGACACTTTGTCAAAATATCAACCCACAGTGCCAAGAGACAGTTGTTGAGTCTCAAAAGTGTTTTCCATATTCATACATATTTCCATTATGTCATAACCATCTAGCCCTTATTTCATAGCCATTTGACCTAAAGCTCTACATCAAATAACCATTTTTCATAAATATATGGGTTAGGATCCTTGTTTTCCAAAGTTATTTATTTTATGTATTTAAAGTGAATTTATGATTAGAAACTAGAAAATTAACATAGTTTCATATATCTATATATGTGTTGTGAGTTTTGTGACATGTATAGGTCAAAAAAGAGATTTCTAGAAGACCCTTATGTGGCACTCTAAAGCCAAATTCGAATTTGGTTGGAGAAGATCATGGGATCATGAGAACATGTGTCTCACTTCCTTGTTGTATTGAAACTCTAAGAGGATATGTGTCTCACTTCCTTGTTGTATTGAAACTCTAAGAGGAGATGTGTCTCTTTTCTTAAGTTGTGTTGAAATTCTAGAAAGACATGTGTCTTATCATTTCCTATTTTGATTGTAACTCTAGAGTTGGAGGGAGAGATTCATGGACTCTCATTAATGAGATGACTCCTCATATTTTGTATAAATAGGAGAAGCTTTCTCCTATCATGGGTAATGAGGAAGTAAGGAAGAAGTAGGAGAAAATAGGAGTATTTTGTAACAAAGTTCAAGATGGAATGGGATGTAGATTTGTGAGATTTTCATTAAAGAAATTCAGTTCTTTGATGATGTTTTGATTACAACTTTAAGGAGCTGAAGGACTTCACCAAATTGGTAGCAGAGGGCCCATGCTATCCAAGGAGGCTTTTACATGCTTTCTAGATAAGTAGCTTTTAATTCATGTCTTGCATTATTTGTTTAACTGAAAGGTCCTCATTATCTTACAATCATTCTTTTTCTTAAAATGCTCTTCCAAAATATCATTATTAGATGAAAAAGATTTGGTTGTATCATGTTGAGTATCTTAGTTGCCTTTACGTTTCTGAAGTTGAATTTGTAGTTGTTTTTATTAGTTACTATAGTTATACTCATTCTAACTCTTCCACAAGAAGAAGCTCTTCCAAAATATTATAATGATGAATGGGAAATGGCTATAGTATTGTAGGATTAGAAGTTGAATTCGTATTTGCTTTTATTAGTTACTATAGTTATACTCATTCTAACTCTTCCACAAGAAGAAGCTCTTCCAAAAGATTATAATGATGAATGGGAAATGGCTATAGTACTGTAGGATTTAGTTGTAGTTTTTGTTGTTCACTATCACAGTTACACTTGTTCTAATCACTCTTCCACAAGAAGAAACTCTTCCAAGAAATTCTTAAAAAGTTCAAGACATGACCGTGATAATGAATGATTTAGTTGTGTGTTTGTACTAAGTATCATCTCTGTTCTTGCTCTTAAACGCTTGCCCAAGACATCATAATGACGAGTAGGATATGGATATGATATCTTAGTTTTTCATTTTCTTTCAGTCCTTTATATTTGCATTTGCATCCAATTACACAGTCATAATTGTTCTAGCTCTTCCAAAAGAAGGAATTCTTCCAAAATACCAATCATGATGGACAAACAGACTGTAGAATTCCATAGACTAGTTGCATGTTAATTCAGTTAGAGCACTCCGGAGGTAGATTACATAAAAAAAATACGAAAAACACATACAACGAAGTAAGGAAGAGGTCACTTAAGCACATATAATGCACCACACTTCATCAGTTTACTAGCCCTGGTTGGTAATTTATGTTAGCAATTTAGGACGCTAAATTGACTACACATTTTGGCGTCGTTGCCGGGGAAGTGTAATTAGGAGACCTTATTTCTTACATCTAAAAAAAAAAATTAATAATTCTTAAGTATGCTCTCCTCCTGCACTTTGTGTGATCTGGAGGATCAGAAAAAGGATTGTTATGTAAAAAAAAAAAATTAATAATTCTTGAGTATGCTCTCCTCTTGCACTTTGTGTGATCTGGAGGATCATAAAAAGAATTGTTATGTGAAAAAAAAAAGGAGACAAAATAAAACTTCATCATTTCAATTGATTCAACAATTTAAAAAAAAAATTGTTTTCATGAAAAACTTCGATTTCAATAAATTTTTTTGTTTAATGAATATATATGTGTATTTTTAAAATTTTGAAAATATAACATACATAATTTTATTAACAAATCAATTTAAAAAAAAAAAAAAAAAAAAATGACTCATGGAAATAAGACCCGCGCATACGCATGAGGCCATCCTTTGGCTTGGCTTTAAGCATATATGCAGACCTTCAATCCACACAAAGATCCATGCACTGCAATTTAAAAAAAAAAAAACATTCTCTTTTTCATATTCATTTTTCCTCAAACAATAGTTATTAGAAATCATTTAAAAAAAAAATTGCACACAATGAATGTATATCACATGAAAAAACTGATGATGAGGAAAAGATTACAAATTGTTGATGAGAAGAAGAGTGCAAATTGCTGATGAAGAGAGGATTACAAATTCAATTGTAGGGACATACAATGGAAGTGTATCATATGAAGAAATTGCTGATGAAGAGAAGATTTCAGACTGTTGATGAAGAGAAGATTGTAGATTCCATTGCAAGTAATTGGAACGAGGAAGATCAATCTGAACTTCTCTGTGAGATACAAGACATTACACTTCAAAACCTGCAAAATAAAAACAAATCAAACCACAAGTAATTGCCAGAAAATGAAATGCGTCATTGTCAAAAACACCCGATTTTAAAATGAATTTTCTGAGCAAACTAGGACGAATTAGAAAAAAATAAAACATGGGTTTTTTCGGGAACGGGGTGATTTTTCGGGAACGGGGTGAATTAGGTAATCTTATAAGAACTTTCTGAAATTCGCAGCCATTTGGGAGAAATTCAGGGTTCTTCGGAGCACTAATTTGCAGTGTGCGTGAGAGAAAAAATGTTTTTTTTTTATTATGAAAACAGTCACGGTTTTGAGAAATAATCAAGGAACTAATTTCCTTACTTGAGGGAAAATGTGGCAGAATTCATGTGTGGTGGCACATGATGAATGACAAATGGATCATTTGAGGCAAGCACATTATCACATGTGCATCAAATGCAAGTTGTATAAATTGAAAAGGACTCTGCCTTCATCTCCTTCATAGTTAGGAATTTGACTTTAGAAATTTCAAGCTTTTTATTTTTATTTTGCATGAAAGAGGCATTGGCATGAATTTGTTTCAAAAATATTCATAAAGACAATTATTTCATCCATGCTTTATTTCATTTAAAAAAAATAAAAAAAATAAAAATTCAAAAAAAAATTCAAAAAAAAAAAAATTCAAAAATTCAAAAAATTGAATCAATGAAATGAATAAGTTATTTGCTCACTTTTCTGAAGGTATTGATTAATTTTGGACTGATGATGAAAGATGAATGACTAATTTTTTATTCAAGATTTTTTTTTAGCAGCTGAAAAACCTCATTGTTCAAATCAGCCTAACTTTCTCATACAAAATCAGATTTTGATGATTTAAGTATCATTGGAAAGGTCTTAATAAGATCTAAACAGTGAGAAATTCATCATTAGAGTTTGAAATGGCAAATAATGAAATAAATTGCTGAAAAGAAGCAACATTCAACTTGAGGCACTAATTCCAAAACATGTATAAATTCTTTTGATTTTTCCTTTGAGAACTTGTTTCATTAATACAAATTCTTAGTTTTGTGTGTAAATATCATAACTAGAGAGATTGATCACCTCTCTCCTTTGATAATATTACATTCCATTGTAGAAGAAGTATTAGTTTTTTTTGCAGGTTCTAGGAGGAAAGACAAATGACTACAAGAGAATGGTGTCTCTCTAAGAGACCAATTTGTTTCATAAGAGGATGATCAGCAACAAAGAGAAAATATGCTGATGCAAAATCAGATCCAAACACTTGAAAAACTTTCAGATACTATTGTCTCCATCACATCCATACCTCATAATAAACCATTCACCTCATTTCACTTCATACTTTCCATTTACATTCACATCCACTTTCCATTTCCTTTTGTCCATTCATAACCACAAATAAAAGCAAGAGGCTCATTCACATGCTTATTGCCCATTGCCATTTCTCATTCACATGCTTATTGCCCATTTTCCATTTCTACTCTCCATTGCCATCTTCCATTTTCATTTTCCATTTCTTGTCATTTTCATTCTGCAAATAAGCCCTGCTTCAATGCAAATTATTGAGTCCATAGTCCTTTGAGTCTAAGTTCTTTGTAAAAACACCTTGAGGCTTGCATACCTTAATGGCAAGTTCTCATGCTGACAAACAATGAGAATACATTAATGTCCCTTGTTCGTCGGATCTTCTAGGTGACTCGACATCGGCAAAATCATTCGTACCTAGCAAGATGTGTTTGGGCATCTTGACTCTCATTGTCATCAATGGTGAGAGTTCTCGTGTTGACTAGTGGCATCCATTAATGGCCACTAAGTCAACAATTTCCTACTATGTTCGACATCATAACATCTTTTCACATAGTAGGAATTATGCCAATGAGTTTTGAAGACATGAAGACTATTATTTTTAGCATTTTGGAGCAGATTCAGCAAGTTTTAGTAGAAGCAATAAAAGTCATCTTATCTCTTTATCCATGACTCCTCTTGTTCAGCCACTTGAAGAAGAATATGATCAGAATTTTGCAGCCACCACACATGCACAACTCATCCACATTTAAGGTAAGTGAAGGTATGTTGTTTTCTAATTTTTAGTCATGTAATTCATTAGAATGCTAAAATTGTAACTTTGGAAAAATTCCTCACTCCCTTTTCCACATTGTCATATCTTTAGTTGGGGGGGGGAAGGAACATCATTTCATAACCACATGTCATACACTATCACACATTTTCATTTCATTTCCACCCACATATACTTCCCAACCAACTATTATTGCAACATGATCCAAAAGATTATATGCCTTGCAAATGATCAATTCATTGATGAAGTAATTGATTGTAAATGTTTTCATGAAATTTGATGCAACAAAGAAAATAAAGAATTGTTACACAAGAACCATTGCTTAAAAAGAATTTGTTGTCACACAAGAACCAACCATTAAAAAAAAATGTTGAAATCAAGTGTATTATACTTTGCCAAAAAGAAAATATCAAGAAGCAATGTTTGGAACGAATTTATATGAGTCAAATATCAACTCATGAACAAATGAATCATTGCAATAGTTGCATGAGGACATGCAACAACTTCAGTTGGGGGGTATGTTGAGTCTCAAAAGTGTTTTCCATATTCATACATATTTCCATTATGTCATAACCATCTAGCCCTTATTTCATAGCCATCTGACCTAAAGCCCTACATCAAATAACCATTTTTCATAAATATATGGGTTAGGATCCTTGTTTTCCAAAGTTATTTATTTTATGTATTTAGAGTGAATTTATGATTAGAAACTAGAAAATTAACATAGTTTCATATATCCATATATGTGTTGTGATTTTTGTGACATGTGTAGGTCAAAAAGGAGATTTCTAGAAGACCCTTATGTGGCACTCTAAGGCCAAATTCGAATTTGGTTGGAGAAGATCATGGGATCATGAGAACATGTGTCTCACTTCCTTGTTGTATTGAAACTCTAAGAGGATATGTGTCTCACTTCCTTGTTGTATTGAAACTCTAAGAGGATATGTGTCTCTTTTCTTAAGTTGTGTTGAAATTCTAGAAAGACATGTGTCTTATCATTTCCTATTTTGATTGTAACTCTAGAGTTGGAGGGAGAGATTCATGGACTCTCATTAATGAGATGACTCCTCATATTTTGTATAAATAGGAGAAGCTTTCTCCTATCAAAGGTAATGAGGAAGTAAGGAAGAAGTAGGAGAAAATATGAGTATTTTGTAACAAAGTTCAAGATGGAATGGGATGTAGATTTGTGAGATTTTCAATAAAGAAATTCAGTTCTTTGATGATGTTTTGATTACAACTTTAAGGAGTTGAAGGACTTCACCAAATTGGTAGCAGAGGGCCCATGCTATCCAAGGAGGCTTCTACATGCTTTCTAGATAAGTAGCTTTTAATTCATGTCTTGCATTATTTGTTTAACTAAAAGATCCTCATCATCTTACAATCATTCTTTTTCTTAAAATGCTCTTCCAAAATATCATTATTAGATGAAAAAGATTTGGTTGTATCATGTTGAGTATCTTAGTTTCCTTTACGTTTCTGAAGTTGAATTTGTAATTGTTTTTATTAACTACTGTAGTTATACTCATTCTAACTCTTCCACAAGAAGAAGCTCTTCCAAAAGATTATAATGATGAATGGGAAATGACTATAGTATTATAGGATTAGAAGTTGAATTCATAGTTGTTTTTATTAGTTACTGTAGTTATACTCATTCTAACTCTTCCACAAGAAGAAGCTCTTCCAAAAGATTATAATGATGAATGAGAAATGGCTATAGTGTTGTAGGATTTAATTGTAATTTCTTTTTGTTCACTATCACAGTTACACTTGTTCTAAACACTCTTCCAAAAGAAGGAACTCTTCCAAAAGATCCTTATGATGTCCAAGGCATGACTGTGATCTTGAACGTTTTAGTTGTGTGTTTTCACTAAGTACCATCGCTGTTCTTGCTCTTAAACGCTTGTCCAAAATATCATAATGACGAGTGGGAGATGGCTATGATATCTTAGTTTTTCATTGCTTTCAGTCTTTATGCTTGCATTTACACTCAATTATACAGTTAGGATTGTTCTAAAAACTCTTCCAAAAGAAGGAACTCTTCCAAAATACCAATCATGATGGACAAACAGACTGTAGAATTCCATAGACTAGTTGCATGTTAATTCAGTTAGAGCACTCCGGAGGTAGATTACATAAAAACAATACAAAAAAAACACATACAACGAAGTAAGGAAGAGGTCACTTAAGCACATATAGTGCACCACACTTCATCAGTTTACTAGCCCTGGTTGATAATTTATGTTAGCAATTTAGAACGCTAAATTGACTACACAACAGTTACAACAATGAATCACAGATAGGCATCTCAGCAAAAAAATGTCACCCTCAAAGGGGAAACCAGTCGCAGAACCCCAACAACAAATCAAACCACAGTAATTAGATCCAGAAATGTAAACATGATCGATCTTATACAAGAAAATCTGCTGCCCACAAAGGGGAAACCGACAATCAAATGAGTAGTAGAAGTGAAGCCAGCTAAACTGAGATAGTGTGCAATTACCAGAACTGAGCCTGGCACAATGAACAGCCAAAAAAAAGCCAGAAAGAAGAAAGGCCATTAATTACCTTGAGAGGAGGGAGGAGACTCGACCACACAACAGGTGTAGGCGTAGGGGTCATCCTTAGCCTGCACATCAACATTATCACCCAAAACATCCTGTTTGGTAGCTTCTGCCCCCGCCTTGACAACAAGAGAAGCAAAACAGCCTCGCTTGATGTCGCTCACACCAGAAGAAATGTAGGGGTCCTGCGAGGAGCTACCTTCAACCACCTTCCGCTTTTGACCTCCTCTGGAGGGAGAACAAGGCCTATCTGTCGTCAATTGCACCGGATGAGAGTCAGTGAGCTCGACAGTCAAATCAGGTGGCTCTTCTTTGAAATTGATGGTTATGGTGGTAGTAATAGTAGGCATGTTAAGCAAGCAAGGGAAGCGGAACTGAGCCCTGTGCTGTTGACCCGGGAGGAGACTGGAGATGCCTCTTATAGGCTAAGTAATCCCACACCCCGCAAGAGAGCCCTGCCCACTGTGAGTCTTAGGGTAACGACCCCGCAGGGAATCAGACAGAGGAGAAGAGGAACTAGGTGAGGTGGAAGGTGGGTGTCGGGAAGGACCACCACGGCTCAAGCCGCATCTGCATCGCATCCTATGGTGTAACCGAGGCATGGGATTCAGGCGAGAAAAGCTGAGCTTGAAAGAACAGGAAGCAGAGGGAAGGGTCAGGGCAGGTGTTCCAAATCTGAGGACAGAAGGAAAAGAAGAATTGATCTCCACAAGGAGAGAAACAGAGCGAATGCCGAAACTCTAAGAGCAAAAGAATCTCTGCAATATGTGTAGACCCGGAGAAAGGTTTAAACAGCAAGAAAGCGAGCACCTGCATCCAGTATTGGTCTGAGAGCTTGGCTCAGAGACCGCTGAGGAGCGGCTGGAGCAAAAAGGCAACAATGCCAGCCTGTAACTTCCCAAAGAAGCCATATCCCTATGGAGCGAGCACAAGTCTGGGAAAATGTGCAGCGTTAATGCCTTGGGCGGCTTGGTGTAAATGCTATTAATGGCCTGGAGGATGAAGAGTAGGGTGGCGGTGGTAGAACCCCATGTGCTAGCCCACCACCTTTTCCACCTTTCAAACATGCTGGCCACCCGCATCCAAGACTTGGAGATCTTGTTGCACCAAGGAAGTGCAGTCCTAAATGAGTTGTTCATCATTGGAGTTATGAAGAGGGCCTTCGTAGAAAGGAGTTGTCTGAAGAGCACCTTGATTAGCCAAATGGTTAGCAACTTTGTTGGTTGTGCTTCTGATATGCTTGAAGGAGATAGTTTTAGGCGTCTTAAGCCATATTTCGATAAGTTCCAATCTACTTTGCAATCTCCAACTAGAGGCCACTTTGGAAGCTATAGAGCCAGAGTGGAGTTGAATTGCCGCCTCAATAAGGATCTGAGAATCCCCTTCTACTTCCAGAGGGAATAATTTCTCTTTCTCCACTATGCATAATCCCTGCCATAAGCCTTCGAGTTCAGTTGCATTGTTAGAGTCGCGACAAAGAGAGCCGAAGAAGATGTGAGCTATAGTTCCTCCATGATTCTTGAAAATGCCTCCATAGCCAGCAGGTCCCGGATTTCCTTTTTCCATGCCATAAAAATTCATTTTGAAAGCCCAAGGCATAGGAGGAGACCAGGAAAGGGTCGAATCTGAGTGCTTCAAGGTGTTCTGAGATTTCTGTTCAGGGTGATTGAGAACGAGGTTCCATCTTTTCCATATGAGACTTTCCGCTGGCGAGGAAGGCATATCCGATTCTTGCCAGTGAATAAGTGCTAAATTTTCTTGTAGATTGCACTTGAGATTGGACCAAATGATAGCATTCAGTGTGACAGTATCCTTGAAAGTCCTGTGATTATGCTCCTTCCAAGTGGCCCAATAAATGAATCCCTGGAACAAGTTCCAAAGGGTATTGAGTAGTAGACATTGGAATGGATGTGAAGGCCACCCTCTTATTGTATTATTGATATCACCGTCCTGTCTCCCAGTCCTTCCGAAGCAGAAGGTGAATTGATCCCAGAGATAAGTAACTAAATAACAAGAATAAAGGAGGTGCTGTATTGATTCTGCCTAAGATTTACAATTGGGGCACCTTGATGGGCCAATAAAACATCCTTTTAGGAGATTGTCCCATGTGAGTATTTTTTCTTTGCTGAGCAGCCAAAGGAAAGTGGATATTTTAGGCCAGGTTTTAGGGAGCCAGACTTGAGCCTAGATGCAATCCTATTGTTCCTGCTGAGGACAGTAGAGTAATCTATAAGCTTCTTGAGTAGAAAAGTTTCCCCGTGGAGTGTATCCCCACCTTAGCCTATCAGCTTGAGTCGATACCTTAATCCTTCTTAAGCTTAGCTCCTATTCAATGTCACCATAGGTCTCCCCCTGCCAGTCCTCTTGCCAGGTGAGTGTTGGTTTCCATACCTAATGATGATGGGAGGAATTAGGTTGCTAGAACTTATTGACATGGTTGGGAATGGCATTCTGAAGTAGGTTTTGCTAGAGAGGTTTATGGAAAAGCGAGGAGAGTTTCGGCAGCTGTTGCCATGAATCTTCCCAAAATCTAGCTTTGTCTCCTGAATGGATTTCCCAGAAACTGTGTGTTTGGATGAAGGCCCCATGTTGTTTTACAACATTCCATATCAGCGAGCCAGGGGCATCTGAACTGAATCAAATGAGATCCACCTGGGATCTGCCTGGAGCGTACTTGACCTGCCAAAGATGAGCCCAAGGGATGTTTGGTTTAGAGACCCAGCTCCACCAAATACGGGTTCCCATGGTTTGATTACTATGAAGCGGGTCTCGCAAACCTAGTCCCCCTGCATTTTTAGGAGTACAGACTTCAGTCAATTTGACTAGAGTCCATTTTCTATTGAGGCCCGAAGAACCCAAAAGAAAATTCCTCTGTAAGTTGCGAATTTGCTTTAGCACCCATTTTGGAGCAGCCAGGATGGAGAAGAGGTAAGGTGGCATTGCTTGGAGAACTCATTTGATTAAGATGATTCTGCTGGCCATATTGAGAGAGCGGTAATTCCAAGAGGAGAGCTTGGCTTCCAACTTATCTAAAAGGGCCCTCCAGGAGGCATGCTTAGTAGCCAAGTAGACCAGGGGAGCCCCGAGATATTTGGAAGGAAGAACATCAATCATGAAACCAAAAATTCTAGCAATATTATGTTGAGAAATGTGAGGGGTATTGAAAAAGAAAATGTGGGATTTAGCAGCATTGATGGTGGTACCAGAAGCCTTCGAGAAGGTGTTAAGCAGAGATTTGAGGGCCCGGGCTTCTTGTACAGAGGGATGGCCAAAGAGCAAGTTATCATCCATGAATTTTTGGTGTGTAATGGGGGAATTGTCATGAAGAGAGATTCCTTTAATTGAGCCGGAGGAGGCAGCATGATGAATAATTTGACTAAGGCCTTCAGCCATGAGCACAAAAAGGAAGGGGGATAAGGGATCCCCTTGACGAATACCCCTATATGACCAGAACGGTAAAGAGGGAGATCCATTAACAAGGATAGAGTAACTGGGAGAAGATAGAAGGCTCATTACCCACCGAGTCCAAGAAGCATTGAAACCAAAAGCCAAAAGAATTTGTTTGATATAATTCCATCTTAGTTTGTCAAATGCTTTTGATAAATCAAGTTTGAGGAGCATACCTAGTTTCTTGAGGATTTTGAGGGAGTGTATTACCTCATGCAATAGGATTATGCCATCCAAAATTTGACGACCCTCCACATATCCTGTTTGCTTTGGTGAGATAAGGAGAGGAAGGAGAGGCTTAAGCCTGTTCACAATGACTTTGGAGATCAACTTATAAATGACATTGCAGAGTGCTATGGGCCTGTATTTATCTGGGATACTTGAATTCTCCTCCTTGGGGATGAGATCAAGGAAGGTTGATTTTAGTGAAGGAAGGATCCAGTGCATGGAACGAGATTCTTCCACTAAAGCCCAAACTTCCAACTTAATAATCTCCCAGAATGCATGAAAAAAATTGGTCGTGAATCCATCCGGGCCTGGCACTTTCCCATCCTTGAGTTGAGCAATGGCTTGCTCAACCTCATGAAAGGTGACAGGCTAGAGAAGCATCGCATTATGATCCTCTGTTATGATTTTAGGAATATGTTGAGTGATAGAAAGAATAGCTTGCTCTCAATTTCCTTCCGGTTCCTGCATAATATTTTTGAAATACCCTCTGAGCTCTTTTTCAATGTCCTCATGTGTCTCTAAAGGAATTCCCTGATTGTTGTTAAGAAAAGCAATATGATTATGCATCCTTCGTTGAATAGTGGATTTGTGGAAAAACTTTGTGTTTTTCTCCCCTTCTTGAAGCCATCTGACTCGAGATTTCTGTCTCCAGAAATTATCTTCCTGTTGCCTACTCTTGTCAATTTTTATGAGGAGAGATGTTTCTTGATTGTCATAGTCCTCTGTTCTGCCCTCAATGATGATTTTATATTGCAAAAGGTTCATTTGAAGCTCTAGCTCCTTATGGTTGTCGAAGATATTTCCAAACTGAGATTTATTCCAGTGTTTGAGCGTATGCTTGAGATTTCTGAGTTTTTGTTGGAATTGGAACATTTTTTAGCCGGTCGCTGGAACAAAGGAGTGACATGCTTTGGTAACAATGTCTTTGAAACCAGCGTGGGAGAACCAGAACAATTCGAATCTAAATGGCCTGTTACAATGCGAGCCTGGTCGAGTCCGTTGAAGGAGGATGGGCCAGTGGTCCGAGCCAGCAAGGGGAAGAATGGAAGAGTGAAAGTCCCCTCCAAATGAGAAGCAATGTGTTGCGGCCCACTGTGCTTGTTTTTCCAAGTGAACGTACCATTGGAGGTTTGTAGATCCACGAGCTGATTTTTTGAAATGATGTCTTTGAAACCTAAGCAGTCCCCTTCTAGCCTATGCCTTCCACCTGATCTTTTCTCCAGAGCAGTGATCATGTTGAAATCCCCTCCATAGAACCAAAGCGAGAAACGCCTTAGAGAGTTCAATTCTGTTAAGGTATTGAGCAGATCTAATTTCTTTTGAATTTCTTGCGGGAAATATACATTGGTTAAGTGACCATGTATATTGGTACCTAGTAGATGGAAAGTCATTTGGATAAAATAGTGGGATGCATGGAAATCATATAGAGAGAGGATTTGGGGATCCCAGATGATTACCAACCCTCTGGAAGCACCCGAAGCATCCATTATTACTAAGCAAAAATTAGACAAAACCTTGGCCACAATGAGTTCAAGCGTTTTGCTATTACATTTCGTCTCCTGAAGAAAAACCATCAAAGGGTTGTATTTCTGAATCATATTTTTAATCATTCTATGCTTTGAGGGGCTATTAAGCCCTCTCACATTCCAAGAGATGAGCTTCATGAGGAACTATGTGGGAGAGTCTTGTAGAAATTTGTCAATTTGGGGAATCTACCGGATTCAACAAGTATTTCCCTTACAATAATAGTTCTCTGCAAATATATCATCCTCCCTCTTTTTTTTATTCTTTCATAATTTTCCTTCCATCCCATGGTCCCCCTGCTTGAATGCCCAAAGAGTTCATTTTTTGTGCGCGAGAGAGGACCACTTCCAAATTATCTATCTGATGGGGTTTAATGTTGTTGTACTCTTTCTGATGGCAAGCTTCCTCCAGTGCCAGAATGTCGAGCTCCCCAATGTCAACACTTTCAGGTTCATCCTCCATGAGGCTAGTGAAATTAAGATCAACATCTTCCGACCTAGAAGGGGGGGGCAGAGGCTTGGGAGAAATCCATGTCCATGAGCGTAGAGACTGGAATGAAGGGTTTGTTTTGGATTTTAGCCGAAGAGGAGACATGAGAAACTTTAGTCGAATCATTGGCAAGAGGGGCTTTGAGATCTGAAGTAGGAGCATTCGGTAAGGGGCTAGAGACAGTGGGCTAAGCCTGGTGAGCCCTAGTATGATCATGAGAGGTAAGAACTTCAAAACTATTGCTTGTATTAGGAATGTTGGGGGCAGTAGAGATGATGGGAGATTTCTTGGAATGCTTCTTCCTGGAGGAAACCTTGGTAAAGCCTTCCGCATATTTTCCAGCATTACGGGGGCGGGAGGGGCTTCTGGTTCAGAGGGAAATCTCTAAATGGGTGGCCATGCTCATGAAATTTTCTGCAGTGGAAAGGGACGTGCTCATAATCAATAGTCTGAATCCATTCAAAATCATCATGGAATAAACTTACCGAGTACGTGAGAGGCTTTGCAAGGTGCATGTAGACGCATATTCTGGCATAGGATGTGTAGCGTCAAAGTTTTGTTTCCTCAGAAACCTCTATAAATTCCCCCAGACCATTGCCAATGTCCCACAGAGTCTCTTCGTCCCAGTATTCCAGAGGTAGGGAATACATGCGTATCCACACTAGAGGCCAACTAAAATCTTCCTTGTCTGGATGGAATCTTTCAATCCAATCACGTACGTATAGCCCTGCAGAGTTGAAGAAGTAGGGACCTCCTTCAAATATGTGGTTCTTGTCCTCAAGGTAGTGGAAGATAGCAGTGAAAAATCCTTTGAGTCCAAGTTGTAGGGTAAATTGTCCCTTGGGCTTCCATTTGGACATCATCCATCCCTGCAGAGCCTTCTCAGTCTGCTAGAGACTGATGAAATTCCCAATGAGGGAATGATCCTTCATGTACTAAATGTGTCCATTGATATGGTGACTAGGGAGGTCGATTTTGACCTGATCTATAGCTTTAGGAATTCATGTGGTAGAGGAGGCTTTTTGATGTGCCTCAGAAGTAGTCTGTTTAGTACTCTTGATCCCAGGGAGATCAAAACTAGTCTTTGCGTCATGAATGTTGTCTGTAGTGGTGGTCTGGTCAGAAACTGTCTGCTTCCCTGGCGCGGCGTTACCTGGAAAATTTGGCATCGCTGTGGAAACATATTTTGGTGGAGGGGGGGTGTTACCTGCCCCTCCGAAGGAGGTAGACATGCAAGGCGATCAGAAGGGTGGCACTAAGAGATTGTAACCTTAGAAGAAGGGGAGCAGACGTGCTGGCATGAAGAGAGCTCAGACGAGGGTTCGCTGAAACCCTAGAACTAGAGCCCAAATTTCCTCCCTGCTCCGGATCACCTCATTCCTCTGAACTATTTTATTATTATTATTATTATTATTACTTTTAAATTAATTTTCTTTATTAAAAGAAATTATAAAGAAAAATTATTTATTTATTTTTTAAATTAATTTATTAACAAAGAAAATGAATATGGAAAATTTAATTTTTGTTATATATATATTTTTAAATGATTTTTTAATAAAATTATATATATATTTTCAAACATTTAAAAATATACAAATATATTTCATTAAACAAAACAATTTATTGAAATTTTTCATTTATTTTGTTTCATTTTATTGTAAAATTTATTAAATCAAATGAAATGATGAAAACATAATTTTCTTTTTTTAATTTTTAATTTTTATATATTTCCTACTCTACTTAACAAAGAAATATTATTCAAGTATATGAATACTTCCAATGGAACCATGTATGTAATAGGATGATAGATAAACTCATATGCAGATTTGAAATATACTCTTTGATATGTACCTGTATATGAGAGACCAATTGCCTTGATTGAGATGATATCAGAAGATACTGAAGAATTGAGCATTGGGATTCGATGACTCTCCTAAACCAAGATTCAATGTAATCTTGTATTCCTTGTCTTCCTGCTATCATGTCATGCAAGTCTTCAGAGATATGATATTCATTTATAAAATCAGGTGATAGGCAGGCATGAAACTTTTCAATATCTGGTTCCAATAACTTATCTTTATCAATAGACATCCATGATTCTTGGACCTTATCTGAGTCTTCTTCTTCTGGTTGTTGTTATTAAATGATAGCTAGTGAATCATTTTGCAATAACTCAAAATTGTAAGTTGATTGAGGTGTTTTATTGTTGGGGATATGAAATGTTTGTGCATGTAGTGGAGTGGGAATGGAGCTTTGGGGTGCTTGTGTGGATGATAATGGGAAAGGTAGAATTGAGGGCAAATGAGGGTGATATTGATTTTGTGGTGGAGGTAAATGGTATGGATAACGTTGATCATGGTATTGAGGATAGAGAGGGAAATATTAAGGATATGGTGGATTTCCTTTGTAGGGTCTTTGACAACTTTGTTTCCAAGATTGGTTTTGAGATTGGGATTGATATGGCTAAGGTTTCCAAGGTTGGTTTTGAGGTTGGGATTGAGATGCCCAAGGTTGCCAAGGTAAGGGTGTTTTCCAATTACCTTGAGATTTTTGTGCATAACCTTGAAGCTGTGCATAAGGATATTGCATCATATTGGGTTGATAACGTTGCCATAGTCCTCTTGGAGCTACATAAAAAAGTTTCTCTTGTGCTTGATTTGCTCCATTATCATTCTGGTAAAATGCCTTCAACCCCGGTAATGATGGGCAATCTTTAGTCATATATGATCCTGCACAAATTTTACACATTTTAATTTTATCAAGTGGACATTCATGCAAATCATGTTTCTTTCTATATTTAGGGAAAAATATAAATGAAGCAACTTTTTTCTAGTTTTGCATTCTTAACATGTCAGTTTGTTCATTTAAATTACCAAGAATGTTTCACAAATTGTTAGGTTCAGTTTGACTTACCAATCCTGATTCTGACTTACTTACTCTTTCCATAAACGGATCTTGAGGGGATCTTACACACTTAGTTTTTCCTCTTGATATGTTCTTGCATAGTTCACAAATTTCTTGAAATGGTAATTGATAGACATCTCCTTTTCCCACAAGATTAAGAAGATCAATCCATTCATCCTTTATAGCATTTAGTAGGAGAGTTTTTAATGCGTCTGATCCTAAATTATGAAATTTAAATCTTTTGATATTATAAGTAAATCTCTCCACTAAATCTTATAGGTTTTCATCCTCTTTTTGGTTCATCTTGAAGACTTCATTTCTAAGGTCATGGTGCATGCAATAATATTTATATTTTTCCAAAAATACTCTTTTCATATCATCCCATGTCCTTATAGAATTTGTTCATAAAGTCATGAACCATATAAGAGCTCTATCCTTTAATGTTGCTGGAAACAAATTCAATTTTTCAATGTGCAATGAGTAGCCATAAGATCTACAAATTATTTCAAATTCAAAAATAATGGTTTTTGAGTCTTTTGATCTCATACCTTTGAAGTTAGGAACCATAGATGTATGTATTTTCTTCATTTGAACGTTGATATGAATTTCTTGAATGGGAAATCCAAAAGGATCTTCCTCATTGTCATCATCTCCATCCATTTCTTCAACCTCCTTCGTCACCTCTTCTTCTACCTGCAAAAATATGAATTCATGATGTGGATGTGTGGCTCTTACTGCACCACATGGTATAGTGGGTGTGGTAGGTGATTTTTTTTTTTTTTAGATGTAAGAAATAAGGTTACCTAGTTACACTTCCCCGGAAACAGTGCCAAAATGTTTAGTCACTTTAGTGTCCTAAACTATTAACATAAATTATCGACCAGGGCTCGTAAACTGATGAAGTGTCGTGCACTATATGTGCCTAAATATCCCTTTTTCTTACTTCATTGTTTTGATGTTTTATTGTTGTTTTAGGAGTTTTATGTTTTGATTCTTAGTGTTCTATTCTAAACTAGAGAGATGAGATTAAATCCAATCAAAAGAAAGAAAATGAAATGTTGTAAAAAAATGAGTTAATCTTCTATGAAAGAAAATATAATTTTATGGACAATTTTGAAGTCTAATTTCTAATCAATAAGAGATCAAACAAGTGTTTTAACAAGTAAATCTAATCCATTGATCTTACAACTCAATTCAGGTTTCAAGAAATGAAAACAAGGAAAGCATTTGATAACTCAAAACATTACATCATAATCTAGGGAAACAAAATGACTGTGAAATAAGAAAGCAATCTCGAAAGCAAGAAGTAAAGAAAGATACTAAAACATAAATTAAAATGACTTAGCTAGAAAACACATGAAACCTCCTTAGATAGCAGGGTCCCCCTGCTACCAATTTGGTGAAATTCCTTAGCTCCTTGAAGATGTGATCAAAACAGAATCAAATAAATGAACTTATTTATTGATAAACTCACAAATCTACATCCCATTCCATCTTAAGCTTTCTTACAAGACACTCTATAATCCTTTCTCTTCTTCTCCTATTTTTCCCATTTTTCACATATCTTGATAAGAGAAAGCTTCCCCTATTTATACAAAAATATGAGAAGTTATCTCATTAATGAGAGTCCATGAATCTCTCCCTCTATCTCTAGAGTTACAATCAAAATAGGAAATGATAAGACACATGTCTTTTTAGAGTTTCAATACAAAAAGGAAATGAGACAAATATCCTCATGAGTCCATGACCTTATCAACTCAAATTCGAATTTGTTTTTTGTAAGCCACATAAAGGTCTTTTAGAAGCTTCCTTTTTACCTACACATGGAAACAATCTCATCCCACTTGTTAGGTATAAGCATATGCACATTATTTTCTAATGTTTAACCACAAATTAACTTAAAAATGCTAAGAATTAATAAAGTTTGGAAAAACATAAATGTAACCCAATAGTGGTAATGGTAAGGCAAATTTAATGAAATGGAGGTGGAGTGAAAGTGGTAATATGGAAATATAAGTGAAAATGTAATGGAAATGAGTGACAATTTCAAGACCCAACAACCTTAACCCTAACCTTAACCTTAACTTTACCCTTAGCCTTAACCTTAACCTTCCCCTAACCTTAACCCTAAGATTAACCTTAACCTTAACCTAACCTTAACCTTAACCTTGACCTTGACCTTGACCTTAACCTTTCCCTTAACCTAACCTTAACCTTGACCTTGACCTTGACCTAAACCTTAACCTTTCCTTTAACCTAACCTTAACCTTAACTATAATATAAAACTAACCCTAAAATTAACCTTAACCTTAACCTTCACTATAACCTAACCTTAACCTTGACCTTTACTATAACCTAAACCTAACCTTGACCAAACTCTTAACATCAACCTTAACCTTATCCTTACCTTAACCTTAACCCTAACCCTAACGTTAACCTTATATTTAACCTTAACCTTGACCTTAACACTAACCTTAACCCTAAAATTACCCTTAACCTAACCTTAACCTTATCCTTACCCTTAACCTTCACCCTTAACCTTGATAAAACCCTTAACCTTAACCTTAAACTGAATAAACCCGTAAGGTTAAGGTAAGGTTAAGGTTAAGATTAGGGTCAAGGTCAAGGTTAAGGCTAAGTTAGGGTTAGGGTTAGGTTATAGTGAAGGTTAAGGTTAGGGTTAAGTTATAGTTAAGGTTAAGGTTAAGGTTAAGGTTAGGTTAAGGCTAAATTTAAGGTTAAGGTTAGGGTTAAGGTTAAGGGAAGGTTAAGGTTAAATTCAAGGTTAAGGTGAAAGTTAAGGGTAAGGTTAAGAGTAAGGTTAAGGTTAAGCTTAATGGTTTTGTCAAGGTTAAGGTTAAGGTTAAATTCAAGCTTAAGGTTACGGTTAAGGGTTTGGTTAAGGTTAGGTTAAGGTTAAGGTTATGGGTTTAGTCAGGTTAAGGTTAAGGTTAAGGGTAAGGTTAGGTTAAGGATAAAGTTAAGGTTAAGGGTAAGGGTAAGGTTAAGGTTAAGGTTAAAGTCAAAGTCAAGGTTAAGGTTAAGTTAGGTTAAGGTAAGGTTAAGGTCACGGTTAGGTCAAGGTCAAGGTTAAGGTTATGGGAAGGTTAAGGGGTTAAGGTTAAGGTTAAGGTTAAGGTTAAGGTTATGTTAAGGGTAAGGTTAAGGTTAAGGTTAAGGTTAGGTTATAGTTAAGGTTAATGTTATGGTTCAGGTTAGGTTATAGTTAAGGTTATGAATAAGGTTAGGTTATAGGTAAAGTTAAGGTTAAGGTTAGGTTAAGGGTAAAGTCAAGGTTAAGGTTAGGTTATAGTTAAGGTTAAGATTAGGTTAAGGGTTAGGTTATAGTTAAGGTTAAGATTAGGTTAAGGGTAAGGTTAAGGTTAATGTTAAGGTTAAGGTTAGGTTAAGGGTAAGGTTAAGGTTAAGGTTAAGGTTAAGGTTAACCTTAACCTAAACTTGACCTTGACCTTAACCTTAATCTTAACCTTTACCTTAATCTTAACCTAACCTTAACCTAACCGTAACCTTAACCTTACCTTAACCTAACTTAACCTTAACCTTGACCTTGACCTTAACCTCAACCTTAACCTTACCCTTAGCCTTATCTTAACCTTAACCTAACCTTAACCTTAAATTTACCCTTAACTTAACCCTAACCTTAGTAAACTCATACAGTTACCCTTAACCTTAACTTTACTCTTAACCTTAACCTTAACCTTAACCTTCATTATAACCTAACCTTAACCTTAACCTTAACCCTAACCGTATCCTTAACCTAACCTTAACCTTTAACCTTACCCTAACCTTAACCATAACATTAACCTTAACCTTGACCTTAACCTTACCTTTAACCTTAACCTAACCCTAACCTTGACCAAACCCTTAACCTTAACCTTAACCTGACTAAACCCTTAAGGTTTGGGTAAAGTTAAACTTAAGGTAAAGGTTAGGGTTAGATTATAGTTAATGGGAAGGTTAAGGTTAAGGTTAATGTTAAGGGTGAAGGTTTGGTTAAGATTAAGGGTTTTTTCAATGTTAGGGTTAGGTTATAGTTAAGGTCAAGGTTAAGGTTAAGGTTAAGGTTAGGTAAGGGTAAGGTTAAGGTGAAGGTGAAGGTTAAAGGTAAGGTTAAGGTTAAGGTTAAGGTCAAGGTAAAAGTTAAGGTTAAGTAAATGTTAAGATAAGGTTAAGGGTAAGGTTAAAGTTAAGGTTAGGGTTAAGGTTAGGGTAAAGGTTAAGGTTAAGGTTAAGGTTAAGCTTACGAGTTTATTCAGGTTAAGGTTAAGGTTAAGGTTAAGGTTAAGGGTTTGTTCAAGGTTATAGTTAGGTTAAATTTAAGGTTAAGGTTAGGTTAAGGGTAAAGTTAAGGTTAAGGTTATGGTTATGTTAAGTTTAAGGTTAAATTTTAGTCAAGGTTAGGGTTAGGTTATAGTTAAGGTCAAGGTTAATGTTAGGTTATAGTGAAGGTTAAGGTTAAGACCCATACCCTTAACCTTCACCTTAAACTTAACCTTCACTATTACCTAACGCTAACCTTGAACAAACCTTTAACCTTAACTATAACCTAACCTTAACCTTAACCAAACCCTTAACCTTAACCTTAACCTAACTAAACCCGTAAATTTAACCTTAACCTTACCCTTAACCTTAACTTATCCTTAATATTAACCTTAACCATAATCTTAACCCTAGGTTAAGGTTAACGTTACAGGTCTTAACCTTAACCTTCACTATAACCTAACCTTAACCTTGACCTTAACTATAACCTAACCCCCACCTTGTTAAGGTTAAGGTTAAGGTTAAGGGTTTGGTCAAGGTTAGGGTTAGGTTAAAGTGAAGGTTAAGGTTAGGTTAAGGGTAAATTAAAGGTTAAGGTTATGGTTATGGGAAGGGTAAGGTTAAGGTTAAGGTGAAGGGGTTAAGGTTAGGTTAAGTTGAAGGTTAAGGTTAGGTTAAGGGTAAAGTGAAGATTAAGGTTAGGTTAAGGTTAAGGTTAAGGTGAAGGTTAGGGGTAAGGTCAAGGTTAAGGGTAAAGTTAAGGTTAATGTGAAGGTTAAGGGTAAGTTTGAGGTTAAAATTAGGTTAAGGGTAAAGTTAAGGTTAAGGTTAGGGTTAAGGTTAGGATTAAGGTTAGGGGAAGGTTAAAATTAAAGTCAAGGTTAAGGTGAAGGTTAAGGGTAAGGTTAGGGTAAGGTTAAGGTTAAGGTTAATGTCAAGTTCAAGGTCAAGGTTAAGTTAATGTTAAGATTAAGGGTGAAGGTTAAGGGTAAGGTCAATTTTAAGGTTAGGTTAAGGGTAAAGTCAAGGTTAAGGTTAGGTTAAGGGTAAATTTAAGGTTAAGGTTAAGGATTTTATCGAGGTTAAGGTTAGGGTTAGGTTATAATTAAGGTTAAGTGTTTGGCGAAGGTTAGGGTTAGGTTAAGGTTAAGGTTAAGTTACAGGTTTAGTTAGGTTAAGGTTAAGGATAAGGTTAAGTTCAAGGTTAAGGATACATTAAGGGTAATGTTAACCTTAACTTTACCCTTAACCTTAATGTTAACCTTAACCTTATGATCCGGATTTATGCAGGAATGCAACAGAATAAACATATAACCATAAATACAGAGATGCAGTGGAAATAACACTTCATTTCATTCATATCAAAGAAATGAAATTTGCTTACAGACAGAATGGAAATAAAACTAGCTAGGGCGCTGGTAGCTATCTCTGAGAAGAGATGTGGTGGCTACAGGCCTATGAACTGAGTTACAATGAGTCTCAAGGGCCTATTTATTATTGAGAAATAATATAGAACCCTAAACATCCAAAAACCTAACCCTAGGAGATGAAGCGCCAAAACTATGGGCCCCGTTTGGGTAAATTGGTGTTTCAACTTCCCAGGGACGTAACTTTAGCATACTATCTCCATTTGATGCACATGATACATCATTAGAAAGCTCTATCCAATGACTACAACTTTCACCATGAATATCATTCTGGAATGGAATGATATTCACTAAAGGCATGATGCCCAAAAAATGTCGTTTAGGGCCTCAAAACGGCTCCGGAATTTTAGGACCCGAAAAACTGTTAAAAATAGTAAGTTATGCTGAAACTGAAAAACTGAAAGAGACAATGGTGGGGGCCCAAGTGGAATAGGCGGGTGGCCACCAAAAACCACCTGGATCATTCCTCCCCTCTTAGGAAGCAATGGTCCCCATTGTGTTAAGTTCCTTCATGAGATGAGGAAATTTCTGCTGAACTTGGTCCTTGGTGAACCACTTTCCTTGGTGCAGGAGTTGGCCAGCTTTGACAACCCGATACAGTTGGATCTTCTGTTGGAAAGTGTTCTTGACTTGCACATCCATGATACAATATGTGGTGGCCTGTTCCATGCAGTCTGGGTTTAACTCTGTTGGTGTGAGTTGTTCTGCAATGTCCGAGGTGTCTAGTAGAGGTGGGAAGTAAGGACGAAGGCGATCCACATTGAAGACTGGGTGCAGACCGAGGAATGGTGGAATAATAAGCTCGAAGGCATTGTTCCCTACAACCTTGGTGATGGTGTATGGCCCGTATCAGAGTGGGAAAAGCTTGCGGTGGGGTCCAGTGAGGTGCTCCTTCTGCAAATGTAGCCATAATTTGTCGCCCAGCTGGAAGTTGTGTGGCACCTGGTGTTGATCATGGCACTGCTTGTACTTCGCATTGGATCTGTCCAATATATCATGAACCTTTTGGTGGATGTGTTGAATGCACTCGATGAAGCTACTTTCTTTTTCAACTTCAGACTGGACATGAGTTGAATCAGCCTGAGCAGCTGCAAATGGCATGGCTACGTCAATGGGACATAGTGTTTGGAATCCCAAGCCTACCTGAAAGGGGCTATAGCTAACTGAACTATGGAGAGCCCAGTTATAACTATGTTGTACATAGGGGAGGCTCTCATCCCATGTGCATGGATGCTTTGAATTGTACATGCGCAAAATGTGTACAATCATTCTGTTGACGACCTCTGTCTGGCCATCTGTTTGGGGATGGAAAGCTGTGGACTTGGTGAGCTTTGTGTCCAACATTGACCAGAGGCTGGACCAAAATGTGCTGAGGAACTTGCTATCTCGATCTGATATGATAGACTGTGGGATCCCAAAGTGCACCCACACTCGTTCAAAGAAGAGTTTAGCAGTGGCTTCTGCTGTGATATTCTTCTTACAGGCCGCCATGATGGCCATCTTCGAGAATCTGTCAACGACCACGAAAACACAGTCATTTACATTCTTAGTAGAAGGCAGGCCCGACATGTAATCCATGGAGATGGATTCCCACGGTCGACTAGGGGTAGGTAGTGGAGTATATAGGCCTTGCTTCTTGATGGTCGGGTTGGCAATGGCACAAGCAGTGCAGGATCTGATGTGCTTCTCGACATCCTTTCGAAGGTTCGGCCAATAGAAATACTTCTGTAGTATTGCTACTTTTTTCTCGACCCCGAAATGCCCAGCGACTCGACTGTAGTGTGCTTCCCATATCATCTTGGCACGCTCGCTTGAAGGAACACAAAGGTGTCCCAGGTGACATAAAAGTGCATCTTGGAGGTGAAAATTTTGAACTTGCGTGCCCCCCAAGAGTGCCTTGTAAGTGTGGCCGAATTCTGGGTCACTCTCATAGAGAAGTGGCCAATCAGAAGTCTCGTGCCCACAAGAGTTGAGCACGGTGGTGAGCACCACGATCGGTGGTCGGCTGAGGCAGTCTGCAACATTATTGGTGCTACCCTTCTTGTACTTGATGTTCAAATGAAACTGTTGCAGATATGTGGACCACTTCTGATGGCGATCATTCTTCAACTTCCCTTGTGTCTGTATGAACTGCAGGGGCCGGTGGTCTGTGTGGATGATTGTTTCCTTCCCCAAAATGTAATGCTTCCATTGTCGGCAGGCTTGCACAATGGAATACATTTCTTTGTCATAGGTGGGATACTTGCGAACTGTCTCAGACAATGTCTCACTGTGATATGCCACTGGATGTCCCTGTTGAGTAAGAACCGCCCCAATAGCATAGTCAGAGGCATCTGTCTCGATCTCAAATGGCTGCTGCAAGTCTGGTAAGTTGAGCACTGGGGCAGAACAGAGGCGATTTTTCAATTCTTTGAATGCCTTCTGTTGAGGTTCCGACCAAAAGAATTTTGCTCTCGCTCCTCCTTTGGTGACTTGACTCAAGGGCCAAGTGATATGAGAGAATCCCAACATGAATCTACGATAGAAATTAGCAAGACCCAGAAAGCTGCGAAGCTCTGTTATAGTAGTCGGGGCTGGCCAATCCCGAATGACTTGGATCTTGGCTGGATCCACATGCACCCCCCTTTCATCAATAATGTATCCTAGATATTGAACCCGGGTCATGCCAAACGTGCACTTCTCCAAATTGGCACACAACTTGTGTTGCCGCAGTGTTTGGAGGACTTGTCGGATGTGGTGAAGGTGCTCTTCCCAAGTCTTGCTGAAGATCAGAATGTCATCCAAGTACACCACTACAAATGAGTTGGTGAATGGCCGTAAGATGTCGTCCATCATCCTCATGAAGGTTGCAGGAGCATTTTTCAACCCGAGAGGCATGACCAACCATTCAAAAAGGCCTTCCTTGGCTTTGAAGGCAGTCCTCCACACATCAGAGGGTTCAATTGGTACCTGGTGATACCCAGACTTTAGGTCGATCTTGCTAAAATATTTTGCACCTTTGAGGTTGTCCAGAAGGTCATCAATCCATGGGATTGGGTACCTATTCCAGACAGTGATATTTTTCAGTGCCCGGTAGTCAATACAGAGTCTCCACGTCCCATCCTTCTTTTGTACCAACATGATCGGGCTCCCACAGGGTGATGAACTTGGTCTGATGTGACCTTTCTACAACAGCTCCTGAATCTACCTCTTGATTTCATCATTCTCCAGAACTGAGCACCGATAGATCGGTCCATTGGGTAGCGACGCACCTGGTGTCAGATCAATCAGGTGCTTGACTTGATAGTGCAGAGGAACCCCTGTGGGTGAGGTGAAGATATCGTTGTACTCCTCCACAACCTTATCCATTTGTTGTTGTCATGCAGAGGAGCCTTGTCTGGAGGTCGTGGCCACAGTATTCTTCTTGCCCTGGGGGCGGATCATAAGGAAAATGAATTTCCTGGTTTGGGAAATGAGCTTACTGCATTGTTTTGTAGTAACCAAATAGATAGCCGCAGGAGGTGGTACCTCTGGTATCCTGTACAACTTATTTCCCAAAGTAACAATAACAGCACGAGGTTGAGACTCATACACAGCATGATGCTTCCACAAGTATGGTTTTCCTAATAATACATCAGAAATATCAATAGGAGCAACGTCACATAATACCTCATCTGTGAAGGGCTTGATGCTATAGGGAAGGTAGCACTGCTCGCTGACGCGGAGATCTCGCCCTTGGTGAAGCCACCTAATGGTGTATGGATGTGGGTGAGCTATGGTCAGAAAGCCAAACCGCTTCACGGCATCTGCTGAAATGAGGTTCTTTTGGCTCCCATTGCCGACAATGAACTGTACAGGGGAGCCCTTTCCCCACATCTGTGAGTGGAAGAGACATTCCTCCTCCTATGGATCTTCTGGTTCCTCCTTCTAGATATTTGTAGTGGCAACAGTGGCGTTGGGATCCACATCAATAATATATTTCCCTTTTTCATTCCCCCTTTTAGGTTCTGATTTGGAGTCGGAGCTTGCATCTAACTCAAAAGCCCTCATCTCGGCCACTAGCGACTGCTTGGCCCGACACTCACTTGTGTTGTGAGTGGAGCTCTTATGGAACTTACACCACTTTCCCGTGTCCTTATTTGGCTTTGCAGTGCTGTTCTTTTCTTGTGGCTTTGACGGGTTGTCTTTAGCCACCATGCCTTGGCTCTGTCCTTTTTTCTACAATTTGGAAGCACCTTTCCCTTGCTTTTGATTCATAGATCCAAAGTCTTGCTTCTTCTGTTTGAATTTCTGGTCAATCTTGGCAGCATACCTGTATGTCGTACCAAGTGAGGAGATGTTGAGGAACTCCATTTCCTCTTGAATGTATCTGTGCAAATAGCTGCGATACTTTAGCACCAAATGTTTCTCTAAATATTTGATACCCAACTTTGTGCGCAGGGTATGGAACAGATTCGTCAGCTCATGCACATCTTGATCCCTTTGTTGTCGCAGCGTGGTCCATTGTATGTACTTGTCCTCATAGCTCCCCACGAGATAGTATTGTTCCTTGACGGCGTATCAGAAATAATTCCAAGTTGGCATAGCCGAGAACATAGAGGGTTATGTCTGGTCCTTGTTCTCACAGTAGGTTTCCCACCAGTCCTTGACATGGAGGGTAACTTTGAGGAGTGCAAAAATAATATTCTCCGGGTCTAAAAAGTCATGAATAGAGAAATATCCTTCTAATAGATTCAACCATCTATCTACGGCATCTGCATCTATTTGACCCTCTAATATGGGAATTTCAAAAGTTACTTTTACCTTAAAAGGAGTCGCACTTCCAGAGTGGCTGCTGGATGCAGATGCGCCGCCAGTGGGCAGTCGTTGAAGTATCTGAGCAAAGTTATCCATCATCGCGTTCCTTTTTTTTTTTAGGACCTCCTCGAGAAATATTTTGATAGGATCTCCTGCTCCCTCATCTTTCTTTTCATCCCCCATGGGCGTCCGTTGAGGTTTTCGAGGTTGATCTTGCAAAGGTTCCACCAGATCAAGCCCTAGCTCCTTATATCCCGACCTCGTTGGGGACATGCAAAGAAGGATCGAGAAAAAGCAGACCGCTCTGATACCACTAATCCGGATTTATGTAGGAATACAACAGAATAAACATATAACCATAAATATAGAGATGCAGCGGAAATAGCACTTCATTTCATTAATATCAAAGAACTAAAATTTTCGTACAAATAGAATGGAAATAAAACTAGCTAGGGCGCTAGTAGCTATCTCTGAGAAGAGATGTGGCAGCTACAGGCCTCTGAACTGAGTTACAATGAGGCTCAAGGGCCTATTTATTATTGAGAAACAAAGAGAACCCTAAAAATCCAAAAACCTAACCCTAGAAGATGAAGCGCCAAAACTATCGGCCCCGTTTGGGTAAATTGGTGTTTCAACTTCCCAGGGATGTAACTTTGGCATACTATCTCCGTTTGACGCACATGATACATCATTAGAAAGCTCTATCCGAGGACTAAAACTTTTGCTACGAATATCATTCTAGAACGGAATGATATTCACTTAAGGTGCGATGCCCAAAAAACATCGTTTGCCCAAAAAAACGTCATTTAGGGCCTCAAAACGGCTCCGGAAGTTCAAGACCCGAAAAACTACTAAAAATAGTAAGCTATGCCGAAAATGAAAAACTGAAAGAGACAATGGTGGGGTCCCAAGTGGAATAGGTGGGTGGCCACCAATATCCACCTGGATCACCTTAACCTTTACCTAACCTTAATCTTAATCTTAACCATAACATACCCTTAACCTTAACCTGACTAAACCCATAACCTTAACCTTAACCTTAACCTAACCTTAACCTTTACTTTACCCTTAACTTAAACTTGACCTTAACTATAACCTAACCCTAACCTTGACCAAACCATTAACATTGAATTTACCCTTAACCTAACCCTAACCTTAACGTTGACTTTACCCTTAACCTAACCTGAACCTTACCCTTAACCTTCACCCTTAACCTTAACCTTAACTTAAAATTAACCTTGACTTTACCCTTAACTTAACCTTAACCTTCACTATAACCTAACCCTAACCTTGACCAAACCCTTAACCTTAACATTAACCATAACCCTAACCTTCACCAAACCCTAATCCTTAACCTTTACTTGAACCTTTACCCTAACCTTACCGTAACCATACCCTTAACATTAACCTTAACCTAACCATAACCTTGACCAAACCCTTAACCTTAACCTGAGTAAACCCATAACCCTAACCTTAACCTTAACCTTAACCTTCACCCTTAACCTTAACCTTAACCATACCCCCTTAACCTTAACCTTAACCTTAACCTAACTAAACATATAACCTTAACCTCACTAAACCTGTAACCTTAACCTAACCTTAGCCTTAAATTTACCCTTAGCCTAACCTTAACCTTAACCTTAACCTTACCCTTACCTAACCTTAACCTTAACCTAACCTTAACCTTAACTTTACCCTTAACCTTTACCTAACCTTAATCATAACATTAACCATAACCTTAACCTGAACCTTTACCCTAACCTTACCCTTAACCCTAACCTTGACCAAACCCTTAACCTTAACCTTAACCTAACCTTAACCTTGACCTTAACTATAACTAAACCCTAACCTTGACCAAACCTTAACCTTATCCTTAAATTTACCCTTAACCTTAACCTTAACCTTAACCTTATCCTAACCTTAACCTTAACTTTAACTTTACCCTAACCTTAAGGGTTTAGTCAGGTTAAGGTTAAGGTTAAAGGTTTGGTCAAGGTTAGGGTTAGGTTATAGCTAAAGTTAAGGTTAAGGTTAAGGTTAAGGGTTTGGTCAAGATTAAGGTTAAGGTTAAGGTTAAGGTCAAGGTTAAGGTTATGTTGAGGGTAAAGTCAAGGTTAAGGTTAAGATTAGGTTAAGGGTAAATTTAAGGTTATGGTTAAGGTTAAGGTTAAGCTATGTTAAGGTAAGTTTCAGGTTAGGTTAAGATTAACCTGAATAAACCCGTAACCTTAACCTTAACCTTAACCTTACCTTGACCTTAACCTTAACCTAATCTTAACCTTAACCTTGACCTTAACCTTACCCATAACCTTAAACTTAACCTTGACCTTAACTATAACCTAACCCTAACCTTAGTCAAACCCTTAACCTTAACCTTAACCATAAACTTAACCCTAACCTTCCCATAACCATAACCTTAACCTTAACCTTGACCTTACCCTTAACCTTAACCTTAACCTTAACCCTAAATTGACTAAACATGTAACCTTAACCTTAACCTTGAATAAACTTGTAAACTTAACCTTAACCTTAACCTAAACCTAATATTAACCTATCGTTAACCTTAACGTTGACTTTAATCTTACTAAACCCGTAACCTTAACCTTAACCTTGACTTTAACCTTAACCTTACCCTTAACCTAATTTTAACCTTCACCTTAACATTAAACTTGACCTTAACTATAACCTAACCTTAACCTTAAACTAACCATAATCTTAACTTTACCCTTAACCTAACCTTAATCTTAATTATAACCTAACCTTAACCTTAAGCTTAACCTTAGCCATAACATAACCCTCACCTTAACCTTAACCATAACCTTAACCTTAACCTAACCTTAACCTTCGCCTAAACTTAACCTTAACCTTAACCTAACTTAACCTTAACCTTAACCTTAACTTTACCCTTAACCCAACCTTAAACTTAACCTTACCTTGAACCTTCACCCTTAACCTTCACATTAACCTAACCTTAACCTTGACCTTAACTTTAACTATAACCTAACCTTAACCTTAACCTAGCCTTAACCAAACCCTTAACCCTTAACCTTAATGTTACCCCCTTAACCTTAAACTTAAGGTCAAGGTTAAGGTTAGGTAAAGGTTAGGTAAAGTTTAAGGTTAGTTTAAGGTTAAGGTAAGGTTAAGGGTAAGGTCAAGGTTAAGGTTAAGGGTTTGGTCAAGGTTAAGGGTAAAGTTAAAGTCAAGTTTAGGGTTAGGTTATAGTTAAGGTTAAGGTTAGGTTAAGGGTAAAGTAAAGGTGAAGGTGAAGGTGAAGGTTAAGGTTAAGGTTATGGTTATGTGAAGGTTATGGTTAAGGTTAAGGCCAAGTTAAGGTTAAGGGTAAGGTTAAGGTTAAGGTTAAGATTACATTAATGGTAAATTCAAGTTTAAGCTTATAGTTAAGGTTAGGGTTAGGTTAAGGGTAAAGTTAAGGTTAAGGTTAAGGTTAGGGTTAAGGTTATGGTAAGGTTAAAGGTTAGGTTAATGTTACGGGTTTAGTTAGGTTAAGGTTAAGGTTATGGGTTTAGTCAGGTTAAGGTTAAAGTTAGGTAAAGGTTAAGGTTATGGGAAGGTTAAGGTTAAAGCTAGGTTAAGGTTAAGGTTAAGGTTAAGGTTAGGTAGAGGTTAAGGTTATCGGAAGGTTAAGATTAATGTTAGTTTAAGGTAAGGTCAAGGTTAAGGTCAAGGTCAAGGTTAGGTTAGGTTAAGGTTAAGGTTAAGGGTAAAGTTAAGGTTAAGGTTAATGTTAAGGGTAAGGTTAAGGTCAAGGTTAAGATTACGTTTAGGGTTAGGTTAATGTTAGGTTTATGTTAAGATTAAGGTTATAGGTCTTAACCTTAACCTTCAATATAACCTACCCTTGACATTAACCTTTACCTAACCTTAATTTTAACCTTAACCATAGCCTTGGCCTTAACATTAACCTTAACCCTAACCTTACCCTATCCATAACCTTAACCTTACCCTAACCTTACCCTAACCATAACCTTAACTTTACCCTTAACCTAACTTTAACCTTAACCTTAACCTTAACCTTGACATTAACTATAACCTAACCCTAACCTTAACCTTTACTTTACCCTTAATGTAACCTTAACCTTGACTTTACCCTTAACCTTAACCTTAACCGTAACCTTAACCTTAACTTTAGCTATAACCTAACCCCAACCTTGACCAAACCCTTAACCTTGAATTTACCGTTAACCTAACCCTAACCTTAACCTTGACTTTACTCTTAACTTAACCTTAACCTTCACCTTTAACCTTAACCCTTAACCTTAACCTTAACCTAACCTTAACTTTGACTTTACCCTTAACTTAACCTTAACCTTCACTATAATCTAACCCTATCCTTGACCAAACCCTTAACCTTAACCTTAACATTAACCATAACCCTAACCTTGGCTAAACCCTAATCCTTAACCTTAACCTTAACCTTTACCCTAACCATACCCTTAACCTTAATCTTAACTTTAACCTAACCGTAACCTTGACCAAACACTTAACCTTAAACTTAACCTAATTAAACCCATAACTTTAACCTTGACCTTACTCTTAACCTTCACCCTTAACCTTAACCTTAACCATACCCCCTTAGCCTTAACCTTAACATTAACCTAACTAAACCTGTAACCTTAACCTTAACCTTAACCTGACTAAACCTATAACCTTAACCTTAACCTTAACCTAACCTAATCTTAACTTTACGCTTTTCCTAACCTTAACCTGACTAAACCTGTAACTTTAACCTTAACCTTAACCTAACCTTAATCTTAACTTTACCCTTAGCCTAACCATACCATAATATTAACCTTAACCTTAACCTTACCCTTACCTAACCTTAACCTTAACCTAAGTTTAACCTTAACTTTACCCTTAACCTTAACATTAAAATTAACCTTGACATTTACTTAACCATAACCATAACCTTAACCTGAACCTTTACCCTAACCTTACCCTTAACCTTAACCTTGACCAAACTCTTAACTTTAAATTTAACCTAACATTAACCTTGACCTTAACTATAACTAAACCCTAACCTTGACCAAACCTTAACCATAACTTTACCCTTAACCTTAACCTTAACCTTAACCTAACCTTAACCTTAACTTTAACTTTACCATACCCTTAAGGTTTAGTCAGGTTAAGGTTAAGGTTAAGGTTAAGGGTTTGGTCAAGGTTAGGGTTAGGTTATAGCTAAAGTTAAGTTTAAGGTTAAGGGTTTGGTCAAGGTTAAGGTTAAGGTCAAAGTTAAGGTTATGTTGAGGGTAAATTCAAGGTTAAGGTTAGGTTAAGGTTAAGATTAGGTTAAGGGTAAAGTTAAGGTTATGGTTGAGGTTAAGGTTAAGGTTAGGTTAGGTTAAGGTAAGTTTCAGGTTAGGTTAAGCTTAACCTGAATAAACCTGTAACCTTAACCTTAACCCTAACCTCACTAAGCCCATAACCTTAACCTTAACCTTAACTTGACTAAACTTGTAAACTTAACCTTAACATTAACTTAACCATAACCTTAACCTTAATCTTATCCTAACATTAACCTATTCTTAACCTTAACGTTAACTTTAATCTTACTAAACCCGTAACCTTAAACTTATCCTTGACTTTAACCTTAACTTTACCCTTAACCTAATCTTAACCTTCAACTTAACATTAACCTTAACCTTAACTATAACCTAACCTTAACCTTAACTATAACCTAACCTTAACCTTAACCTAACAATAACCTTAACTTTACCCTTAACCTAACCTTAAACTTAACTATACCGTAACCTTAACCTTAACATTAAATTATCCTTAACCTTAACCTTAACATAACCCAACCCTCACCTTAACCTTAACCTTAACCATAACCTTAACCTTACCTTAACCTTCCCCTAAACTTAACCTTAACCTTAACCTTAACCTAACCTTAACCTTAACTTTACCCTTAACCCAACCTTAACCTTAACCTTACCCTCAACCTTCACCCTTAACCTTCACATTAACCTAACCTTAACCTTGACCTTAAATTTAACTATAACCTAACCTTAACCTTAACCCTTAACCTTAATGTTACCCCCTTAACCTTAAACTTAAGGTCAAGGTTAGGTTAAGGTTAAGGTTTGGTAAAAGTTAGGTAAAGGTTAGGTTAAGGTTAATGTAATGTTAAGGGTGAAGGTTAAGGGTAAGGTCAAGGTCAAGGTTAAGGGTAAAGTTAAGGTCAATTTTAGGGTTAGGTTATAGTTAATGTTAAGGTTATGTTAAGGGTAAAGTCAAGGTGAAGGTTAAGGGTAAGTTAAAGGTTATGGTTATGAGAAGGTTAAGGTTAAGGTTAGGTTTAAGGTTACATTAACGGTAAAGTAAAGTTTAACCTTATAGTTAAGGTTAGGGTTAGGTTAAGGTTAAGGTTAGGGTAATGTCAAAGGTTAGGTTAAGGTTAGGGGTTTAGTCAGGTTAAGGTTAAGGTTATGGGAAGGTTAAGGTAAGGTTAAGGTTAGGTAGAGGTTAAGGTTATGTGAAGGTTAAGATTAATGTTAGGTTAAGGTAATGTTAAGGTTAAGGTTAAGGTCAAGGTTAAGGTTAGGTTAGGTTAATTTTAAGGTTAATGTTAAGAGTAAATTTAAGGTTAAGGTTAATGTTAAGGGTAAGGTTAAGGTCAAGGTTAAGGTTATGTTAACGGTTAGGTTAATTTTAGGTTAATGTTAAGATTAAGGTTATAGGTCTTAACCTTAACCTTCACTATAACCTACCCTTAACATTAACCTTTACCTAACCTTAATTTTAACCTTAACCATAACCTTAAACTTAACCTTGGCCTTAACATTAACCTTAAACCTAACCTTACCCTAACCATAACCTTAACCTTATCCTAACCAAAACCTTAACTTTACCCTTAACCTCACTTTAACCTTTGTTAGCCACCTATAAAATTTGTCATATCAAATGGTGGCTAAATCATTTTTGGAGCCTTCAAGAAACAAATTTTATTGCTAAAAATGTAATCTCTTGAAGACTCATGAAGGAATCTTGTCCTTTCTTCAAATTTTCACTTCTATTTCCATTTTAAACCCTAAAATTATGTTGATTTCATAGAGGAAAGACTACTGCAAAATCTATTTTTCCCCTCCCTCCACTTCAAAAATAAGCTTCATTTTTACCCCTTTTCATTCCCCATGAAATTCCTCCATTTTCGATGTATTTTTGTTTCCCCTTCATAAAATTCCTCCTTACAAAGTTTAAAACTCACTTTTAAACTCTGCTGAAACCCCCAAATGCATTGAAAACTTGGAAAAATTTCATAAAAAATAAATTTTTGTATTATAGGCTTAAGCCCCTTTGGGCTAAGTCCTAACCACTTCTCCACATATGCCTTGGTGCTAGAACCAAGCACTAAGCCCTTTTGGTGCTCATCGCATTGGAGAAAATAGAGCATGCAAGTTCATTTCTTATGATGAAGCCTCAGATTGCGATTGGCCCCTTATCACATAACCCCCAATCCCATTGACCACTTAATATACCCTTAGGCTCGCATATGGCGCTTAAAATTGTGAATAAACCATTCTCGATGCTCATTTTCCTTTGTAAATAAAAAAACCCACTTTTTCCTAAGTTTGGTCTAAACCCGCTAGAAAGTTGTTTTTGATGTAAATGGGTAGATTGAAAAGCCCTGCATCGAAGTTTCGATGCGATTGAGCCCCATTGTATAAACCCTTCTCTCTGCTTCACTCCATATAACTTGCGCCCGGGACCAAGAGTTAAAGTCCCGAAGCGCTAATCGCATCGGAGAAAATCAAAATGGTTAGATTGAAAAGCCTGGCCTTTCGATGCGATTGGCCCTTGTATACATAAGCCCTGGGCCTATTTCACTCCATGTAAACCAATGGCCCCGCAGATAGGCGCCAGAACATTTCATATATATACATCCCACCCCGATACATAAAACCTTTTTTTTTTCATTTAACTTTGTGTTTTCATATATTATAAAGGGGTTTCTACCAGCACATGTCTCAAACCATATCCACCATTGATCTTAAGCTGATCCAATGGCCTATGCATTATCACATCGCAAGTTGTTCATCGGGCACACTAAACTTTTCCCCACCTCCAATTGACATTCCTCAATCCATTACCCGTCGTCGATCTGATCTGCAAATCGATGACCCACAGCTAATCACATTGGTTCCATTCAGTTTCTTCCCTCGCCGATCATATGCCTCTGATTGTATCTGGACCCTCGACGTGTCCAGATCGGACGGTCCAAATTACATTTCTCGAATTTGGTTTAAAAACATGCAGCCCTGCTCATAATGTTTCTCGACCAATCCCAGCCGTTAATCTCTGCAGATTAATGGTATTTATTAAACCTTTCTCCACCTTTGTGTTTTTTCAATTCATCACCAGATGAAAATCTCCACCATTGATCCTCACATCCAACGGCTCATATTAACCCCGATAGGCCTGCCTCCTATGGGTCTTTCCTCCTTCCAAATTTGATCTCCACTGTCGATCTCTTGATCGGACGGTCCATAATAAAACCACCCTTCCCACTTTTTCCCGCTCATCTTTCCAAATTTGCGCTCACTCTCCGCCGTTAGATCTGAGACCCCAGATCTAACGGTTCAAGCACATTTTCACATAACTTTCAGCATGGAGGTTAATTTTCAAAAATCACATGATATCAGTTGTTTTCTGATGCCACGTGTCGGGTGAGGACACATATCACATTCCAAAAGGAAAAACCGCATACCCACCTTTTTCTCACGTGAAAACAGCTGTTTGGCCCTCCGAAACCACCTTTCCCCATTTCTGTTATGATTTATCGTGTTTCTCCCCAACCGTTGATCTCTGCAGATCAATGGTCCCAAATAATTCTCACTTTATACTATTGCCCTCTGCCTCTATCAAAGGTTTTCAACGTACATTTTCCACCGTTGATCTCATGGGATGATCTCATTCGATGGCCCACGATCATCCCGAAACCCCATTTTCAATTTTTATGCATTTTACCCCCACCGAAGGAAATTTCGCCTATTTTCTTTGTTTTCTTCCAAATTTCCATAATGCGACCATTTGCATTATGTTTCCTTCTAATTAATCTTGACCATCGATCTCTGTAGATCGACAAATCTGACTTATTTCTTCTCACCACTCTCCTTTTGACCACTATGCACAAATATCCACCAATGGATGATGTCATCCAATGACCTTGCTCCTTCCCCACAACCTCTGAAGTAGTTTACCCAATAACACAGGATTTCATAATATTTTTTGTATTTTGCAGGTTTCAAAGGATTTTCCCATTATAATAAAGGGAAATGAAAGCCGAGGGTGACGATCCTCTAGAGTTTCATTTATCAAAGGGAAATTACTACAGAGAGTCCAAATTTCACGTCTCATCAATGCTTCATGGGCATTGATGCCATATGGACCCTTTGCAGAACTTGCACATCAACAAGACACAGTGAATTAAATCAAAACAAAAAATTAACAGTGTTGAAGACTTAAACACAACAGAACAAAGGATTGAAGACTATTTTCACAGGATTACGGCTAAGATTGAGAATTAGAAGCCTAACCCTCCAAATTAAAACATGGTTAAAGACAAATCAAACATTCATCACACAGAAAGGCCTCCAGCGCCACATCAGAGGCTAATTGATTCCTCTCAGCTATCCATTGCCACCTATAGCCTCAAAGCATTCAACAGAGCCCGAATTATGATTAGAAAATTAGATATTTTCCTTAGCGCAGCCAAATAGTTAATTCTTCCAAAGGAACTTAATGCAAAATATCAGCAGAGTTATTATATCATCAAACAGAGCCTTAAAGTCAACAAAAGTTCCCACCGAGCTTAATTATTAATGTAAAACAATTAATATAGATAGAACATCTGTAAAATTCTCCATTGAGCCCCTCAAAGGCCAAGAATCTCTCAAGTCTGTATTAATTGACCCAGGAGATCTTTTATCAGATCCCACCTCCTCATTTCTTCTATAAAAACTCCTGTAGAAGATGAGAAAATGTTGGTTGCAAAAATTTGAAATATACTTGAGCTTGAGACTTCTACTTGTAAATAGTGTTCATAGGCTCTTGAAGCTCTGCTTGTGATTAGATAAGTTAGTCTGAGAAGTGAAGATGACTACTGAACTGAAACATTGGACTTAAAGCTGTAACTGGTTTGAAGCATCAATACAAGCTAATTTATGGGATCCTGGTCTATGTTGACGATGATGTTTTTCTTATTGTAAATTGTTATTTTATTTCTGTTTTCACTTTTTCCATCTTCTCTGATAAAGAACAGCAAGCATAGAGTTAGGATTTACTGTATATCAATACCCTTCTCTGACTGATAAGCTTTATCTTAATGTTTTCTTCCAAGTTGTGTTATTTAGGAATGATTTAATTCAGTTTAAGTAGTTAGGAATGATGGAATTCCCTCGTCCTAATGTCTAGGCTAATTGTTACTCTTGAATGTTATTTTCAGTTTATGTTAAGTAGAGATGAACTAAGGAAATTATGGTGAGCCCTGTCCTTTAGTTTTATCCCCAAAAACTACCTGAAATTTTCCCTAAGAATGTGTTGAAAGCTGGCTCGTTTCAAAGTACTTACCAGATCTTAGACATTTCTTTGTTATCATTTGTGTTTCCCTTTGTGTTTTAAATGTTTCTTCTATTGAAAGTGTATCAAAACTGGCTAGTTTCGAAGTACTTACCAGATCTTGGATTACTTTCATGTCTTTTTTAAGTGTATGTCAAAAGCTGGCTAGTTTCAAAGTACTTACCAGATCTTAGGCCACTCTTTTTTCGCCATTTCTTTAAATTCTGCTTCTTATTGTATCATTTCATTCCACAAAATCAACTTTAAAGAGATCCTTAGACATAGATGACTTGCCCCATGGACCACTCTTGCTCCTTTTCATTTCAATTAAATCCTATTATGACTACATAGCCCAATGGACTAAAACCAACGATTGTCTATCTTTTTGGCCAAAGCTTGTTCTGATTGCTTGAAAATTCACACCTTTGAAACTCTTTCCTTTTATAACTTTCCACCCAAGCAATAATCATGCTCAACCATCCAAAAACAAAACAAAACCCTCAGACTTCATAACTAGCCTAATATCATTACCCAAAGCTTTTAAAGATAAATCCATCTTTGCACTTATTGGAGAGATCCCTCTCCAGATTCAGGAGGGCTAGATCCTAGAATCCCAAAGTGATTGAAACATTGTTTCTCCCTGCATTAGGACTTTTTCCAATCTTGCTGATTACAGGGAGCTAACATTTCTGGCAACTCCACTGGGGAAATAATTCAAATTTTCATCTTAGGTTCCCTTAAAAACTTCATAAAACCTTGTGAGTAAAAGGCAGCCTTTTCAAGCACTACCAGACCAATGGTAATCATGATAAAACTTGTTTGAATCTGTGACAAACTAGGAAAAACCTAGGATTCTCATAATACCTTATCAAACCTTGAAGGATTAGCTGGCTTAGCCATAAGAGTAGATTGTTTTGTCTCATAACCATAGCTAAGTTTTGAAATAGATTTAGGACACTCTTACAAACCATAGGACTGAAAAATAACTCAGAAAACCCAAAAATATTTCAGATTGGTATTCAATAAACATGGTGGTGGACCATAAAACCTTTTACCTCCAAAAGAGCTAAAAACTTCCACTTGGTGACTCCACAATTCTTAACAGACCTTAATAATCCACTGGGAAGAACCCTTATCATTGTAACATCATTTAAACTTAGTTAGAGGACTGTAGGATTAGAATTTGTGTAAAACAGATTAGTTGACCTCTTTAAGACTGTCATACCTGGTTGAAATTTTCTTGTATAGTTGGGTCTAAAAACACAACATAGTGGCTCCTAGAAAGATTCATACTAGATCCCATCCTGACGCTAATCCACTTGAGATAGTGATAAACCAGAAAGTATTCTTAGGAAGTATCCTAAGATAAAATTTTCAACTTTTTTCAGATCACTCTTGAGAGCTAATTCAGTTCCTGAAAATCTTTCATCTCTACAACAATCACAAGTTGACTTAGTAAATCCATTTAGAACTAGGTCTCTTGATGATTTAGATCATCTAGATTCTGAGTCTTCACTTTCATCTCCTGAAACAAGTGAATATATTGGTAGTAGAGAAACAACACCACTTTATTCACATTTCCTTTAAAATTTAGGTGTCTCTCATCCAAGATCAGCTCAGCCATCTATTCCTAGTCCATCCACATCTCTTTATCCTACATCCACTGTTCAAACCACTCCACTTTAGCCCACTTTTTCTCTTGTTAATCCACCTCTTGTGAATTGACCTCCACCATGTATCATGGCAGCATGGTATGCTCCTGTAGCCCTTCATGTACCCTTAGTCAATCTTCCACAGGACTATCAATCCAAAATACCATTATATGATGCTAATAATGCCACAACTGCATCACAACATGTGGATAAGATGAATGAATATTTTGACGGAAATGAAATCGATGATGAATATGTCAAACTAAGACTATTTGCTCAGAGTTTGGGGGGAGAAGTGAGAAAATGGTTTATAGGTTTAGCCCCCCATAGTATCAATGATCTCCAAGCCTTCCATCAGACATTCTTAAATAAATGGGAAGTGAAGAAGAATCCTCTCCAAATCCTCTTCGATTACAAAAATCTTCACAGAAACATTGGGGAAAGTGTACAAGCTTATTGTACCAGATTTAATAGTGTGTATAATGCACTTACCCCAGATCTAAAACCTCCACAAGGCTCAGCTCTAAACAATTTTCCTGAAGGGTTTGACCCTGAGATGGCCTATCAGCTAAGAGAGAGAGAGATCCTGCAACTCTTGAAGATATGCAAAAAGGAGCTCTTGATGTGGAAATTAATTTGATGGAGAAGAGAGCAAGAATGAAAAATGAGAAGAGAGTATCCTTTAGAGAGGAATCCACACCTTCTACTTACAGCTCAAATATGGAAATAATGATGGAGGAGATGATGAAGAGAATGAGCATCTTTGAGAGAGCACAAGAAAGTCAAAACCAAACTGCTCCTCAAAGAAAAAATCAAAACTAGAATCATAATTTTAGAAGGAACCAATCTCCAAACAGACCTAGGGAAGATGATTAGCAGATCACTCCTCCCTTTCATCAAAACTATGTGAGTGAGGTTGAGGAAACAGATGATCAAATAGAGGATTATGATATCAACATGCTGGGAGTAGATAATGATGACTTTGAGGTTCATTATGATAGAAAACAAGGTCTTTACACACCCTATGATGACAAAAGAGATGAGGATGAAAACTATTATCAAGACATGGAAAATTTCATCATGGAGTCTCAAAGGGAATCTGACCTTAGAAGTAAAACCAATCAACAGACTCCCAAGACCAAAGCCTCTGACAAATATTCACAAAACAGCACTGTAAACAAACCAAAAATTGTCAAACAGAAGGACAAAATAGTGGCTGGAAATTCTGATAAAGGAAAAGAGAAAGGCACTCAAAAAAGTATAAAATACAGTGCAGACCTTAGTAGTACTAACCCTTTAGCTAGTACTCCTGTTAAAACCATTTTTTCAAATGTAAATAGAAAAAATCAACAAACTGATGTTGCTAATAGAGCGGCAGTTAATAAGGCTGAGACAAGTACTTTAAAAAATCAAATCCCTTTCCGCCTGGAGCAGGAAATTTCCAAAATTAAAATTTTTGTTCCCCTGATGAAGTTGGCTGCCCAAAATGTGTATAGGACCCAAATTTTGAGGACTTTAAACATTGAGGATAATGATGACACAGTCAATCTTAATGATGACCAACCAGAGCTTATTTTTGGTCCAACGATTGAAGGTAGATACCAAGAGGGACCTGTTCCTCCCTTTTATGTAAGTTTAAATGTTCATGACAAGATTTTGCATGACGCTATGCATGACTCAGGGGCATCTCATAATTTAATGCCTAAAGTGGTGATGGAGAGCCTGGTTCTAGAAATAACCAGACTTTATAATGACCTTTGCTCCTTTGACTCAAGTAGAGTAAAATGTTTAGGATTAATCAAAGACCTCTACGTTAACTTAGCCCAGATTCCAGCCAAATGTTTAGTAATGGAAATTGTTGTGGCTGATGTTCTCCCAAAGTATGGAATGTTGTTATCTAGGTCTTGGGGGGCTAAGTTACAAGGAACTATGCAGATGGACATGACCTTTGCGACCATCCCTGTGTTTAATCAAACAAGAAGATTGTACAGGGAGTCACATATGCAGTACATGGTGACTAGTCAAGACAGACTGCAAAACTCTCCTCTGTATTCTGTAAATACAGGCCTCAATTTTTTTATCCTGTTTAATGATGAAAAATTCACTGAACAGGTGACTTTAATAGAACTGATGGTCGATAGAGAGGAGGAGGGGGACATCACAAAAGTGTCTAAATTGTTTGCTGAACCTTTAAACCATAGCAAACCAAACACAGGTCTTGAACTAGAAATCATACGTCCATCGCTCTTTAACCTTGACAGTCAAGAGAATAACCGTCAACTAAGTGAAAAATCACAGGAGTTAAAACAAATTCCACTTAGTGTTGATATTCAAGATCAATAAGAAAGCACCTTAGTTGAAGAGGACGGTAATCAAACAAAGGAACATGAAACTAGTCCTCTATGGAATATGTACTTTGATGGGTCCTGCACTAGAACTAACGTTGGTGCAGGTGTCTGGATTCGTAACACTGAAAACAATCACACAGAAAGTATTTCCTGTAGATTAAACTTCCAGTGTTCGAATAACATAGTGGAATACGAATCCCTGCTCTTAGGCTTACGTTTGTTGAAAAATTTAGGAGCCAAAAGAATTAATGTCCATTGGGATTCAGAATTAATCATTAGGCAGGTCAACGGGGAATATAGCGCAAATAACCCAAGACATAGGGCCTATTGAAATGATGTCGCAGATCTTTTAAAAACTTTTGAGGATTCCCAAGTAATTTTTGTCCCAAGAAAAAGAAATAATGCGGCCGACAGCTTAGCCTTTGTAGCTAGAACATGCTTAACGCCATATGAAACCAAAGAATGCACAACTCAAATTAAGTTCAGACTAGCCATTCATAATAACGGAAAATATTGGAAAGTGTTCGACGGAGACAAACAAATAGAAGACTTCATGCAATTTAGAAATGAATTTGAACTTCACAGTTCAGATTCAGATTATGAAACAGACCACAATAGTGAAGAAAATTTTCTTGGTGAAGAAGAACAGTCTCCTGAGGTTGCCAATATAAATCTACTATCTAGAAAACTTGAAAATAAAACAGAATTTACTGAAGAGTTAGAAGCAGAAGAGTTAGAAACCCTGCAGTCCAAAGATCAGAGTTTTCCAAAGGGTCTGGCCCCTTTAGAAGAGTTGTTTGATTTTAACGATGTGGCCAAGAATCCAAAATTGGAGCTTGTAGAGACTGAAGTTGAGGAGTGCAACATAGCCAGTGAACTAAAACCAATGATGATCAAACTATCTAAAACTTTACCAACTCACATTAAACTCAAATACATAGAGTTGTTTAAAGAATTTTCTGATGTTTTTGCGTGGAGTTATGAAGATCTTAAATCCTATGACACTGAAATAATACAACAAAAAATCCCTCTCAAGTAAAACCAAAAACCATTCAAACAGAAACTGCGCAGAATAAACCCTGTACAACTACCTTTGGTTGAGAAGGAAATAAAGAAAATGTATGATGCTGGTATTATTGTCCCTATTAGATATTCTGAGTGGGTGTCTACACTAAAAGAAAAAGAGACATTGGTAAGGGGAGAAAAATGTCACCATAAGCTCATTGGTGATGGTCAAAAGAGCCTTCGTCACCAAAAACTAAACGTCACCAAAGGTGGCGTCGCCGAAAGTATAGGTGTTGTGGTGACATTCAAAGTCCGTCACCAATAATGATTTACAATGACAGTTAGTGACTGTCCCCATTTCATATGAGAAATGGTGACAGACAATAGCCTCTGTTACCAAAAACCTGAACGTCACCAAAGGTGGCATTGACGAAAGTATGTGTTGTGGTGACATTCAAGGTCCATCACGAATATTGATTATAATGACAGATAGTGACCGTCACCATTTCATATGAACAACAATGTTTTTTTGTGATGGACCTTTCATAACCGTCACTATTGGTGCATATATATGGCAACGTTCATTGATTGTCACCATTTCATATTTGGTGAGGGTCAAAAAGTGTCATGATAAGCTCATTGGTGACATCAAGGTTCGTCACGAATAATGACTATAATGACAAACAATGACCCTCACCATTTCATATCAACAACAACGATTTATGGTGAGGGACCTTTCATGGTTGTCTCTATTGATTCATATATATGGTGGCATTCATTGACCGTCACCATTTCATATTTTGGTGAGGGTTGAAAAATGTCACCATAATTTCATTGGTGATGGTCAAAAAAGCCTCCGTCACCAAAAACTAATTTCCGCCATTCGATATGAATATCAGGGCACGATGGAATTGAACCAACAACCTCCTCCTTGTAAAGCAGGTGCTCTTCCATTGAGCTAGCACCCTTTAAATTAAACTCTCAAAAATTATACCTTGAAACCTTTATAGAATGTAAATTCTACAGCTTTCAATAAATTAAAGTCTCAACAATATTTTACTAAACAAGAAAAACATGTGTGTTTCTATCGCCATGCCTGGAAACCATGGAGATCCCTATCAATAGTGTGCATGCTACTCAAAAATACATTCCTTATTAACCATTCTTACCTGACATAAACCAAACAGACAATACAACATCAACATACACAAAACTCCCTATTGATATATAATCAAAACATAGCTAAGAAATCTAAAAGATGTTCTTAATTAATAAACTTTGTATTTGGAAATCTTGTTTCTTCATATTTAAAAAATACTACATTGTACAAAACTTCTGTCTATTTATCCAGACAATTATATCATAGCATATGTCACACAGTAGCAATTACAGTACGTAAAGTAAAAAGACAAATTTTCTCAAGAAAATAGATTTAAAAAAGAGCTTTGAAAACTATATGTTTGTCATCAAAGCTTTAATTAGTTCAACAAAAAACTAGTTGGAGTTTGAAAAATTAATATCATTCATAGGAAAAGAATAGGACAATGGCCAAACTCACTATTCATACAAATATTAAAGCTAGTCACTATTTCCATTGCAGATAACTGAAATTTGGGCGGTGGTCTAACATTTAGGGTTGATAAGCGGGTAAGACTCGTCAATACCATCATTTTTTTCCATTGTCTGTCGTGTCTCTGGATCCATATCAAATAGTCTGTTATTCTCAAGTTCTACCTTTCAAGTACTGATTTCTGGCTCACCCTTTAAAACAAAATTTTACCACTCCATTGTATTTTGTTTTGTCAAGAGAAATGAGAGGACCTTCCCATCTTCTATTTTAAATCAATCAATAACCATCCACCAATGATATAAAGAATTACATATACACAAAAAAGGCAAAATATGTGTTTGATGTATACCTATGTTCCAAGACTCATCTAACCTTACTAGTGCTAAGAGCTCACCCTGAAAAAATAACATCAACGTGGGATTGACAAAACTTTTTTTTAATCAAGCTCTCAGTAAACCAATCAAAATATGAACATCCTTTTAATCAGTATAATCTTTGACTTAAAATAAAAGGGACGTAGAATTGAATTTTATATCAACCACGTCAAATAACTAACATCAAGTGAGAAATAATGGCCATGCATATTGGATTAGTGAAATAATTGATCTAATAAAGCTCAAAATAAAACAGATAACTTATAGCTAAGAAATGCAAATAAACAAATTACAACGAAGACATGAAGTTTACCTTTCAACCCTTTCATTAGATAACTCTTCTTTATGCACAAACCATTAAACTTTTCTTGGTACCAGGTGGAAGTGGTATTGTATCATTAACCTCTGATAGATTCTGTGTCCACAACTACTTCTCAAGATCTGCTCAATTACTAGCATTTGGGGCTCGATAAGATACATGAAAAAACCATCAACAGGAAAATGAAATATACATCCTTTTTAAAAAAACTGGAGGAAAATAAAATCCACAAATTGAAATAGACTGTAGGATAACTCATTCCTGTAACATGATCATCTTGTCATGAACAATTAAAAAAAAAAACAGGAGAAACATAATTTTTGCCACATATTGACAATCATTTACTTTTGCATATCCTATGAGAAATTGATGAAAAATTCAATAAAAGCTTGTCAACATCGGGATTATAGTAAAACATAAAGCAACAGCTCCAACACAAATTACATAAACCTAAAAATAAAGATAGATTTTGTACATATAAGTATTTATTCAAGACATTGTATTTTGTGAAAATATGGAAGTTTAGCATTATAGATAGCGAGACATTGTTGTTGGTAAGGGAGAAAAAGCAGGAGATTGGCATAATCCAATGAAGAAACATCACAGACCACTATGTCATAGAAAGGACCAATGGAAAAGTTCACAACACAGTGTTGTGAGACTATAAGGCAAGGGACCTCTTTTTGCACCCATCCTAATTTGTAGGGGGATGGGTGATGGGTTGTGGGTAAGTTGAGGCACTGCACCAAATCCTTGGAAATATTTGGAATAACACAAGTTATGGTACCACTGTCTTACCACTATGTGTCAAGTATTTACGAAGTCCATTCAAGAATGTCTTCAAAGTTCAAATTTCGAACAATTAGATAACCCAAAGATGTAGCCTAAAAAAACTCATATTTGAAAAGTAGATAACCCAAAGATGTAGACTATATATCTCACATTTATATATCCTAATTCCTAGACATTGAAATGACACTTTTTAGCATACTTTTGTGAATTCAACGCAAAATGCTAGAATAAAAATATTGATGGTTATTTTGTCGATATATAAGTTTTATACATGCATTTATTTAAACAGTTAGCTTGCAGTCTCAAACATATCTAAGGATGCACACAATATGTTGCATCTTTAGTTATGGTGTGTAAACAATGTCATAACAATACTTCTAGATATAGAACAAGCATTTCAAGCTTGCCTCTGTTGTATGATATGTACATGTGTCCTTCAAAAAGAGTTATGGGACACATAACCACTTTCACCCTTAAGAAAAAATGTGGTTGTAAATGCATAGTGAACTCTCTCTTAGAACAAATATGCTTAGTATGGTATTGGATTTTCAGACTAGTGTCAGGTTTAAAAGTGCCAAATACTTTAGATTTTAACTATGATATGGTGAACACTAGGCTTCAGGACACATAGTCTATCTAAGGTGCTTGAGAGGATAAATTAATATCCTCTCCAACCAAGTTCAATTGCTGCTTGTGACATGATTTCTCTTCGCGAGACAATTTTTGATCGGTACAAAAAATGTATATATTCTTGGAATATGATCTATCTATGAATATGGAAGTGTTAAACTATCTTATTGAGGACATTGTATTTATGAACATATGAAAGTGAAATCTTTGAAATAAAATAATTTATGGGAGTGACAGGGTATGCAAGGGAATGGTAAGCTGGATGTCAAATCTAAAATAACACAATTCCAAAATAACTTAGGGTTTACAGTGGCTCCACCAAAGATACTCTGACATATAGGTTTTTCTTATGGTTATTTTAGATTGTTGGCGTATCTTTGGTGGAGCAAGGGTTTCTCTTGGTTTCCCCTATCTAGGGTTTTCAAAAGCATGGAGAATTATATGATAGGATGTTATTTTGTTCATGGGTTTCATTTCTTCTTTATATATATGAATTTTTCGAGTGAATGCTCCAAGAAATCCTAGCACCTGAAGACAAAAACACAAAGTACAAAGAAGATTGAACGAGAGAGAGAGAGAGAGTAGCACTGCTCTTACATCCCTAACCCAAGTATGAAAAGGAATATGCACAAATGCATGATCGACTATAATAACAACTCACTACTTCCTCTATTTATATGAGAGGTAAAGGGGCTTTACAGTAACAAGTGGACCTAGTCCACTACAAGCAAAATTGCAAGACACAAGTAGGTCCACCCATGTGAAGCACTCTACTCTACCATCTACGTGAAATGTGTCAGCATCAAAGGTGACAGTGATTAACAAGCAAGCCCTCCATGGCATGAGCACTACCCCTAAGGTCCAACAATCCTCCAAAGGTCCTAAGCTCCAATGCATCTCCAATGTCATGTGTCTCCTTAAGGACAATGCATATCCAAGGTAATTTGTCACCTTAAAGACTCCCACACCTACATATACAATCTCTCAACCCAAGAATTCAAATTTCAAGGGAGTTTGTATGCTCATGTTCATTTTGGGATATTTTTTTCATGGTTTAATACCCAACACTACTCCAAGCACACAAACTCCCTTCATGCATCAACAACATGAAGTCACCAAGCTCCATACTTATCCAACACTTTGAGGAAGAATGTCTTTCAAACATCTAGACAAGGTCTAGCAGCAAGGGAGTTGGTAGACCTCACTCCAACAAAAAATAGTGATGAATATGTCAAAATCACCCTTAAGTAGTTTGGACACACTTCTAAACCAGATAGTGTGAATGCTGATGCTCATAGAAAACCTCTTGCCTGGGGTAAACCATCAAATAAAAACTCTAAATAAAAGTTCATAGAAGATACTGTAGAAGAACTCTAACCTTTCAGATTGGAATTCTGAACAAATGTGCACCAATGTTGATGAAAGAAGACTAGTTGGGTTGCAATTATAGCGATCATCTGGAACTGCATTGGGAGGAAAATGAGTAAGTTGCAATAATTCAGAATTCTTTTATGGGTAAGGTGAGGAAGTGATTTGTATAAGATATATTCTATTTTTTATTTTATTTTCTATATTTTGTAAGTTAACCCTTTCTAATAGATCCTTTTGTATGGCTTGTTGCCTTCCATGCTTCATACATGCATTCTGGTAACATGTTTATTCAAAATGGAATAAAAATGTCAGGCCAAGGAATGACTTCCAAATATTCATATTAATGTAGTGAACATAATTTATAGCATCGGTGTCAACTTTGGGATTCATCTTCCAAGGTTGGTTCCTATTCTAACTTTTCATTTTCGTTTATTTATATATTTTGAATTATTCACCCAATCCCTGAGGATCAGGCATCTAACAAAAGCTTATATAAAGATTTTGGTCTGTATTCCATTTTTCCCAGGTTATGAGACTGTCATATCTTTCATAGTGCAATATATATCCCTGACCATGCTCTGACCACCTATAAAATAGGATTTAAATCTTAAATTACTTTGGGGATCATTGTTTTGTTCTCCTACTCTTATTGGTACTATACTCAAGTTTTGTACTGAGTTCAATTTTTACACGGTGAGAATGTGAGTGCCTAATAAGCATGGAGTTACATATGAGCTCAAAACAACTTGATGAGCTTCTACAATTAAGACCATAGTCTTGGGAATATTTTGTGCTCATCATTTAACAAACATTTACAAAATATGTTCTTAAAACTCTATGCATGTTAGATATTATTCCATATCTCCAATCAAGATAAAGATGTTACCTAGGTCTTCAACTTGTCGAACCTTGTAAATAAGAAATTTGTAGGTTGAAAATCTATACTAAAGCAAGTCCTATCCTAGTAAGGTTGGAAGCTAGTTTTATAATCCTTTACTCTGCAAACCTTGGCTTCCACTATTGACGTGGTAATGATAAAGAGTAGGCTGAATTTTATTGGGGATTGTTTACATTCAGAAGAATATACTTAGATATTTTTATTTCAACTACATATATTGTTATACAGAAGCAAAATTTGTAAAACTTCCTTTAGATTACATGCCTTTGAGAGGGGTGGTGCAAGAAAATTTAGTTTTTGTTCCATTAAAGTTAGTTTGGTTGCCTAATTATGAGCATGGAAGATTTCTTGCAACCTCTACCATGCAATGCAGCAGAAGTTTGTTCCATCTGATCTGATTAATATTGTCCATCCACTTAAGCTCAGTATAAAATTTGGTCCTATTTAAGCCGATTTCTCTTCCCTATTCTATTGTTATAGGTGTCCAAACAGGAGTTGATTTCATTTATCATTTTATATCATACCCATATGAAATTGTGGGCACATGATATGTTATGGTTTTATGTGAAATACCCTTGATTTGATTGAATTTGTTATTGTTGAATTTTATTTTTTTCCCTTTAATATTGTATATTCCTCTCTTTTCCTTTTAGAAATTTCGAGGTTAAGAGCCAATTATTACAACTCAAATGAAGTTTGTCAGGGAATCAATGGCTTTGGGCCACACATTCCAAGAGTCATTTCAGAAAGATGTTGGGTCACTTGAGATAGGACAACATGGATGGGGTTGTGAGTAGGTGAAAGAGCTACAATGGGATTGGGAAGAACTAAAGTATGGTTTAAGACTTCCTAGTCCAAATCGAATCTATGCACTATATGCTGCCATGAATAGAGGTATGAGCACTAAAGAGATTCACGAGTTATGCTATATTGATAGATGGTTCATTTTGCAGTTGAGGGAGCTCCGAGATGTCAAGGGGTTATTCTCTATTAAAAAGCTATCAAAACTGAGCAAAGATGATTTTTATGAAGTAAAAAAGAGGGGATTTAGTGATACGAAGATATCATTTGCAACTAAATCAAATGAAAAAATATGTTTGTGCCTGCCACTTAGCTTTGGGTGTAAGTCCTTCATATAAAATATTTGATACATGTGCAGCTAAATTTGAGGCCAATACACCCTATATGTATTCATCCTACGATGATGAATGTGAAGCAGCCCCACGCGCAAGGAAGAAAGTATTGATTCTTGGAGGAGGACCAAACCGAATTGAGCATGACACTAAATTTGATTATTGTTGTTGTCATGCATCATCTTAATACAATTTCATAGTAACTTATTTCCCACTTTGCATGAGATTGATATAAAGGCCTTTTGCTCTTTTTTGGAAATTAAAGGTAGCACTTAGAGTTATGTTGGAATATTTTTATGTTTCTATTATAATGGTTATAAGATTGATGTTTCTAACCTATTTATGAGAATTTATTTGTAGGATGCAGGATATGAAACCATCATGATGAATTCAAACCCTAAGACTGTCTCTACAGATTATGATACTAGTGATAGATTGTACTTTGAGCCTCTGACAGTAGAGGATGTTTTGAATGTCATTTACAAAGAGAGGCCCGATGGTATAATTATACAGTTTGGAGGAAAAACACCTTTGAATCTAGCTCTACCCATAGAACAATACCTAGATGAGTTTAAGCCCATGGCTGCAAGTGGGGAAGGTCTTGTGCAAATTTGGGGGACTTCTCCCGCTTCAATAGATGCTACTGAAGATAGGGAGAAGATCTATGTAATGTTGGATGAGCTAAAAGTCAAGCAACCTCAAGGTGGTATTGCTAAGAGTGAGGAGGATGCATTTCCCATAGCAAGAAATGTTGGCTATCCTGTTCTTGTCAGGCCCTCTAATGTTTTAGGTGGTTGTGCAATGGAAATTGTATACAGTGATGACAAATTGAAGCATTACTTAAAATTTGTAGTAGAAGTGGACCCAAAAAAGGCCAATACTCGTTGATAAGTACCTGGTAGATGCTTGTGAGATTGATGTAGATTATTTGATATATTTTAAAGGTAGTATGGTCATTGGTGGTATCATGGAGCACATTGAGCAAGCAGGTGTGAATTCTGGTGATTCAGCTTTTTCTAGTCCTACAGAAACAGTGTCACCTACATGTTTGTCAATCATTAGATCATGGACATCTAAATTGGCAAATCAACTTGGCATTTGTGGACTGATGAATTGCCAATATGCAATCACATCTGCTGGTGAAGTTTACCTTCTTGAAGAAAATCCTAGAGCATCACGACCAATACCTTTTGTCTCAAAGGAAATTGGCCACCCCTTATCAAAGTATTTCACGCTTCTTATGTCATTAAAATCTCTTCGAGAATTTGGTTTTATACAGGAAGTTATTCCAAGTCACGTATCTATCAAGGAAGCAGTCCTTCCATTTGAAAATATTCAATGTTGTGATGTGGTTCTTGGTCCTGAAATGTGAAGCACTGGAGAAGTGATGGGCATAGACTTTAAATTTCCTATGGCATTTTCCAAGGCACAAATTGCAGAAAATCAAAAATTTCCTCTTGTAGGCACGGTGTTTTTAAGTTTAAGTGATTTACCCAAACCAAGCCTCCCAACAATTACAAATGGATTCATTGAACTTGGTTTTAAAATTGTTGCAACAACTGGCACAACTATTTTATTGAAAATGAAAGGAATTCCAGGCGAAAAAGTTTTGAAACTCCATAAAGAATGGCCACATGCATATGACATGATTGCAAATGGCCATATTCAGTTAATGGTACTTGCAAATTCAAGAGATGCATTAGATGAAATAGATGGGCGGAAGTTGAGACGAATGGAATTAGCTTATAAAATTCCTATCATAACCATAGTTGCTGGAGCTTTAGCTTCTGTTCAGGTTATTAAGAGCATGAAAAAGGATTCATTGAAGATGATACCATTACAATATTTTGTCAATACTCAGGAATATGAGGGAACAAATAAGGAACTACATGCAGCTTCTATATGTTGATGTTCCATAGTTCACATTTCTTTATGTTGGTGTAATAATAGATCCTTACGAACTCTGTTGGTGTTCTATTAGAATATTTTATGAAAAGGATATAACAGAATTCAATCGAATTTTCATCCAAAGTTGTCAATGCAAATTGTCTCTATCTAATGTTGGTGTAAGACTACTTCGTTAGAACTCTATTGTGGTGTTCTTCTGAGGCAATATAAAAGGATTATAATAGGTTACATAAATCAATGAGATTTCCATCCAAAAGATGTCTTCACAAATTGGATGGGACAGTGGAAGAACTATATCTAACTTCTTCTATTGGCAGTTGTGGTTTTCATGTGGTATATGCATGTTTCTCTTTTGGTTGTGGACTGTGGTTATTTGCAATTTATAATCCACTATTTAGTTATTACTGGAATTGTTTAGAAGACTGCATGGTCTCAAAACTGAATCCTTCATAATTCATTCCATGGCTCTTAAAAATGAAAAATCTGCCACTATCACCAAACCCATATATATGTTATGTTACGTACAAATCAGCCTTGATGTGGGTCTATGGCATTTGCGCTCAGATCCATGCTACAAATGGTGTAAGGCAAGGTCTTCCCTCTTTCGTTCAAGTGCAGATTTTCCATCTCCAAGTAGTTCTTTTGGTTCATGAATCTGCTTTTCCTGTAACTATGTTGCTTGTTTTCAGCTTTTTACCCACGACACTCCCTAGGGCCAGACTTATTCAAGTATTTTCTACCTTAAATTCTTCCCATTTGCATATATATGCTATAATGTAGCGTCTATGCCACATACAGCTTCGGGTGAGGAGAAGGCAATTGATTGGGTTGCTAAAAAAATCAGAAGCAATCAAGATGATTGGTCCTTTAAATGTCATGCAGGTGATCAAAGAAAATGCTCACGCAAAGTAACAAACCATATTTTTTTGACCCTGTTTGCTTCGTAGGTTAAATTTTTCTATGAAATATATTGTTGTTGAAGTTCAAGGGATGAAAATTGTATGTGAAAATGGAATAAAAATTCAAATTTGTATTGCTACCCACCAACATGCTGAAGCAGTGTACCGACAATTTGCTGATCTTCAACTCTAAAGGTTGGAGAAACCAGATTTGAATCTGACTATATCATGTTTAAACAACTAGTAGAAAGGAGGACAACATTATCTTCCATGTTTCAATCTTTATTGGCAAACTTCAAAAGACAATTTGGATTAGAATTACCATCCTTGATGAGGCTTGATGTGATCAAGTCAAGATTTTCTCTCCATAATGGAGCCACTTGTTGATTTTTTATGACTTTGGGATATTGATGTGACATTTTGGAGGGTGTCAACATTTTTTTGGAAAGAATTCAACATTTTCTTGAGTGGGGCCCCCTTTTGTCTGGCACCCTAAGGGATGAAATCAACAAAATATGTAACAAATGCCACTTGTCTGTATTCTTTATCGTACACCTTGAACCTGGAGTACTGTGATGTACTTGGGGCTAAATGGAGTGACCCACACAATGACAAGAGAAGTGACTGACCACACAAAGACAAGAGAAGCGACTGATAGTTTCAGGGCAACATTTTCTAAGATACGTCCTAATCCAATGGAGTTCTCATAGCTAAAGAGCATGTTTGTTGAAACCTTCCAATAACCCCAGACTTCTATTTGGGATAGGAAGTTGTTTGAAGGTTTCTACAGTGGGATTCTCTAGATTCATGCTTGAGAAAATCACTATGGACCTATGATAGTTTGTATTTAGGTACTTGATCTATTTTTTCTAACAGTGTAATCCAAGAGTAATATTTTGACTACATTCAATCTCAGATACAAAGACAGATTATAAGGTCCCTCCAATTTCATACCATGAAAGTGAAAATATAGATGTTTTTGGAGGAGAATGACCTTTGGCATTTGTAAATACCAAATTTGAATGACCTACCAATCTATAAAGTTGAAAAAAAATAAAAAGAAGATAGCCAAAACAAAGAAATTCATCCTGGACTCCATGAAGGATCCCACACATTATCAGTAAAACCATCACTAACGGGATGTTTGATGCTATCTTCACTATATATCGGGGTGAGAACATCAATTGAAATATGCTTCTAAGGATCAAGCTTAGAGCCACACAAATGAAAAAAATAGATACACGACCCTTCTTTGTCAAAAATCGTAACCTCTAGATGTTATTACAGCATAAAATATCTAATGATTTTGTTACACACAGAAGCACCAGATGGCTTTCACATCTTATGAAACCTCTATTTGCTATACAGAAAAGAATTTCCACAGATCAGAAATGGGATGATTTATCAAGAAAATCCCTAACTTGATGAGTTGTGAATGTTGTGAAGTAAGAGGAAAAAAAATTTAACCTCTTAAATATATTGAATGCTAGAAAAAATAGGAATGTAAATTGTGTGAAGAGAATTTACAGGATTCCAATCCAATAGTAGAAATGTGAACTACAGAGTCTTTCATATAGATTTTGACAATAGCTATAGTATTATTAAAGAAAGAAGAGCGGAAAACATTATATTTAGTAAAGTGGATGAAAAAGAATTAGAGTACTTGTTGATAGAGTGCAATGACTTAGAAACTACAGTAGAAGTGGACCCAGAAAGGCAAGTACTCGTTGATAAGTACCTGGCAGATGCTTGTGAGATTGATGTAGATTATTTGACAGATTCTAAAGGTAGTGTGGTCATTGGTTGTATCATGGATCACATTGAGCAAGCAGGTGTGCATTCTGGTGATTCAGATTGTTCTATTCCTACGGAAACAGTGTCACCTGCATGTTTGTCAATCATTAGATCATGGACATATAAATTGGCAAAGCGGCTTGGCATCTGTGGACTGATGAATTGCCAATATGAAATCACACCTGCTGGTGAAGTTTACCTTCTTGAAGCAAATCCTAGAGCATCACAAAAAATATCTTTTGTCTCAAAGGCAATTGACCACCCCTTAGCAAAGTATGTCATGCTTCTTATTTTAGGAAAATCTCTTTGAGACTTTGGTTTTATACAGGAAGTTATTCCAAGTCATGTATTTGTCAAGGAAGCAGTACTTCCATTTGAACATTTTCAACGCAGTGATGTGGTTATTGGTCACGAAATGTCAAGCACTGGAGAAGTGATGGGCATATACTTTAAATTTCCTATGGCATCTGCCAAGGGAAAAATTGCAGCAAATCAAAAATTGTCTCTTGTAGGCACGGTGTTTTGAAGTTTAAGTGATTTCACCAAACCAAGCCTCCCAACAATTGCAACTGGATTCATTGAACTTGGTTTTACAATTGTTGCAACAACTAGCACATCTAGTTTGTTGAAAATGGAAGGAATTCCAGTGGAAAGAGTTTTGAAACTCCATGAAGAGCGGCCACATGCAGATGACATGATTGCAAATGGTCAGATTCAGTTAATGGTGACTGCAAATTCAGGAGATGCATTAGATCAAATAGATGGGCGGAAGTTGAGACGAATGGCATTAGCTTATAAAATTCCTATTATAACCACAGTTGCTGGAGCTTTAGCTTTTGTTCAGGTTATTAAGAGCATGAAGAAGGATTCGTTGAAGATGATACCATTACAAGATTTCTTCAATACTCAGGAATCAGAGAGAACAACTAAGGAACTACATGCAGCTTCTATATGTTGATGTTCCATAGTTCACATTTCTTTATGTTGGTGTAATAATATATCCTTACGAACTCTATTGGTGTTCTGTTAGAAGATTTTATGAAAAGGATATAACAGAATTTAATTTAATTTTCATCCAAAGTTGTCAATGCAAATTGTCTCTATCTAATATTGGTGTAAGACTACTCCGTTAGAACTCTATTGTGGTGTTCTTCTGAGGCAAGATGAAAGGATTATAACAGGTTACGTAAATCAATGAGATTTCCATCCAAAATATGTCTTCACAAATTGGATGGGACAACAAAAGAACTATATATAACTTCTTCTATTGGTAGTTGTGGTTTTCATGTGGTATATGCATGTTTCTCTTTTGGTTGTGGACTGTGGTTATTTGCAATTTATAATCCACTATTTAGTTCTTACTGGAATTGTTTAGAAGACTACATGGTCTCAAAACTGAATCCTTCATAATTCATTCCATGGCTCTTAAAAATGAAAAATCTGCCACTATCACCAAACCCACATATATGTTATGTTATTTACAAATCAGCCTTGATGTGGGTCTACAGCATTTGCGCTCAGATCCATGCTACATATGGTGTAAGGCAAGAGCTTCCCTCTTTCGTTTAAGTGCAGATTTTCAATCTCCAAGTAGTTCTTTTGGTTCATGAATCTACTTTTCCTGTAACTATGTTGCTTGTTTTCAGCTTTTTACCCACGGCACTCCCTAGGGCCAGACTTATTCAAGTATTTTCTGCCTTAAATTCTTCCCATTTGCATATAGATGCTATAATGTAGCGTCTATGCCGCATGTAGCTTCGGGGGAGGAGAAAGCAATTGAATGGGTTGCTAAAAAAATCAGAAGCAATCAAGATCATTGGTCCTTCAAATGTCATGCAGGTGATCAAAGGAAATGCTCACACAAAGTAAAAGACCATATTTTTTTGACCATGTTTGCTTCGTAGGTTAAATTTTCCTATGAAATATATTGTTGTTGAAGTTCAAGGGATGAAAATTGTATGTGAAAATGGAATAAAAATTCAAATTTTTATTGCTACCCACCAACATGCTGAAGCAGTGTACCAACAATTTGCTGATCTTCAACTCTAAAGATTGGAGAAACCAGATTTGAATCTGACTATATCATGTTTAAACAATTAGTAGAAAGGAGGACAACATTATCTTCCATGTTTCAGTCTTTAGTGGCAAACTTCAAAAGACAATTTGGATTAGAATTACCATTCTTTATGAGGCTTGATGTGATCGAGTCGAGATTTTCTCTCCATAATGGAGCCACTTGTTCATTTTTTATGACTTTGGGATATTGATGTGACATTTTGGAGGGTGTCAAAATTTTGTTGGAAAGAATTCAACATTTCTTAAGGAGTGGGGCCCCCTTTTGTCTGGCACCCTAAGGGATGAAATCTTCAAAAGATGGAATAGATGTCACTCGTCTGTATTCTTTATCCTACACCTTGAACCTGGAGTACTGTGATGTACTTGGGGCTAAAAGGAGTGACCCACACAATAACAAGAGAAGTGACTGACCACACAAAGACAAGAGAAGCGACTGATAGTCTCAGGGCAACATTTTCTGAGATACATCTTAATCCAATGGAATTCTCATAGCTAAAGAGCATGTTTGTTGAAACCTTCCAATAACCCCAGACTTCTATTTGGGATAGGAAGTTGTCGGAAGGTTTCTACAGTGAGATGCTCTGGATTCATGCTTGAGAAAAGCACTATGGGCCTATGATAGTTTGTCTTTAGGTACTTGATCTATTTTTTCTAACAGTGTAATCCAAGAGTAATAATTTGACTACATTCAATCTCAGATACAAAGATAGATTATAAGGTCCCTCCAATTTCATACCATGAAAGTGCAAATATAGATGTTGTTGGAGGAGAATGATCTTTGGAATTTGTAAAGACCAAAGTTGAACGACCATCCAATCTACAAAGTTGACAAAAAAATAAAAAGAAGATAGCCAAAACAAAGCAAGTCATCCTGGACTCCATGAAGGATCACACACATTATCGGTAAAACCATCACTAACGGGATGTTTGATTCTATCTTCACTATATATCGGGGTGAGAACATCAATTGAAATATGCTTCTAAGGATCAAGCTTAGAGCCACACAAATGAAAAAAATATATACTGCAACCACTTCTTTGATAAAAATTAATAAACTCTATGATCAATGTGCAACAACTTGAAAAGAGATCAAGCATGAAGATTCGGTACACAGCCTTGAATGGGCTTTCATATTCTTGGAAACCTTTTGTCTAAGGTGCCGATGCCCAGGAAAGCTTTCTGCCTTTGACTCTTGAGAAATTATGGGATGATTTTATCCAAGAAGATACAAACTAGAGTGAGTTGCAGGTATAGAGAGGAAAGAGGAAAATTCTAACCCTCATTATAAATATATTGAATGCTAGAAAAAATAGGGGACCTAGTATAGGTCAGCAGGAGAGAAAGAGAATTCAGGTTCCTATTATCAATGGTAAGAAATTCTTGGGCCCTATCAAGTGTTTCATGTGTCAAGAGTTTTACAACTATGCTTCTTAGTGTCTTGAGAAGAAGGGGAAGATTGAGCAATAGGATATTCATAGAAGAATTATCTAAGATAGCTAATGCCATTACCAAGGTCAAAAAGAAGAATAAGGAAATTGTATGGATATAGTAGTTTCAAGAAGCCTTTTTGAGGCTTACAAATTTGTAAACCATTGCTCTAGTCCTAAGAGTGCTAGAAATGGACCAACATTTGTAGTATTTACATATGCTAGAAATAAAATTACTATGTAATGAGTACTTTATCATGTTACGGAGTTGTTCATTAGTTGAGAAAAAAGATCATTATGAATGCATCAAGAAGAAGTCCTATTTAGTTGGGTAAACACTTGTGTTCCACAACCATGCATGTGGGCATCAAGGTATATATGGAGGTCCCCATCTTCAATTACCATCAAAAGCAAAGGCATTCCTCATTGTTTACTACACATCATGCCTCCATCTTTGTTAATCACACGTGCATGTCTATGTCTAGACTATCACTTGAGTAAGAGTTTCATGACAATACCCATGTTGTAACACTCTCTCTTTTCATCTTGAGAAATGGAGTCCTTTCCAAGTCACTCGCATAGTTTAGGTTGTCATAAGAAAAGTAGGTGCTTTGCCTTAAGATGTGTTAAAATTGACAACAAGGGCCAAATTCCACTTTGGACAACTCCTTTGGGGAAGATAATTATGGCATTAAGTTCCTCTTTTCGAGAGGACCAAAATCGACCTAAAAATCATTTAATTTTAAGGAAAAGTATGATTTCAAATTTATGTTTCTCTCATATAAAATTATCAAGGTCGGCCTACATGTCGGCTCCTTAATCCCAACAGACACGTCCCTTCAAGTCCAACAACTTGTATATATAGTGGTGCCCTCATCCTCATTTCACACATATTCTTCTCTTTGAAATGGCTGCAGAAGGATAGTGTCTCTAGCGAAGGAGGAAAGGGCTTGTTATTGTCATGACAGGGCTGTTTTGGTGGGCCAAGTTCCTTGGGAAAGAGGCCGAGCATCTTATGAGGAATTCTAGATTTTATTGTGAACAGTTATGGGCCTATTTCTATTTATGTTGCAGGTTTGAGTTCCTTCTGAAGCTGACCGCAGGCATCATGAATAAATAGGTGTAAGACTATGGCATGTAATCCCCTTCTAGGTGAGCCGCATTCCCTAGATACCTTTCTCAGGCAAGCCACAGGCATTGACTTGCTAAAAAGAGAACTGTGATGGTTGTTATCTGCTCAGGTAGAATGAAAACCTCTTTTGATGAAGGTAGATTGTTATGAAGGCATGTTTGAGGGCTGAAATAAGCCCTGTCTTGTAAATAGATAAAGGGTTGACTACTTGAAGAAGAGTTGTAGCTATAAAAGCAGTTTGAGAAAATCTGAAAGGGCTGAAGCAGTGTGTCACATGCCCTAACCAGAGCACCTAGCACAAAAACCTTTTTCAACCTTCTTGATCAAAATATAGGAGGTATTTCTGTAGCCGTATAATTTATCTAATTAGATCAGCCGCTAGTTAAAATGAAATCAGCGCTAATTTGTACAAGCATCTTTTGCAACTTAAGAGGTTACATCTTGTTAGCACCAGAATTACATCTATGATTGAGGACTACGATTGCGGATCTCCTCATTGGCAAGACATTCTTGACGTTGTATTAATGTACTATCTTTGTTGAACATTTGATATGAATAATAATAAGATTTGATCAATGGTTTTCCCCATATTGGGGTTTTTCCCTGGCTTGAGCCAATTCCTGAGTTCTAATATCTTGGCTTATCTTCTATAAATGTTATTTATATTCTTTCTTCAGTTACTATCAATGTGATAATAGCTTTTATGATTTCTAGTAAAAGAAATGGTAATTCCTTCTCTATTGTAGTCACATCTGATGCTATAGAATTCTTATCATCTAACCTCATATCAATAATGTTATTCTTGAGCTTGTTGACAAGCCTTCGACCCTTGCAGCATCAATCAAGAGGGTTTGATAAAGAATAGTGTTCAAAGTTTTTGTTGGGCTGATGCTTATTGCAAGTGAAGGATCTACATATGTGTGTTAATGATATCTCTGAAATTCAGGTATTTAAGAAAAAGGATTTCATGACAAATAAAGATCATTCCAATGATCTTGGAATCTGAAACACATCATTCTAGAATCTCAAGAGTGGCTCAGGGAACATAAGTTATTACAACAGATTTGTTGCATTGTGCAACACTTGAAGACATAGGTTGACTTAGCAAAGAAAAACAAGTTCTTATGGGTCCTTCTGAGCCCCATTAACATTACAAACAGAATATTGAGGTGATTATTCAATGCATCAATTTGTCTCTTGTAGAAATTTTCTGGGACAAACGAAATTTTCTGGTTCTTCTTTCAAAAAAATGAAACCTGATAGGCCACTATTCTTGCCTCAAATCATCTACAGTAAATCCAAGTCATGTATTAAGAATTTAAGACTACTGTGTAGATGCATTGTATCTACAACCTGCAACTATCATAAAAAATTTCTCCCTATATCTTGGTTCTATCCTCAAATCATCTGCAGTAAATCCAATTCTTGTATTAAGACTATTGTGTAGATGCATCCCATCTACAACCTGCAACTATCATCGAAAATTTCTCCCTATATCTTGGTTCAGACATTTGTATGGAAATTTCTGGTACATCCTTAATTCATAGTATGCTCATTAGTCATCATATGCAGCTCAAGTGTGGATGGATTTACAAAAATTAGTGTAACTAAAAGATTGGCACAACATCATGTAATATTGGCATGATGAATAGGTGCAGGAATGCATATGCTTGCACAACCTTTTATGGTATTTTGGATATATGGCATCATGAATATATATTCTATGACATCCTTATCCTATATTCTTTTTTTAGATATATTTTGAAAAGTCATTTCTAGTTTTTAAATCATAATTACTATAAGACATATTATGTTTGACAAACGTATTGACATCATTGATAGTAACAATAGTATCTCTCTCAGCTATTTTGGTGTGAACTGAACTATATTAAGTATTTACTCTAGAAGGTTTGTTGGTATATATCATTGTATTCCACCTAAATAAGGAAGGGTTTGATCAAACCAGAGGTATAGCAGACATAAGGGCAGTCACCAAGATCGATCTAGCAGTCAACTCCTCAAGATTTTTGATAAAAAATCAAATATTCTACAGTAAAGGTTTTAGTTGAAGCAAGCTTTCAGCAGTTAAAGCCTTAAAGGATTAATCCATGCAGAAGTCTTGTTTAACAATAACATCATTGGGCTCTACCTAGAAGCAGTCCCATTATGTTCAAAATTTCTCTGTTGTTGTAGTAGTCTGGTGGAAGGTCAACTTGATTCAAGTCTAGTAACAAAGGTCCTCGTTGATATGACAAGAGAAAAGTGGAACAGTTCTAATAAAGGCTAGTCATCTTAGCTTAATCAGACATGAAGCAGATCATCACAAGGAAAATCTCAGATTAAGTCTTCTAGAATCTTCATGCAATCGGGGGTACCTGTAATATTGAGGTATGATCAATTCAGCATATTAATATCTCATAGATGAGGAGCAGAGCTGAATATCCATCTAAGGTAAGACCTCAGAGGAAGCTATAGAATATTTGTTAGAATGGATATATTGGCACTTGGTACAATTGCAGTCAAATTCGATATATTTAATAGGAGCCATAATCTAAGATGCAGAAGATGGTCCTCTCCAGAGGGAGTTTTTTTTTTTTTTAAGGCCAACACGAAAAACAGGTCTGATCAAATACAAAAGCAGCTAACCAGATATAGACAACGTGAGAATATCATGGAAGAAACCCTAATTTCTCACCTCAAAGGATAATATCTTGCATTGAAGCTCCCTTAGAATTTGAAGAAAATGAATAAGAGACTAATGATTACATATTGAGTCTCAAAGAGCCTGATAAACCTTCCCAGCAAGGAAATTTCTGTTTATGGAAGAGCAACACCTAAATTATGACATGTTTGATTGCATCAAATAATTATCGACAAAGTGGATGGATCTCATGATGAGAAAGCTTCCAGATAAGACACTTTGCACTCCAAAAATACAAGATTAGGATTTTTGTCTCCCTAAGAAGGAGGGAGTAAGAATGTAAAATACTTTCTTCAACAAGCTATAAAGCGGAGGATTGCTAAGTACTACCAAGATCTTTGCTGCCAATATGGATAGTTATAAATCAATATGTCTGTAGAAAGTTATGCTACTGGGTGGAGCTATGAGAATCCCATTAATATCATCACCAAGATCCAGTCTGGTTTCATAGAAAGCAACCTGACACTATTCCCTATATGAAGGAATCTTTGCTTAAGATTGAAGGGATTTCTGGTAAATATAAACCATTCTAATATTTTATCTTGATATTGTTACTAATTTGAACTAATTAAAGAGAACTAACCTCCCTAGCTTCTTTTTCTTCACGCTCAGCCAATATGTTCTCTAATCTCTCTTTCTCTCTTTCCAGTTTCTTCACATATTCCTCTCGTTATTTTATTGTTAGCTTTAGCAGATTCAAAATTTGCTGCCTCTGCAGCCATTTGTTCCTCCCTCTCCACTTCAGTATTTGGAAGATCCACATAAAAGTTCTTTAATCTGCAATTCAAGCCATTGGCACCACCATTCAATATGGTGTCTATAATATTTCCACTCAAAGTGTCAATGCCTTCTTCCACTTCATTAATCGACTTGCTTCAACTACTACAGAAGTTGCAGTTCCATTACCATTACACAACTCTGATTCTACTTCAACAGCATCATACATTCCATGGACCATCATTATCACTGCCAAGTTCTGTGTCTCCAAATTAACATGAACACTCAGTGACCTGCCCAACAAGATTGAATCTAATTTCATCTCCAATGAATTTTGAAATTTCCACCATTGACTCATCTATTTGAATTGTAGATTACCCTTAGAAATATTATCCAATATAGTCTCAGTGTTTGATCTTTTCTCCTCCAGTTCTTCAACATAGCCCATATTTTGTGTGCATGGAAAAGTAGAACCACAAACATATTGGAGGCTTTCATCTTCAGGGAGAGCACTAGTGACAAGCTTCTGATCAGGCATATTATTAAATTTCACAGGTAACACAACTTTGGTAAGAAACCACACTCTGCATCTTGATAAAGCATGTTTCCTAGTTTGCAATGGCCATTGCTAAAAGTTTCAAGATAACAGGTGCTTTTACCCTCATTAGTTTCATTTGGGAGACCAAAACACATTTCTACTTTATCTGCAAATTGTTCAAGATATTTTCTACCCCGATATAATAAAGTATGTGCAGCATTCCAAATGAAAGATCCTCTCTCTTTATGATTCATCCCACAGCTGCAGATGTCCTCAAAGTCATCCAAAATTGATCTACATGTCCTGCAGTCCTTAGAATGGATCTTATGACGCATATAAGAAAATTAGATTGGTTTTATAGGTGTCTTCAAATGATCTGTCCCAAAGGAATCTTCATGCGGATTGGAGAAAAAATCATTCTCATCCATACTTACAAGCCCTTCCAAGATATCTATCAAATGTATTCCATCATCTGCAGAAAAGCCACTATTTTGTAACTCCTGCTTTGACAACCTTCATTTTTTATTTCTGAGAATGAAGCCTTGATCTCCTGGATCACTGCCAGTACAAACCTTGTGAAACACATGTTCTCTTTGTCTGCCATTCGTTTTTTAGCTGGCTAGCTTCTCTGACCTCTCCAAGATAGAAGGAAGAAAACCTTTGCCAACAACACCTTCTATTACACCTTGAGGGTTGAAAGCAGACCTTTAAAATAAATAAATCTCATTCCCAATGCCATTTTCACAAACAAGGGATTCTCTTCCTATTTCGATGTTAACAGAAATGCATGTTACAAGATCTGCTACGCTTGCTTCTGTGGCCTTATTTAAATTTCAGCTCTTTGATGTGAAGTGTTCCTTGTCTACACTATAAGAGGATTTCTCTAGTGTAAAACTTAACTCTCTTAGATTAGCCACTTTTCCATTTCTTGTAGCTAAAGATTTCATGCCAACCAAGTAGTTACATGTGTCCAGAGGTACCTTTTTCCCTTAATGTTTTTAGCATACAAATGGACTCTCGTTTTTCCTCATAAAAGGACCAGGAGAATGTGACGAATATTTGGCATACACAGAATCAATATTCAATGGCTGTGTGCCGAACAAATCTGTGACACCTATAGCCTTTCCACTACCCGAAGGCTATGGAGTCATGTCTAAAACATTTCTCCCACTAGCTACCCTCAAAAGCTCTGCGTTGATATAAGGCTATCGATTTGACACTGTACCCTCAAATGCTGCATGTGATTTTCCCGCAAAACCCCCATTTGCATAGATTTTCTCAGTAAAACCTCCATTTCACATCATTTTTTGAAGAAAAATATTGACTAAACTTAATTGCAATGAGGATTACAATTTCACTGTACCTGAGATATATCAGATGATGCAGAGAGCCCTGGCTGCCAGTTTCAATAGAGACTCCATTCAGAAAGTTGGATCTCGAAAGAAATTTGAGTTTCAAACCATGTGTTGACCTTCGTACCAATAGGAAGGCAAGGGACCCGTAATTTAACATTAACATTAGATGGAAGCATCCCTCTAGTAATGATCTCCCATCATTAATCATTAAAGATATCTAGAAGATCATTTTTAAAAGCTAAAACTAAATCATTAAGTATGAAATTTTTTTAAAATATGGATATCAATCTCTATTTAGATTTTTTTTTTTAAATGTTGAAAGTCTTTTAGTGTATTTAAAAATAAGATTATATGTTATTGTTATTTATTTTCTTTATTCTTTGATTTTATTTACATAGTTTCACAACATGTTAATTTTTAAGGTTCTTTTTATGTTTTGACGGTGTTTCCTCAACTTCAATCAACCTAAGTAATTTCTTCTTCGTGAGATTCATTTTTGAATAGGTTAGGGATAATTGATAGTTAAGTAAAGGTTAAAATCAACTAGTCTTTTGGTGAATCACTCTGTAAATTTGATTAAATACAAAAAAAATTAAGCACTTCACCGAGTCATGACGAAACAAAGTCATATGAAAGTTCTTTCCCATTATTTTAACTGAAAATTTCAAGTAGTTTTACATATCGAAATGAGGTCCCAGAAAACATCTTTACTCCACTAATAATATGTATATAGATATCCACTCTTCTACACATACAAAACTCAATTTCGAACACTCGGAACAATTTTTCAATATGGTTGGGAATGGAACATGAGTGTCCCCATGTCCTTGAATTTGTTCAGTCTATGGAAAAATATCTAAATTCATGGGTATAACCTTTATAACTTTCATGGAAATCATCACAACAATCTATCTGTCTGTTCTTCTTACAAGTGATATGAATCTTTCCTCTTACTTAAAAATGATGACCATGCATTTCCCCGAGAAAAAGAAAAGGTACCAAATTAGGCTTCAAATAATGACCATGAATTTCCCCAAGAGGATGAAGATAATCATGGAGCTGAGTCCTCTCTTTCAATCTCAATCCATCGAACTGGCAGCGCTTTCCCATCTGTCCCTGCGCAAACAATGGAGTGTACTACTGAGTTTCTTCTTTTCCATATCAATTTTTGGCCATTAAGTTTCAAATTAGGCTTTCTCAATCTCATTCATTGTGAAAAATTCATTCTCGTTTCCCTTTATCCACTTCTTCGCTTCCATGCCCACCTTCAACTCTTTTTCCACCAGTATCGAGTTGCCAAATTGGCCCAAATGTTGTAGCCTAGCCACCATGTGAACATCCATGTTGATGCTCTCCAAAGTCAAATTAAACATGCAATGCATTAAGAAACTACTAGTAGAATCATGCAATAAAACATCAAGTTGAGATGCCCAGTTACTCGCCATGAAGTCGCATCCTACAATTTGGTTCTCGTACCCTTCTGGAAGCATCTTTCTTATCCATTCAACATACACTTCATCCAACACTATGAAATGAGGGTTATCTACAACCTTGACTACCCAAGTGAAGGGATGTTGGCTTGCCTCAAGCCCTCGAGCCAATTCCTAGATTTGTTGGCATGATAGGGAACACTTGTACCAAAAGAAACATAAACAATTGAAGTTGGAGCTTGGTCATCCAGCGATCTTATCGTTAGAATTTCTGCTTTGCATCCATATATGGAAGTAATAAATATATTCAAGAAGCATTATTTTATGATACAACACATTCAAAAATTTGAGTCCCCTTCGCCCATATCACTAAGAAATAGGCATTGACGCAACTGAAACTGTAGGTAGGGAATTCATGTTTTGTCACCAGTTTGAACCCACCCTAGTAACCAGTCATGCACAATCACAATCCTATTGGAATTGGAGAATTAGAGGCTATGTATCAGACGATCGAAAATCTCTGAAAGAGCTTCCCTTAGACAGAGAAAAGTAGATCGTTGAAGTCATTTCTGGAAATACGGTAGTCGTGAGATCTTGCACATGGTAAAAATTTTGATTCGAGGGAGGAGGATGAAAACTAAAGTATTTGATTGGCCAAATTGGCCCAGACAAAGCTCGTAGAGGAACACCTTCAGTGTAATGTTAAGGACCCGTGAAAAAATAATATTTTTCAAATAAGCAATGGCATGGAAATGGTGGAAGATATAGAACATTAAACAAGTTGGTTTTAATTATGGAATGGAATGGAATTTTAACATCCACAAGATTGAAAATAGTCTATGGGATCATTAGTTCCCTATTTTTGGCCTTTTGCAATTCAATCATTTTCTTATTCACATTGATGATGAGATGACCCAACCTTCCAACAATCTCCTAGTTGAAAACACAATGCCAAGAAACCGATGCTAACATATTTCATAACTTTCTCTGATGTCTTTGTGATCTAGGTGGATATTGGTGGCCACCCGCCTATTCCACTTGGACCCGCACCATTGTTTCTTTTAATTTTTCAGTTTCCTTAATTGTAGCAAAATTTACTATTTTTGGTAGTTTTTCGGGTCCTGAACTTCCAGATCTGCTTTGAGGCCCTAAACAACGTTTTTTGGGCATCAAACCCGTGGAAAAAATATGTGTCCATTCTAGACTTGATATATTATATCAATAGTTTTAGTCATCGAATAGATCTTTCTAACGATGTATCATGTGCATCAAACAGAGATAGTATGCCGAAGTTACAACCCCGGGAAATTGATGTACCAATTTACCCCGACAGGGCCCATATTCTGGTGTTTCATCTCCTGGGTTAGGTTTTTGGATGTTTAGGGTATTCCATTATTTCTCAATAATATATAGGCCTTCAAGCCTCATTGTAACACAGAGTTCAGAGGACTGTAGCCACCACATCTCTTCTCAGAGATAATTTACCAATGCCTTAGCTAGTTTATTTCCATTCTGTCTATACAAAAATTCCAGTTGTTTGATATTAATGAAATGAAGTGTTATTTCTACTCCATATTTGAACTTGTGTCAAGGAGTCCTAGGTGAAAAAAGGGAACACCAAGCTAAAATGAAAATAAATGAACACATATGAGGGTTAATATTTCAGGACCTTAGATTTTCAAGAGGGGCATGCTAGGCATACCAACACTAGTGCCAATACATGCCAAGGGCCAAGTTATAGTGTTTCTTAAGTGACAAATCATCCTCTATTACTTCTCTCTTAATTGTGAATAATTGATCTCAAATAAATTTTATCTTAAACCATGCCAAGGAATTCCATGGCATCCAAACACATGCCAAGAATTGTTAAGTGCCACTAAGTGCCAAGAGCGAATATGTGTTAGGGAGTTATAGGGAATGTTATGGAGTTCCAGTTTTTCTAGGAAGGGAGTGACAAGATATGCTAGATAGTTCTAAGGGGTGCTAGAGTGCTAGAGAAGCATACCAAGATGTGGCAAGTGCAAACATGTGTTGATTGTTAGCGAGTGCCAGGGAAACACATGGGAGCAACATGTCAAAATGCATGGAAATGAATGAATAAGAGTGTGTGATAGGGAGTGTCAATGAGTTCCAATTGTGCTAAGGAGGGAGTGGCATGGTATGCTATGCAATGTTAAGTAATGCTAATGTGCCAGAGTGGCATGTAGCCAAGATGTGCGAGGTGCCAGGGTGTGCCAACACATGTTAGGAAGTGTTAGAGAGTCCTAGGGACACACAAGGGATCACTAGGTGAAAATAATGCATGCAAATGAATGATTAAGATATTGTGATAGGAAGTGTCAGTGAGTTCTAGGTGTGCTAAGGAGGGAGTGACAAGGTATGCTAGGCAATTCTAAGGCATGTTATAGGCCAGGTAAACATGTCAAGATGTATCAGGTGCTAGGGTGTGCCAATGCATGTCAGGGAGTGTTATGGAGTGCCAAGGAAAAACAAGGGAGCACTAGTTTCAAATGCATGGAAATGAATGAATAAGAGTGTGTGACAGGGATTTTTAGTGAGTTCTATGTGTTCTAAGGAGGAAGTGACAAGGAATGTTAGGTAGTGCCAAGGAATGTTATTGTTCCAGGGCGATATGCCGAGATGTGCCAAGTGCCTGGCCTTGCCAATGTGTGTCAGGGAGTGTTAGGGAGTGCCAAAAAAACACAAGGGATAAATAGTTCAAAATTCATGGAAATGAATAGATAAGAGTGTGTTATAGGGAGTGTCAGCGAGTTCCAAGTGTTTTAAGGAAGGGGTTACAAGGTTATATGTTAGGCAATTCCAAGGCATGCTAGAGTGTCAGGGCATGTCATGAAATGGCAGGGTGTGTTAGGGAGTTCCAAAGCATGCCAAGGAATGCATGGAATTCTAACATGTGCCACATAATTCCAAGGGATTGTTAGACATTCCAGGTGTTATGGCATGTCAAGATGTAAACTATGTTGCTTAGTTATTTTATGGACATGGTTGGACGTGAGCCTTGACTTAGTAACTTATTAAGTGGGATGAGTTAATATTGGACATGAGTAGCCTAAGATGAGTTATAATCCATTCTTAGGTGAACAAGGCATAGTCTAGTTGTAGTAAATGAAACCATTTTCTGTAGGTCTAGCCCCATTAGGTCACCTAGGGCATCAATTTCCCAGGAATCTAGCCAAAGGAAAATTTCTATCTCCTAGAGGCAACTGCGTTGGTGGGTCCCCTCACTCTCCTCATAATTTGGGCCAATTCCGACAGTGGAATCTATGACTACCTCAAGCGATAGCTCTAGGATTAAGCTTTACCTAGGCGTTCCCAAGGCTAGAACCTAGTAGCATAAATTTGACCTATCGAAGTAAAAACTATTGCCTGATCCTTTCCCCTCGCCTTGTCCAAAATAGGAACATTATTGGTTGCTAAATTCCATCCCCAATCTTGGGCTGGGTGCAGCTAGTCCTGTGTGGTCCCATTTAGGGTCAAAGGCCTTTCATCAAGGACCATTTGGGAATCCAAGTTTCCAAAGGATTTTAGAGACTGATAACTTTCTTCATAATTCTTATTCTTCTCCCTCAACCCTTCAATACCCCTCCTCTCTCCCTAGAAGATCAAGTCCCTTGCTTAAAAGGAAAGCAAATCCCGCACTTTATTTTATCTTAGGGAAAGGCTTTTTAAGGCCACCTCCCATCTATTCATTGACCTATACACTACATGCGACTTCCTAAACTACTGAACCTTCTCCCATTGGTGAAATTCCATGAAGATTAAGGAGCCTTAGCCGTGGTGACAATGGGCTAAGCCTCCACCATTGGCTTTGTCCTAACAATTTCCCTCTTAGGAACCCCTTTTAGGTATACTACTAGTTTGAGTGGTAACAAGTTGTTCACAACTCCATTTGTAAAAAACTCTTTGGTATGCCCACTTTTTCCATACTGCAGCTCCAAGATGAGAATTCTAGGGCTATGGAGGTTGCCCTTCTTAATTAATCCTCTACAATATAGTGAACTAGGGCTAGTTGGTTAGCCCACTTGACTACTACTTTAGTCCTTCAAAGTTTGCACATCCTTAGGCCCTGTACACCTTCCCTTCTACCAATCTTGTTTTCCTTCACAATAATATGATTCAGGGCTCTTATTTGGTAGTCACCTAACAACCCTCCAACTGTACTTTGACTACCATCAATCTGCCCAACCATAGTCAAATTGTTTACTCATCTAAGGCTCTTCAAATTTGCCACCTAACAATGGTTTGAGTCCTCTCAAAATAATTTTTCTTGTGTATCGAAAATTTGATCTTATTTGTGAAATATCTGAACAAATATTAATTACTCCTCTTATCATCCTTCTAACAATCTACAGATGATTGAGCTAGGGTCATAGATCAGCCACTAACAGTCCATTGAATAATGTTTTATAGGTTGCTTCAGATCTCTGTCTAAAGAACTATGGACAATCTGCCAAGATAAGCTCTCTACATTTCAATTCATTCTTCATATGGCACATTTCTTCTACATGCTCAATCTTCTATTCAGGTTCCACCCTGCTTTGGATCTGTTGTCTCCACACATACTGAATATGCAAACCATCTTCCAGATTTGCAGTCTATATTGTTGAAATAAATCTCACTCTAAGGGTCACAACCCGTATTCTTATACACAAATTTGTCACAGTATTAAGGCATACCTTATGAACTAAAAATTTTAGGAAGTTCTCCTAACTAGGGAATTATACTTGTGTCCTTCTAATTGTTGTAGAACAAACCCTATCCACCCATAGAAAAAACATGACTCTTGCCTCCATAAGAGACTCGACCTAGCTCATATGGATCCATAGATTCTGGGCATTTCTTTGATTGAATCTTGACATGAACTTCAAATCTCAATGTCGACCCTCAAATTAGGGTTAGCTCAGTCAATATTACACCTACATTTACTTATGTTCTAGCTCCAAATTACAGTGCAAGCCCTCCTACATTTATGTTGGTCTTTATCACAGACCTTGTGGCCTACTAACCACCATAAGGAAAGATGGTATCAACCTCTCCTCTATTTCATGTAGAAAATCTAACCCGCAGGATTCAATATGATCTTGTAATGTACTAAAACAATATATTCAATCCTTCCTACAATTTGTGGAAACAAAACACGATTGCACAGTCACATATAAGTAAGAGAAATAAATTATCAATCACACAACAAAAGATGTATATGGGGAAAGCAACTTATCAAAACCATCTATATCTATTGTGTATTAAGTCAAGGAATCACGAAACAATACAATGCTTAATCTCTTATGAGATTCTCGAGCACTCTTCCAATTGTCTCCTGTTGATCTAGGAAAAATTAGTCTAGTACTTAGCCAATTCTTAGCCTGCCTTTCTCACACAATTCCTATGGAATTATCTCCCTATTAATTAGGAAAATTAGCCTTCCTTGATTGCGCAATCCATCATGGCATCCCAATGACTTTATAATTTCACATGGGAAATTTTCTATAAATGCAACTGATAAGTATGTTCCTCTAAACCGTGTTACAATAAGGCTCAAGGGCCTTTTTATTATTGAAAAATAAGACCCTAAACAACCAAAATCCTAAATCGAGGAGATGTAACACTAAGAGTTTATGGACCTCGTTGGGGTTAGCTGGGCAACCAACTTCCTAGGGTCTTAACTTGGTCATATGATCTCCGTTTGACGCACATGATACCTTGATAGAAAGATCTCTCTGAGGAATACAACTAATGACATGATTTATATGAAATAGACAAACCTTTTATGCCCAAAAATGTTGTTTGGGGCCTCAAAATAGCTCTGGAGGTTCAAGACCCAAAAAACTGACAAAAATATTAAATTGTGCTATAATTAAGGAAATTGAAAAACTGAAAGAGACAATGGCAAGGGCCTAAGTGGAATAGTTGGGTGGCCACTAATATCCACCTCGATCACCTCAACTTGAATTTCTTGAGCTAACTCAGTCATCATGACTTAGTTGACTAACACAAGTTGTTCTGATATGAAATTACAATTTATTGTCCAATTTATTTAAGGGAAAAATAAATTAGACATCTCACATTCCTCACTCCTGGTACATCAAAATTCCTCACCAGTGTGGGTGCACTTTTTTTTTCCTTTTTAGTTGCCAATTTCACTATTTCTTGTTGCAAATTTCAACACTCCCTCTCAACAAGCTGAAAGGAATTCAATGTATCCCCATCTGGTACCTTTGGAATGTATTGCATGCAACACTTCTCTAGTGTTGTTTGCACCTACAAATCCTGAACCTGAATATCCTACAAACAATCGAATCAGTATAATGCATTTGTCATCAGAGTCTTACGAGTTCTCCTAGCTACTGTAAGTGTCTACTCGATTCTCTGTGCTGCTTCTGACATCTGCATCCATGCCCTCTCAATTTTTGCCAACTCTTATTTGCACTCTAGTATCTGACATCTGTCACTCTGATTTCTATCTTACTGACATCTAGCTGCATCAATCTAACTAATCCTTCCTGCTACTATTGTACTTTGGGCTCCTCATATCCAGGTTTGATCCATGAGATGCGCCATCTCGATGGACCCTACCCAAATTTCTTATCTTTGGATTATGTCTACACATCACCCCACCTTTCACTTGGAGGCATGGCTACATGTTCTCCCTCTGCCCATCTGGCTTGAAATTCCCCCCTCATGGAGGTATCTGCTTGAATGGACGCTTCCACTTAGTATCCTCTCTTCTTCTCTAATTATGGTTTCTCCACAACTTTCTGAGACTGCTTCTAAGGTTTCATGTTGAGAGGTGATTTGTGCTCCCTCTCAACCACAAAATCTCTAACCTCTTCTTTTCTCCTCAAATCTTTGCATGCATCTGGTACCTCAAGTGCATATAGGTTCTTGACTCACGCACATTGTAATTGTCCTACTATTACAAAAGTTTCTAAAAAAGAGTTGATTTTAAATCGATGACATCTCCCTCATCGGAGCTCTGATTTGACTGATTTTGTTTTTCCATTTGGGTATTTTTTCGCATGGAATCCAAATATGCTATTTTTTTTTAAATTTTTACACCAAAATCTTTAGATATTCTCTGTAAATTTTCCGCCCAAAAAATTCCTGCTCTGATACCATGTATAAAATCTAACCAATGAGATTCAATCTTATCTTATAATGGAGTAAAACAAGATATTGAATCCTTCCTACAATTTGTGGAAACAAAACACGATCACAAAATAACATATAAGTAAGAGAAAGAAATTATCAGTCGCACAACACAAGATATATTTGGGGAAAGTAACTACTCAAAACACCTCTATCTCTATTGTGTATTAAGTCAAGGAATCCTGGAACAATACAATTCTTAATTCCTCATGAGATTCTCCAACACTCTGCCAATTATCTCTCGCTGATCTAGGCAAACTCAGTCTAGTACTCAGCCAATTCTCAGCCTTACTTCAGCCTACCTTGATCATGCAATTCCTAGAGAATTAACTCCCTATTAATTAGGAAAACAAGTATTCCTTGATTACGCAATCCATCATGGCATCCCAATGAATTTATAATTTCACATGCGAAATTTTCTCTAAATACAACTGATAGTTATGTTCCCATTAACCTCTGTCTGAACTAGGTCTTCCTCAAAACTGGCATGCATGCAGATATTAATAGAGAATTATCAGTTATCTTATTGGTCACTCATTGTGAATTAAATATAATTTAATTCACTGGACCTATCACTAGATCATCACTCAGTTAGAATTATTTAAACCGATTTTAACTCATTTAATTGAGTTAACTAATTCACACTTACACCCCACTAATGCATCAACTACAACTGGACCCCCGAAATATTATAATCCCTATATATTCTTCATCTTAGATCCTCAACTCTAATTTCTTGAGCTAACTTAATCATCATGACTTAGTTAACTGACACAAGTTGTTATGAGATGAATAAACAATTTATTTAAGGGAAAAATAAATTAGATGCCCCACATTTCTCACTCCTGGTGCATCAAAATTCCTCACCAATGTGGGTGAATTTTTTTTTCCTTCTTTGGCTTCCAATTTCACTGTTTCTTATTTCATATTTCATATTTCAGCATTTCAGAATTTGTTGTGGCCTTCAAACAAATACACCATTGAAATCACATTCCCAGATTCTCATGATCATCCTCTCTTAAGCTCGATCTGTGATAAGAGAACCAACGATATGCCATCCTACTTCCTAGCTTGAACCGACCATTAAGGTATGAAAAATTCTTGTCAACCCTCACATGATGATCTTGCTCTTGGAGGATGATCACGACCTCCCTTTAGCAACACTTACACAACCCTCGTACTAAACCTACTTTAGGACTACATCTCTTTTCTCCCCCTTGATCAAATGAGACCCTTCTCACTTTATGTTATTTCCTTCATCCTAAGGCCTCCTTAATTATTTTTTCCTAGACCTCTTATGAACCCTCTGGAACTTATGGGTTTTATCGACTTAGACCTTAGGAAATATTAAATTTCCTTTTTAATTTTATTTTAGACTTTAAACCCTATCTTGGATCAAAAATCCCTTTGCTTGGATTCTTTTCCCATAAAGCCTTTTGTGACCAAACTCACGCAAACCCATCTCAATAGGCTTGTGGATTACCTCCCAAACTACAAAAATGTATACTTTTACATAGAGGATTTTGGCTCCTTTCCAGGTTAAAATAGCAACCCTGTCGAGGTTATGAATGCCTGTTGGTAGCAGTGGATCTGCTTGTGGTATGGAAGTATTCTTCTAACAATAGCCAGTTACTTTTATATATTCCTTATTTCTTATTAATCTATTCCCAAGATAAACACACTACTTGAATAAGTGTTATCACTATCTACCCGCATAATTATCTATGACTGAATGAATTATATTTTCATGTTTAAACTAAGTGATGGAAACATCAATCATAATCGGTCACTATCACACTTCCATCATGCCACACTGTCAAAAAAGGACATCGTGTCATAATAATTTCTATCCGACTTTTCCCCCCTTCTTCGGTCATTTCCACCTGATGTACAATTATGATTATTACTAATTTCTAACCGTTTCCTCGCATGCATTCATGATTGTTGCAATATTTCCTCTTTCCTTGAAATCCAAGGCATGGAAACCCTTCTCTCGTACAGTTGCGATTACTGATGTTTGACCTTTGCCTTGAATGAATTCGTGATTGCTGCAATCTCTCTTTTGTACTTAAGGATGTAGAAGCCCTTCTCCTGAGGGAGGGGGTGCAAACATCCATAATGAATAAGCATGCGACTTCCCCACGCAACTTCCTTCAGATACACTGATGGGACTAAAATATGATTGCATTTATGATATCAGGATGCATTTGTTTCTCTTACATGCAGTGTTTTGTTTTAACCAATAGGGCCAGAAGAAACGTAGAAAAAAGGAGAAGTTAGTTCAAATAACACATTATCCATGGGAGTGAACTCTCTCCAAAATGAACCCACAACCTTCCAAATCTTAGAAGTAGCTTGCACCATTCTCTATCAAGTTGGCTGGTTGCCATATCTACACAGACTACAAGGGTTCAAAACAGAGATAGCAATCCTATTCTTGCAAAACCTGTGAGAGGGAAATACCTTACTCAGAGGAAGGATTATACTGTTCATCGAGGATATCATCGTTAAGGTCTCCAGACTACCAACAGAAGGATAAAGATGGACTGAAAAACATGTTCTCCTACAGGAAGCAATCTCAGTATACCAGGACCTAGGCGAACCATTAGAACAAAAGGAAAATGGGACTAACCCTGCATCTTTACAGCAGCCCTAACAATAATTGGCAGAGTTCATACAAATATACATCACATGAAACAGATGCCAGGATGTGGTAGAGTCCCTCCAACTTAAACTATTAGTTGTTCTGAAGTGAAAATTTTTAGCTAACTTGCATTTTTTTTCTAAACTCAGTATTTCACAATACTGTTGTTCGAATTAGAAAAACAAAAAACCCCCTAGCAGTTGTCAGCCACCATGGCTGGATTAAATTAATCATCATTCCTGAGCTAGAAAAACACAAGATAAATTATGATAGCTTCTTTAATCCTACCCTGCCTTCCCTTGAGGAAAACTCTATCGAAACATAGATTGAACTCCTCAGAATAACCATAACTAAGAAAAAAAATGGAAAAGGACCCATGTGTCGACCGCGAAACTAGGGAAATGGAGATGGTCCAAAAGGATGCAATTATGGAAAGACACCTTTGAATTGCTATATTAGGTGGGACCATCCCATACACCTTAAAGCCCTCAAAATATTTCCCTACAATACTATGAAGAATAAATGGCTCAATTTCTTGAGCAAATAAGAGCATCTCATGAAATTGGAAGCCCATCTAAACAATCTGAGGGGTAGGGGAACCTATTAAACCAGTCGGCCACTGCTAGTGGCTCTGGCCACACTGAAATCTTACCTCACCAGGAAAAATTTCAAGCTTCAAGGGTTTTACCTCCCTCTAAAAATGAAGGCATGACAAGGGAGACCGAGTAGAAGGAATAGCTGAATATGGAAGCCAGTCAGGAGACACTATTTTATTAGAAAAAAATACAAGCATTGAAATAGTCCCCAGAATAGCACATTTGGCCCAATTTTCGATGGCCAAAGTGTCTCTCTTGCAACACATAGCCGTTAGAAGAGTGACATTATGAGGCAGGACAAAACGTGGTTAGCCTTGGAGTCGCAATTCCGACACTTCAATAAAGTGTAGGAAGAGCGACACATTTTCCAACATTTCCAAACAGTCATCGCTCTTCCGAGGTTATCCAAATTGTCGCTATTCTAACAATATCAAAGGCATTTTTGTTCCGATGTTATCCAAACCGTCATTCAACCAACATTATCAAAATAATTTCTATCCCGACGTCAGTTAAACCATCAGTCTTTCGACGATCCATAACTGTCGGTCTTCCGACATTACATAATGATCCATAACTGTTGGTCTTTCGATTTTTATTAGGTTTTCAAAATAATGTCGCAATTCTAATGTTAGCTCTTCTGGTGTTTAAAGCATCGCTCTTCCAACATTTATAGTGTCGCTCTACCGACAGCTTTAGCATTGCTCTTCTGACGGATATAGAAACTCTCTTCCTACGTTTATACCGTCGCTCTTCTGACGTATAATGGATGACCGACATAAGCATTAGTATTCCTATGGAAATTAAATATTAAAAAAAAAGAATGTCGTTATCACACTGTTGGATATGGTTTTCCACCTCCCACATTGATGGTTCATCACAGGATCTAGAATAAAAAGTAACAAAGGAGAGAACCATAATTATGCCCAAGGATTAAGTGTAATTATGAGTGCAAACACCCCCTCTCACTTCCAACATCATAGGGTTCCCCCTCGCAACTGAAAGCCTTTCAATGGTTCCCGGTTTATAACAAACACTAGGTTCCCAGTTTATAACAAAAAAATATCGATTCCTGATCATAAAAAGTTCCTCCACTTTAATAGAAATCTTTCTACATAAGTGAATATCTCTCATTCAAATACAAAATAAGTACTTCCATTCGAAATAAAAAGACTGATTGGTGCTCAACAAATAGAAAAGTATGTACTAGGATTTTGAGCGGAGAAAGTCCACAGTAATTAGAGCATTTTCCTATAAATGGACATTGATTATATCAGGTGGTTTGTTGGTATGATATGAATGTATTTCAATGGAGAGTTCTGAAAAGCATATTTGTAACTATAAATTTAATATAACCCCTTAGAATGCACATTTTTTCCATACTTGAAAAAGGGAACAATATATTTTAGTATCTGATTACCTTCAAGTATCGTTTTATAAACATTGTGGTGTTGGGGTTAAAGCCCTCAACTAGCTTCCCTTCAGTGCGAGACAAGTTCAGATGAGCTCGTACACAAGATGCCAATGACTTGCCAAGCTCTATGCCCCATTGGTCAAAGGAATTAATGCCCCAAACGAAACCCTCAACAACAATCCTGTGTTCATACATTACTAACAACTAGCCTACATTATATGCTATCAATGATTATAGTAAGATGCTTAGTGATGGTCAATTCCCAGATAATTTCTTGTGTGCAATAACATCATTAGAAACTTTCTCATTCCTCATCTCCTCATGAGTCTTCCCACAAGCAAGAGCATCCAGCTGTGCAAAAAGGTTAGACATGACCTCATTGTGGTTACTCACAACTTCCCCTTGTAAATAACTGGGCTACTGGCTCTTGATGATGCCAATAAAATCACAAGGAATTAAACAACCCTGATGAATTAACTGGTAAAATTTGTGCTGGCCATTCATACCAGGTTCTCCAAAATCTATTTCACTAGCCTCAAAATTGATGGGCACACAATCAATAGGAAATCCCTTCCCATTACTTTCCATGCTAAGCTGCTGGATGTGCGGTGCAAACTTCTCCAGAACCTGAGTGTATGGCAAGATAGCCCTAGCTAGACACCCAAGAAAGGAAACATTCCACACACTAAGGAGACCAATAAAAACAAGAATATTTTTCTCAAATGGAGTTGTGTGGAAATGATTATCTATACTCCCTTCTCCTTCCAGAAACTTGCCAACAATAGGAAACCCATACTAAAGTGATAAGGGGAGGGTACCCATAGCACTGCACACACTGTAGTGACCACCAACCCAATCCTAGAATGAAAAATAATTTTGTGGGTCTATTCCAAACTCTTTTAGAAGCTTAAGGTTAGTACTAACTGTCACCATGTGCTTTGCAACAGCATCAGAACCAAGGCCAGATGTGATCCATGTCCTTAATGTTAGAGCATTTAACATGGTTTCTGCGGTTGTGAATGTCTTTGATACCACAGCAAATAATGTAGTTTCTGGGTTTAGCCCATTAATACTCTGAGCGAGATCAACTGGAACAACATTTGCTAGAAATCATAGTTGACACCCATTTGCACATTGAGCTGCCTTGGGATCTGTTTGAAGAGCACTGTGCACAAAAGGTGGACCGAGAAAGCTGCCACCAATGCGTACTGCCACAAAATCTTTAAGAGACTTCCCTGTTTCACCTACCCAAGCCCTAGTTTGAACCCTTTCAGAAAATTCACCGATCTTATCGAGAACTTGCCAGACATCATCAACTACATTCTTCCCATGACAATTGATGATTATATCCCTGGCAGCCCTTAGAGAAATATGAAGCATAGAACGATTATTTGTGACATTTATATGGTCTCCATTTTACATTTTGTTAATATTCTCCTTCAGATGTGCCACCTCTGCTAGCTTAAAAGGCTTCTTCACAGTCTCTTGAGTTATATTTTGCCGAGAATAGTCAAATATAATTTCGGAAAATTCTACTGTCATAGATTCAAAAAGAGCTTCATCCTTCAGTAAATTTTTCAAATGTGTTTTATCAACATCTACAACATGTTCCCTTAATATTTTCCATTCCTCAATTGCGCTAATAAGATTAGTGATTGTCATTGAAATTCTTTCAGTTGCAGCTTGTTGACCAATCGAGTTGAATTTTGAATTAGAAATTTGATAATGGACCCCCCTTCTTGCTAACGTAGGGGATATACCCCTCCCCTAAATCGATACCATCCACCGATTCTTGTGGTGAATCACAATCGTTTAAGACCAAGACCATAGGAAGATAATATATGTTGTAAACAATTGATCATTCATTTGGTTTGGTTTGTCCCTAAGAGGTTGGGCTTTGGTCCCAACTAGTTCAAAGTGCAAATAAGAGTCTTGAGTGTGGGGTATTTAATCAATTAGAAAGTGTATGAGGACTTTGAAAAATTTAAATAAACATTTTGGAATTGGATCAATTAAAAAATATGTGAGCAACTTCAATTTATTCGCTGAATTTTAATATCCCAACAGCAAGATGGCTCAAACAATTGCCTTTTCTTAATCAACTTAAATTTTAAAGTCCTACCTACAAAATGGTTGAAACAATTGCCTTTTAATACTCGGTGAATTCTGGGAAGTCAGGTCTCCCTTTTGAGATGTACAATTTTTCGATGGGTAGTGAAAATAAATGGTAGCTTTGATGATTTCTGATCCTACTATAAATAAAATAATATCCTCAATCTTGAGAGCATCCGACATGAAAACATAACAAAGCTCTACAGCTTGTCTTCGAACTCTGACAAGGGAGTCATACTCTCCTTAAGACCCTTCCTCTTACTGATATCGGTCATAAGTTGCCCAGCCTAGGAACCAAATTCCAATGGATCATATCCCATCATATCCCAGTGGTCAAACACACATTGAGGGAAAGCCTGGCTGGAAGTTGCAGCACGGAGAGTACTTGAGAATCCAAATGATTCAACAACAGGTATAAATGCCTTGATGTTGTATAGTGGAGTTCCTGTCCTCTGTAATTCTTCAAAAACATGGCCTCTCTTCAACAATAGGCCTCACACAAGCTCCCATACAAGCATTCACCCAAACATCCATACTCTAAGGCCCAAGGGCCTTTTTATAATGAAAACTCCCACTTTTTCTCCATATATTTTTCATGTGGAATAATTAAACTTTATTTAACAGTGGAAAATTCAAATAAATGACACACATAATTGTAACTGGCATACATAATTGTAAAGGGGACTCTATAAGCAAGCCCATCACCTTAAGACTGTTTCCATAAAGTTCATTAAAAACAGTAGCTTCTCACTCCTCTTAAGAGATCATCATGTAAAACTTTCATAAAGCAGAATAATTAGAATTTCTATCTTTTTCCATTTATCAAAACAAAAATGTTGGTGGCATCACATCATATGATTAATACAAGTTAGAATATCATCCAGAAATACTAAGGAAGCATGTTAGGAGATGAAAAACCTCAATTAACTTGCCTAATTGTTAGGATCAAAAACATTAATCTAATATATTAGATTACCAGTTGTTTAGTTATAAATATTAAAATTTAAAGAAAGTCCAAGCGCACCAAGCAGTAACATTTGCATATGATGCAACAAGGTATACAATGAAGAAATCTTTAATAAAAAAGCTGAAAATATGTTAAATACCTTCTTCAGCTTAGCCTTTAGCAGTCCACCCTCCTGATGGAAACTTGGCATGGGTGTTGCTTTGAATGTTAAAATTTTCCTTAGTTGTTTAATCTCAGCCTCCTGATAATCATGTTCAGATACATGAAGAAATGTATAGATAATATATAATCAATTGACAACCTAGCAACCCCATATTTACCATATTTTCATGTTCTATAGAAAGAAACCTTAAAATTTCAAAGCAGACCAAAATGAAGTAAATACTAAATACTAACCTAACTATAATTTTAGCAGGACAGATCACATGCTTTCTACTAACCCTACACCAAACTATGAATGGCACATTAAGAAAACCTTTGACTTGGCCTGCAAATGGATTTTTTCCATCTCCCTTGCTTGAATATTTTCCTCTAGCTTTGAGAAAAACTAAACAAGTGCGGGGAACAACCATCAACATAGCGCTCTACAACTTAATAGACAAATAGATAATTTTTTAAGTGACAATAATGGAAAGGCACATAAAATTGAAGAAACATCCTAGAAAAATGAACGACCTCTTTCTGCTTCTCAGCTCGTTCATTGCATATAAAATTGAAACCAGACGCAGAAGAAGCACTGCCTGGTCTTGCTCTAGAACCTATGGTAGTGGAATTCATAGGAATAATTAAGGAAATTAAGTGAATTTATTCTAAAAATTATGAGTACAGAGCAAAATTACATTATTGATAAAGAAAACATGTGACACCATAATGAAATAATTTTTAAACTAAATTGGTCTATTATTTCATGCTCCTGTAAATTAATCACATGCTAGTCAAAATATACGATGAGGTAACTGAACCAGAATCTTTATAATCCTCCTTCATTTCATCTTTCTTGAGAGGCTTCTCATTTTGGATAATGGATCTACAAAAAATGATTAATAAGTTTTACTCATGCTCAGAAGAATTCAACTTTAAAGAATAACTACTTTTTTTAAACCATTGGAAGGAAAATATTCAGCTCTAAGAAATATTAACTGTGCTCTTAGATAAATATCACCGCTAACAACAAATATATTAATGAATGACTTACTTCATGCTATTAGAGCGTGAAAAATTTGTATCTGCTCGTATTGATTTCGTGGCCACCTACTCATGTAAGGAGTATTAAAAACCAACTTTCCGTTGACATCACAAAATAGTAAATAGTAAACACCTAAGGGCACACTTTTGAATTTTCAGAACTCAAATAGTGAAAATCGTTCCCTATAAGGGTCCACGCTACACTTAAACACTCCCTAAGAGTATCTTTCAAAAATCAAGAGCTCAAGGGAGCTAATATATTTCAGAAGCTTACCTGTTGATTTTTGATAGTTGAAGAGGATGTGGCACTAGTTGCGCTCATACATCTAGCTTCATTACCATCAGAAGTTTGCACTCGAGTGGAATATCTTTTATTAGTTGCAAGGGAAAAGAGCTGTGGAACAGTGTAATTTTACCAAGTAGTCACAGGGTTAGCTAATAAGGGAAGTGAACCATTTGAAGTAGGAGATGTGACTTTCATGCCCTCAATCTGGGAATCTTGACTACGATTATTCTTCTGCTTTCAAATCATATCCATGCCATTTTTTGCTGCAACTTTTGAGAATCCCTTTGAATACTTAATTGAGTTCTGAGGAAGCCTAGGCTTTTGAAGCTGAGAAGATGCATGTGGACCTTTTTCAAGTGTTCTTGTGAGATATTTTTGTGATTTTGACCACGTTAATTGAGCATTTCCCTACAATATAAGAAAAATGAACTAACACTAAAATTTCACCCTGATTAATGACTTTAAAGTAATTGTATTATGAATACATGTTATTCCTAAAATATTGATGATTGAATGTATATACCTTAGCATCTGTTACATTCTTCTGATCTGGTGCTTGTTCTGATTGGTCATGTCTTTTAGTGGCTACACCAGGATTTTGTTCACAATTTGGATTTAAACTATCTTTCCCTTCACCAGTGCTAACCTGTTCAACTTCACTTTTACTTTGTGATGCCTTAATTTGTTAATTTTGATCTTCTACACCTATAAGTTCCTGGAACTCATCCTCATTTCTAATTCCTTTACCATTATTTCCATCATCCACATCACTTAATTTTCCCACATCCCCACTCTCTCAAGAGAGTTGAGAGAGAAAATCACAAGATATGGTAGCATTTTCATGGAAATCCTTCTCTCCATCCATTGCAGTCTGAAAATAATATCCTAGATCCCTTGCAATTTCAAAATTGATTCCATTTCATCCACCTCTTAAATTCTAAATCCACAAGACAATTCCATTTAATGGAGAGCTGCATCAGGTATGAATAACAAGTACACCAAGAAAATGATCAATGAATAGACCCAAATTGAACTCCATCATAGGGTGTGCATATTCATAGGCATAGAAACAAAATTGAAAAAAAAAAAACAAATGATTCCATCATTGGGAAAAATATTGTCTTCTTGAGCTATCCTCTATGGAGAGTAAGCTTCTGATGCATCTCAGAAGGAACGAACTGAGAAATTCTCTGTTACGTGATCTCAGTTTTACACATTATATATTGATCAAATATTGGGGTAAAATTTTATGATCAAATTTGACATGTTGAACCAGAAAGGAAATATTTTTTAAGCACTTTAACATAGAACAACTATTAAAACCAAGATCAATAGCCTCAGACTGCATGAAATGTTTCTTGGAAAGTGTGTGATTATGAAAAAGATAGGCTCATGAGAAGATCTTAAAGTAGAAAATTATGAGAAGACACATCCTCACATACAAACGATGTGATGGGCATTCATTTGCTAAGTAAACTAGTGATACATGTGCATAACTACTAGGTATGAGATGTTCAACAGCCTTAGGAGGGGCTTAATATAGCTTGTGATTTCAAGAAAAATTTAGGATTCAGAAAGATGGAATATAGAATTAAAAAACCTTAAATTAGACTTTGTTAGGTTTTCCCTGAATTTTTTTGTAGAAGTCAACATTTGTAGATTTGAACTATTCCAGTTAAGCGAGTCTGAAAGGTTTGAAATCTAGCCAAACCTGTGCCACTTCTGGTTGCACCTGGGAACCATACGCGTACAAGAAATTGATTATGCAGATAAATGGTGCTTTCTTAATCCATAATTTAGTTATCTAACCTCTAGGTGATGCTTTTTTTCGATTAGGGTGTGAAGTAATCAATCAAGTGGTCCAGTTTAATATATTTTAGCATCAAATAATTCTTTAAAGAAATAAAAATGCACCGTGAAGATTTCATGCTAAAAAAAAAACAATGAGAACAATAGCTATTCCCACACCTTGTGTGATTAAACTTACCTATTACCCCATCCATATTCCATCCTTGTTCTCAGAACCTATATGTTTTCGTGGGAAAGAATGTTCATCAAAACTGTACTGGTGAATGCACCCAGCCAAAAACTAACCCAATCGCTTGCTTAATGAAAATACTTTGGCTCCTACTAAAGAAACTCTGAAGCTCAAATTCCCATTCCAAAAAACATTCCACTTTTTCAGAACTAGGATTTGAGAGATACTCTTTGGACGAAACTTAGGAAAAATAGTCAAATCCATTCAATAAAAGATTAAAAACCACCATCCACTCAAATTTAATTAACAGGGTAATGTGCCCATCAAACTGTAGGTCTAGTAGTAAGTTGGGGCACTAGTTCCAAGGATGACCCAAATTCAAGTCCCAGCAAACAGGGTCAAGTAAAACTTAGAGGAAATGTATTTTAGAATAGGTTAAAGTCCTGGCAACCTTGATGATCCATAGAGGTAGGAAACTTAAATTGTAAAGCACCTCCATTTGAAGACACTATTGCCCAAAGGTTTGAGTGAAGCAAAAAAGAAGCGAAACACCACATTACGTGTTGATCTGAATTCGTATGGAAGGGTTGGGTGGAAAGGATGTGATATCGGCCATGCCATAGATGAATTCAGGGGTGTTACATAGAAATTTGTCACCATCCTTGCAATTCCCCATCCCACACATTGGAGGGCTTATTCTGTGACCTGTGAGCAGTGACATGATCTGAAAACACTTTCATGGCATTCCCTTAAACATGGAATTTCATTCCCCTAAAGACAACTCCTTGAGAAAAACCCTAAAATATCCTTTTTATCCTTGGCATGACTCATCAGTGTTATACCCGTGTCAATGGAGGAAATCCTCCGAAGAGGGTGCGTCAATTGGCGCTCTGTCCCAGAGTCGCACCCACGCCAGGTTTAATAAGGAGTGTTTTTTAAAAATAAATGGTGGAAGATTGAATCCAACCAACTCCTGAACTGGACTCTAAATCAAGTTGGGATGTTTGGATCTAGTTCTCCATGTAGAGGAAGTAGTTTTCCACCTCTCATGGAAGCTTCCTTGAGGATAGGGCCAATCCCATGATTATAGGGATCCCAACTCCCCTTCCACCATCTATATAAGCTTGCCATTTCCCTTTGCAAGCTAGTCTCCAAGAGCCTTCATAGCCTAAATAATGCTGCAAGAGCCTTGATAGTTCTCATAGTGCCAAATCAATAGCAAGGAGATTGACGATCGAAGAGAGAGGCTTGTCCCCATTCCCGACAAGCTTTACTGAGACGTATTCCGCTGAAGACCCACCGAAGGAAGGTTCAACGTCAGAGCCAGGTTGTATTTTCCTTTGTATGAATTAATGATAAGCGACTATTGGTTATGGTTCCACTCGTATTTTTCATTATGATCATCAGTTGTGTCTTCTTTGACTGATACATAATTGCATATATCGGGTTTTACGCTTGTGTTTGTCGTGTTTCTTGTGTGTGTAGGTGTTAGATTGCAGCAAGCGAGAGGACTGTGATCTATTGGAGCAAGGAAACAGGAGCCCACCTTCTCTATGAACAACAACGTTGGACTTGAGGTAGGCCTTTGTCGTAATTTGGTCTATTGAAATTAGGAGCTTGCACCTTAGCGTGATACGATTGTTGCTAGACCCAATCTGGGCTAGTAGGGATCGCCTCTGTCCGCAGAGGGGATTTACCTCTATAAAAAATTGGCAACTCCGCTGGGGATCGAATTGAGTCACCATGTTGGAGGAATGCTTAATTTTTCAAGCATAGTTTTTTTTCATTTCAAGCTTGTGTAAAAATGAAACCGGTTTCAAGCATAGTTTATCTTTGTTTCAAGCTTGTGTAAAAATGAAACCAACTTCAAGCAGAGTTTCCTGATTTCAAGCTTGTGTAAAAATGAAACCATCCATTTTACCTCTTGTGATTTCCATTTTATCAACCTGTTTTTCCAGATAAGCCTTGGTTTTCTCACTCCATCGTCACTATCTGATTGGTCGATCATATGCCTTCACTTGGTTGTTTTACCCATTCTTGAGGAACCGCTGCGATGAGTGGTCTTGTTAGCCAGCCTCTTGAACTTTATTTGTTTTGAGAAGTTCCACCATCACCAAAACCAGTAGCTACCCTTTGATACCACTCGTTCCTCCAGGAGGAGTCATCTTTCAGCTCTTTTCTGACTCTCTAAAACTGAAAAGATTTCCAAGTCGCTTGTCGTTTTGATCTCGTTAAATTGGCTATGAAATGACATCTACCCAGTATACATTTACCCTTTTTCGGGCAGGGATAGATTATTTATAAAAAAGGAATACCCTAGCCTATCGCGACTAGGAGGTTTTCTTAGACATAGTTCTATACCTTTTCGGATCTGAGGAACTATTTACGAAAAGTGACCGTTGGATTTTACTTTTCCGCTATCTTTTAAAACTCTCTAAATATGAAAATACGCCGAGTTCTCCCTTTGTCAGACTCATTAAACCCTGATGACACTGGATTCAGTCGTAATGACGATATTCGAGTTCTTCCTTCCTAAGGCTCGTTAAATGTACTAGGATGGATTCTTCCGAAAGACGGACTTATATGACAAGCATATGGTATCCTCTTCAAGCTTGTGTAAAAATAAAGAGGTACTCGCCAGAAATAGTGGGGAGAAATGGAACCAACATCATTGTCGTGTCAGCAGTATGTCGGTCTTGGACATGGCACTTGTCTGCATTCATGTCGGGTTGGGGACATCTCATCTCGTTTTCCACTTGCCTCCATGGGTTTGGGTGATCCCTTTTCACCTCTCATCTTCTCTTTGCCTCGTCATCATGACCTCTGATCTTTTGATGTCAAATACTACCAAATCCACTGTCATGCTGCCGATATGTTCAAGAGAAGTTGAACTCTGCACATTTCAACCTTCCTCTGATTATCATCTAATCTTGTTTCAAAAAGAAATTATGTTCCTCTGTCTCGTGTTGATGATGTGGGAAACAATATGGCCCACCTTTGATTAAGGTCACTTCCTATTGACTTCAGCTCATTATCTAGGAAGTTGATCTATAAACTCCTTTCTGGTACCTTGGAGCCTGCATGCCTCAATGGCAGGTTCTTCACGTTTGACGTGAGGTTTTCATCATTGGCCTCTGATCGAGTGATTCTACGGGTGTTCGACACCAGCTCACTGATTCGCATGCCATAGATTGTACCTATAGTACCTTGAGGGCCATTTTCATTATTGGTGGTACCTCTCATGTCTGTTAATAGCTTTCATCATTGGCTGGTAATTAGGCGATGCTCTCACATGTTCAACTCCAGCTTACTTATTCGCATGCTTGAACTTGTACTTTGTTCGGGTCGAGATGGAGCGCAAGACCCTGGATTTTGTCTGTTGGAATCCAGGCTGCGATTTTGTGGATTATTATGATTGGCTACATGACTCATTCATTGGATGGTTGCGACCATGCCTGAGTCTATTTTTCAATCCTCACTGGATGGCTACGTCCATACCTTGGATCTAGATTATTGTGTACTCTGCTATGGATGACTGCACCCATAACACATATATATCATGTATTTGAGATATGAGTTGTACGTCTCTACGCAGGTTTTTTGACGGCAATTTTTTCAATTGGACATGTTCTCATAAAGCATTTCACCCCTCTCCCTCTTTCAGGCCTCATGCTTTAGGGGGCATCTATTACACAAAAATTTTTCACCATCCTTGCAATTCCCCATCCCTCACATTGGAGGGCTTATTCTGTGACTTATGAGCAGTGACATGATCTGAAAACACTTTCATGAAATTCCCCTAAACATGGAATTTCATTCCCCTGAAGACAAATCCTTGAGAAAAACCCTAAAATAGCCTTTTTAACCTTGGCGTGACTCGTTAGTTTTATACCCATGCCAATGGAGGAAATCCTCCAAAGAGGGTGCGCTAACTGGCGCTCTGTCCCAGGGTCGCACCCGCGCCAGGCTTAATAAGGAGTGTTTTTAAAAAATAAATGGTGTAAGATTGACTCCAACCAACTCCTGAACTGGACTCTAAATCAAGTTGGGACGTTTGGCTCTGGTTCTCCATGTAGAGGAAGTAGTTTTCCACCTCTCATGGAAGCTTCCTTAAGGATAGTGCCAATCCCATGATTGTAGTGATCCCAAATCCCCTTCCACCATCTATATATGCTTGCCATTTCCCTTTGCAAGCTAGTCTCCAAGAGCCTTCATAGCCTAAAGAATGCTTCAAGAGCCTTGATATTCCTCATAGTGCCAAATCAATAGCAAGGAGATTGATGATTGAAGAGAGAGGCTTATCCCCATTCCTGACAAGCTTTACCAAGACATATTCCGGTGACGACCCACCGAAGGAAGGTTCAGCGTCAGAGCCAGGTTGTATTTTCCTTTGTATGAATTGATGATAAGCGACTATTGGTTATGGTTCCACTAGTATTGTTCATTATGATCATGAGTTGTGTCTTCTCTGACTGATACTTAATTTCATATATCGGGTTTTACGCTTGTGTTTGTCGTGTTTCTTGTGTGTGCAGGTGTTCGATCGCGGCAAGCGAGAGGACTGTGATCTGCTGGAGCAAGGAAATGAGAGCGACATCTTCTCTACGAACAACAGCGTTGGAATTGAGGTAGGTCTTTGTCACAATTTGGTCTATTGCAATTAGGAACTTGCACCTTAGCGTGATACGATTGTTGCTAGACCCGATCTGGGCTAGTAGGGATCACCTCTGTCCACAGAGGGGATTTACCTCTATAACAAGGGGCTAGCTTTAAATTACATGCAATGGATGCACTTTAAGAGGAATATTTTGCATTTTACATTGCATCACTCCAGCAAACGCAGAAGGATCAATTATCTAAATTATGGATAAAAGCCATATGCTTCTGTTCAAACATTTATTTAGCCACATTTAAATTTGATGTCCTGAATCCTAGGCATGTTTATCAGATAAATAGTTTAATATCACAACTTCTAAAGCAAAGGCAGTCCAGGCATAACAAAGGACTCAAGAAAAAAACCTAATACATTTTTTTTTACTGCTTGTGTTAAACTCTTCCGCATTTTTTTCCTCCCCAGACATCACTTTTTTTAATCTCACAATGTCTCAGCTTAGCTACAGCAAAATGATGATGACATTGACCGCCCATAACAATAGTATTCTCCCATCATCGAATGCCACTCTGATGCAAAAAGCAGGATGAAATAACCACCTGATCCCAATATTTTTAGCTAAAAAAAAACGAAAAGATCACCAAAATGAATGATAAAGACAACAATCAATACCAATTAATAAATCCAAGAATGTCGTGGATCCGATCAACTCGCCATTTTTAGCATACGTCGTGATGATGTGTCTGACTTCAAGCTCTGAATGATTTCATTATCGCCATTGCAAGGACCTCTCGGTTCCATAATCTGAAAACCCTCGGATGCCTACAAACCCTCAGTGAGTGAGCGTCTGACTTAGTGAGCATCGTAATCAGCTAACCCTCTTTTTCCAAATTATGTTTTTTTGTCATATGTATTATGAGCATATTTATAGAAAATATGTGTTAGAGCATCTTACCGACACTTGTCCCAACTGTCGCAATACTGACCCCTGTCCCAACTATCACAATACCAACACTACTCTCTCAAACTTCGCAATACTAATGTTTGTCTCAAAACTGTCGCAATACCGACACCTCTTTCCAAACATCACAAACCTGACAGTTCTCTCTGTAACGTCGCAAGACTAACACTTTTCTCCAAAATGTCGCAAGACCGAAACTTTTCTCCAATCGTCGCAATACCAACACTTATCTCTAAGTGTCACAACACTGACACTTGTCTCGAAATGTCGGTATAGTGACAGTTGTGGGCGGGATTTGAAAAATTGATAAAAATTGGGTAAATTTCTGACAATACGTCAAAAGTGTTGGAACTAAAGTGTCGAATTTTGACCAAATGTACTAGTGCCCTAACACCTGAAGTAAATTCTATTTCACCTAGCTAGGATGTTAATGTTGAAATAAACTCTTGTATGCCTGAATAAAACACCATTTCTAGAACTGGCACAACCATTTCTGAAGCTAGAGAGACTGCTCCTTCTTCTCCTACCAAAACGTCGCTCGAAGAAAAAAATCCTGAGATGAAGTTTAGGAAAATGAGCAGGAAGTGCATGAGATTGAGGAAAATGATAAAATATCTAAGGAAATAGTTGAAAGAAGAAAAAAAGGCTCGAAATCCTGAGAAGAAATTGACTACCATGGGAACCCACATAGAATTTGTTGCCCAAATGGTAGATACTACTAAAATTTCTACACAGACTGACCTAATGGACAAATTTGAAGCCTCTATACATACCAATTTAATTGATACCACTGAAGTTTCTGTACATAATGAGTTAATGAATAAGGTTTAAGCCTCGATACAAACAGAGTTGATACACACTACCAAAGTCTTTGTGCAGCCTAATATGGAACTTACAGAAGATAAGGGGACTCAAATAGAAGTGACACCTACCTACACTCCCCTAGTAGAAAAAGATATTAATCAGAATTTGCACATCGATTTAATTCAATTCCAGCAATAATTGGTCTAGTGCAGAAGGGAAGTAGTTCCCTTACAGTAACACCAGCCGCTATTGAGGAGGTTTAAAGACCTTTCTACAACTGAGGATGAAACATTTTCTCAACTCAGGGAAAAGAGGAAAGAAGTAAAGAAATCACAGGAGCAAGTAGAACAAGCTAAGAAGAAAACCATTATGGTTTTATATCTTTACTCATATGTATTAAATTGCAGTGCACTAGCTATTAACTATTCTCTATTCTTAGCGGAACGATATTTATTGTTGAAGGTGAAGGCTGTCAAGGCATGGAAGCCCGTCACTTTTGAAACCATTGAGGAATTTTTCTAGTGTTGCAATGAGCAGGATAAGTAGGTCCAACATCCTTTGTGTGAATTATATTCACATAATTTCTTTCTAGAGGAGGATAGGGACAATAATCCCAACCCCTTCATAGGGGACGTTCAGTTCTAGGCCTTCCTATCTTTTTTCAAGAACTAGACCCGGTGGCTAAGGCCTACAACACCTTTCAGAAAAGAGAGCATGGACTAGACCTGTGGGTCAGGGGGGAACCTGCTAAACCCTTATACCTATTCACCCAGCATAAGAAATTCATGTAGAGGAAAGGAGTGATATCCAAATTGGGACCTATCCGTAGGTATATTGTGCACCATGGATGGACATACTTCCAGGACATTCAAGAAGAAGCACTGGCAGTAGCCAAACTGAGATGGCTAGCCTCTAGAAACAATGTGAAGAATAGAGAACCATTTGGTTACAGGAACTTCAAAGCTGCTACTTCCAAATTCCTTTTATACATAAAACCAATTTTGAACATGGGCCCTACATGGATAGGGTGCAGATATAGGTGCCCCCTCATCTAGTACCCCCCTAAGGACTATCATCATGAATATGAGTTACCAGAGGGGCACACGAACACAGCATTTGCAAAGATCAATCAGAGCCATGGCTTCAAACTCAACAAAGAGGAGGTATACCCTACATATTCTCTGACCCAGCTACACCTCAACCATTTACTTGCACAAGGACCTGCAAAGAGGTAAGGAGGGGAGTATCTTGGGCAAAGACAAAGGTACGTTCCACCCCATATTTTCCATGATTTGTCATGTACTTATATGTATTTTCCCCTTCATATTAGCAACAAAGAAAATAAAATAATGTAAATTCACAACAGAGTGAACTAATGATAAAAGGAGTGTTTAATAACGTAAGAACTAACTTATGACTATCTTTATTAACAGGGAAGAAAAGCAGCTAAATTGTTGATGGCCAAAAGGAAACTGACAAGGAAGACAAATGGAATCATAGTGGCTCCTACGAATTGGTAGAAGATAGAAAGATAAGGCCACGCTTGGAATATTCAATTGACAACCACTAAGAAACAATGTCCCATAATGAGAAAGACCCGTTGCTACTCCTTAATTCTCCTTTAAGTTATAACAAGTCGAAGAAGGAACAAGAAAAAGAGTTTCTATAATATAATCTCTCTGTAATAAACTTACTCATAAAAAATCATGAAGCTTTGTACTAATGTATTTCTTGGTGAATTAATGAAGAATTTAGTGTTTTTGGAATAGACAAGTTCTAAGTATTCCTTAGCAGTAGGCTTATAGTGGCTTTGGGCCCAGCCCTGGGGATTCTTCTGCTACCTTTGTGCTTTACATTTATTTACATAATTTTGGCTTCAAGATTATCCATTGCATTTCATAATATATCGTTTGAATTGGTTAATTAGGACAAAGAAATCTTATATCTTCCAATTTACTAGACTAGTTTACCGTTCATGTTCTTTTATCTAAATTCAATGCTTTTAAAATTGTTAGTTTAGCTCCAATAGTTGATTGTTGTTCAATTCTGCATATATATGATGTTGATATTTTCATCATCATTATGAGAATTTGGTTGATGTTTAATTCAGAAGGTTGTTATTAGTTGGTTAAAAGTGAATTCCATTGCAAAATATAGAATAATTGACTGTTGTTTAATTTCATTAGACTTGCTGTTAATTTTGCTAAATTTGTTGTTCAATTCCTCAGAGGATGATGTTCAACTGAAATTTACTCTTTTCAGTCTTAAGTAGTTATTTCTGAATAGACTTAGAACAAAGTTATCTCCCTTGGAGAATCATAAGCATTCCATAATTCACTTCCAAATTGATTTGATTGAAATTCGAGAATTAGTAAATCTTCCTTGTGACAATTTAGAGTAATTGTTCCCCGATGTCACTTGCATATACTGTGCTTACACTCTTGAAATAATAAGACTTTCCCTAGGTTAATAATTAATGAAAATCATTGAGGTTACCTTTAAACAGTCACCTTTATGACCCAACAAATGGCTCCCACTTATTCTACACCTCTCAATTCATTTCACAAATTTGGAATAGAGTCAAGCTCAACAGGGTCGTCTATCCCCACTAATTTTGACAAGCTTGTTCCATTGGCTGTGGTTTTCCTAGATAGTAGATACAGATAGTGGGAATCTCATTAATCCATTCATGTGCATCACTAATTATAAGATGAGGCATTTGGATACCTTAAGAGAGTCATAGTTACTCTCGTCGTTTAAGCGTTCTTGGTTGAATTTCTTCACTTTGAAATTTAGAGCACTTTGCAGAAATAAAATTGCATCAACATTTGTAGGGACCATCATAATTCTTTGTTTTAATTAAATAGTCAGATTGTTTGTACCAGTTTTGAATAGACTATTTTCTGCCTAGGGAAAATCCCCCTTCAGGGGGCAATCTATGCCCATATCCCAATTGACACGTGACTTCCCACCCTCACTGTGAGAGCAGCTCGGGCAGGCTACAAATAGCCCACGAGTTAAGGGCACAGACCCCTAGGCCCAACCTTAAGAACAAATCATTTTCCGAAAGTTATGAATCCATTTTTCTGACTTCCGTTACCTACATTGTTCTTTTGACTAGTGTTTTTTCACCTTGGGGACCTTATGTGGTTATGAGTACGACTCGGCATGAACAATACTCGGTCCTCTAGATTTTCAAGGGCCACCGAAGCTGCACTGGAAATTGTAAGACGTGCGTTGATCTTCCAACTAATGGACCTTATCTCTAGGTGAATCGATTCCATGATGAGAAATCTATTAAAAAGGAAAGATAAATCCTCCTAAGGCCCCTGAAGGCGTCTCTATATTTCTCAATGTTTCCTCGCACTACCATGTCCTGGTTCATGAATATTAACCCGATTCCCTTTTGATGCTCATATAAGTGCACCATTGATTCAAGGCTTCCCCATCTCTTAGGATCTACTAACCCATGTCCAAGTGTTGTTCACATGGAACATTTCCCCACTTCAGTCTTCAAATTTATCATTTGAATATTTTCTACAACCATGAAGATCTACACTGAGGGTTAATCTAGCCAAGCTCATGCCTGAGGTTTCTCAACAATCCCTGCGTCCTCCTACTCATCGAAGCCATGAAATTACTCTGACGATCAAGTATAGGTTGTGTGCTTTAGTGCCATCCATTTTCGGGGCTAGTTGATTCGACAGGTGAGTTTTTACACACTCCTTAGCGGATTTAGACTTCCTTGACCACTATCTTGCTCTCTTAATCAACCAACACCCTTTGTGGGATCTAGGTTAGTGTGCAATTCGACACTATAACAAAACTTTCAGTTCACCCCGCATCACCAGTTCTACTTACCAAAAATGGCCCACTTGAAGCTCTCGATTCCATGTCACGACACAATGGAGAAGCCACACCCTCTTACCTATTTAAATTTTCAAAATAGTTCAAGGGAATTATGCCCTCGATGCCTCTAATAATTTCCTTTACCTGATAAAAGTCGTGCATGAGATCTAGCTATCCTAAGGGGAACTTTGTATGAAACCACCAACTAGATGGTTCAATTAGTATTTCTCCCATATATCTAAGTGAAATGAAAATTTTGCAGCTTAGTATCGCTACGAGCCTCCACTTGTGTTTCCTCTGGCTTCACCCTACTCAAGCATAGTTCACCATCTTTCGGGCCCCAACAGGTGTAATCACACTTGAACCCTTAAAACAATCTCAAGGTCAGTCGATGATAAACAATTCCCCAAAAAGGGTATCTCATCCGTCAACTTCCTTGTGCCTCACATGTTTTGAAACCTGCTGACTCGCACACATGTTACACTCCTTTATTCGTGTTTCAAGATGGGTTGAATGAAAAACCCACCAACCAACACCACCAGCATGTAGGTGCACATGGCTCACCACAAGGGCACTATTACACAATATTTTTTCACCATCCCTGCAATCCCCTTCCCGAACATTGGAGGATCATTTCAGTGACCTCTGTGCACTATCATACATTGTCATAAATGTCATTGCATCCCTTAGCGAGTCAATATCATAATATTTGTTGATAATTCCTCAAAAAACCTTCAAAATCATATTATTTTGGGTCGGCAATAGTAGGGAATTATGGCCTCGTGCCATTTGATGCTTTGTCTCAGAAGGGCACTCACCTCGAGCTTCTTTTGGATTTTTTTTTTTAAATAGAAACAAAGCTTCCATGCTTAACAACTTCAAGAGCAGATTCATCATGGTTTTTTCAACTGAAAAAAGTTGAGTTCCTCCCTTTGGCTTGTTAGTTCCTACAATTTTTCAACTCCCCAAAGAGATAGACCTCTCCTCCATCTTATGTGGAATCAAAAACCTTCTCCTCCTCCTCTCCTATAAATTCTTCCTCGTCACATTGATTCAGATAACTAAACAATCATTAGTATAGCTGGTGTGTCAAATAAAGCAGAGAAGAATCCATTGTTGAGAGATATTTTAAGGCCATTTCCTCATCGAGTCGAATTCCAGACGAATTCTTGAGATGCACCTGACTGAGGCCATCAAATAAGATCTAAAATGTCAAGGCATAAGGTTGTAAACTTCCCTTTCTCTATTAATAATACATGACTGGTTTCTGGTTCGAACTTTGTTTCCATTTATATGCAAAGTTTTTATCTGTCCTTGACTAGCTGAACAACTATAGATGAATTTATATGCTTGTATGATGTCATAATTTGTTTGATCTTTGTGCAGACATGTGAACATCATCACCAAAATAGAGCACTAGGCATGAAGACAAAGATCGAATGATCGATGTTGCGTTCCATGACAAAGAGATGGACCGAGGTAGGATATATGTTCTGGTTCATATTTCATCTATAAGATAGGAATTCAGGAGTACAACATGTTCCCATGTTGCTAGACACACCCTAGGGCTAGAGGTATTCCCTCTGTCCACAGAGGTTATTTGCCTGTAGAATAGGTTGGTGACTCCACTAGGGAACTAATGTGTCTGTCATCTCTCGTTGATTCATTTTGACATTTTTCTTGTCTGTATGACTTTGGTCATATTACCATTTCTCTCCTTTGTTTTTCTTATCTGACTATTTCAAGCCATATTAACTATTCTCAGAGTGATAATCTTGGTTTTTTCTCAGCTGCCTTTTCTATTTTCTTGGGTTTCCTTACTCGGTGTTGTTGCTTTCATTACAATTGCACCGATTGGCACGGGTTGCCTATTTTATAGGTGCGATTTCCCCTATTCAGCACAAATTACAACTGAACAGTTGCGTCGAATCCTGCAGGTTCAGATTTAAGCCTCTTTCCTGAGTTTTCCAGTGCATATTACCCTCTGGATTGGTTTTTCCCTCCTAGATTAGTCCACTTGGATTTTTTTTTACTTCCCTGTCTTGTTCTTTTTAGTTGATTGTATCTCATCTGATCAATGTGGCTTGTCATTCTAGGGTTTCTAGGTGTACTTGATTGCTTGTTTGGCCACATGTTCATTAAACTTCTGAGCTGTGTATGAGTCAGTTTAGTATTTCATTTTTCAGTCTATTGTCTGATTGCTTCATATTTATTTCGATTCTTCATCTTTTTGGGTTATCAAACTATCATCTTGGTGTCCCTTTTACCTTCCATCTGTCACCTTGAGCATAGATCACATTTCTTATTGAGTCGATTTGAAAGTACTCTTTTTGCATGAAGGAATGCCTATCTGGTTTTGAGTGTGTTCTATATTCATTTTTGGATTGGTCTCTTCGTGATTTGATCATTTCATTCAAGTTTCTCAAAAATAGTGTTCATTTTGTCCTTTTAGTGTAACAGTGTATTATTGCTTCTCATTCATATAAAAGAAAAAAAAAATCATTCTTTCTCTCTATTTGAAAATAAAAACTACTCTCTTGTATTAGTAGCTTTCTCGTTTAAAAATGAAAAACAAGAGAAAATCCTTTTGTTTTCTTCTTTCGGTGTTAATAGCATTAGGAAAAGCTCTTATTGCATTCAATTGCTTGCTACTTCATTGTGAACTTTTGTCTCTCTCTTATCTACTTTTTCATCAAATCGAAATGATATTTTTTCATATAGTTATGCATTAGAGATTTGAGATTACATTCGGTAAGGCCTTGAAACTGAAACATAATTTCAAGATAAACTTTAAATGAACTCAATCAGCCTAAGGAAGCATTGAAACTTAATTCTCACATTTAGAAGTCTTGGCTAGTGACGTGTTCTAGTGTCGTTAAACCTAGTAGCTGTCGTTCGAAATCTAGCATTAGAGAGCACCAGCACAGATTCGTGCTCCACATACCATCGAGTTAGTATAAAGGGAGTCCCTCCTAGTTTGCAATCCTTTATCCATAGGAAGCTGATTTTTCCACCCTGTAATCGTGATACACTAAACACAATATTCAGGGAGACTTCCTGCACGTACATTAAGTCCTTGATTATTTATCTTTCATTTGATCACTAAGGTGTATATTGCAGTTCATAGGAGCTTGGTACACACTCCTGCTTAAAGTTCCTGAGTAGTCATTTTTATCTTTTCTTTACTCTCTAAAAATTTGAAAAGATCATTGAGCACTTGTCCTTTCAATATTGTCCAAACTAAAGTGACTAGAGCCACCTTTTTTCCTTTTGTCAACTCTCAAAATATGAAAAGGAAGAATTTTGTTTCATTGTCATAAAATTAATTACCTATGACTACACGCCCATTAAAGTTATTTTCTTGGCTTGGTCATAAGTAATTCCTTAGTGATTCCTCTTAAAGCCTCGAATTGATCATCTCTTTTCTCTCTTGTTTTTGAGACAAATTCATAGTGGTAGAACTATCAGTTTCGTCGTCCTCTTCATTACCTCGTAGTGAAGAATATCCTCCTGGACTTTCTTCATAGACACCTTAGTCTATTAGGACTCTAGGCTACTGGCGTGCCATTATTCCGAGTGTTCAACCTCTTGCCACTCTATCTCTGCCTGAGGAACCATTTGATATCAATTGGAAACCTCTGGATGCTTGGGCCTTTTTGAGGGAAGATACCTGGCAACTGCCTGAATCACCATTAACACATGCTTTACTTGCCACTGCTCGTCACCTTTTCACCGACAGTATGTCTTCATCTGACATAGATGTCATGAGTCCTATTAGTAGTGAAGATACTTATGTTTCTATTGTATAATATCAGTTCCCTTCGAAGAATTTTCATTATGTCTTGGATCAACCTTCCTCGCAGCCATCATCTCTCCCAGCTAGTTATCATTCTTTGAGTCAGATGATTTTTGGTGCTACTTATTTGTATCAAAATCCGATATGGTCAGGTACATCAGCTCCTTCGGAGGGGTCATTTGTATCAAGTCCATCCCCTTCGACTTCCATTTTTTCGATAATCGTTACATCTGTCCCAACCCAGTAGATTGTTTTTGTGGCTTCTTCCATGCCATCCACTAGTGTGATTCTATCACTACCACCGTATTCTGTTGTTTGTGGGATGCTTCCTATTACTTCCATAATATCTATTGGACCCGTTGTGAGTGGATTACAGCCTCACGTATTGGGAGTCCACCAACCTACTAGTAGTGCACCTATCTACTCTAATCCTATTCCTGGAGGTTTGGCATACGACTAATATATAATGGCCATTCAACAATAGAATTACCTCCCCTAGGGTTCTCAGTAGGTTCAAGCTCCCATCAATCCTCCGCATTACTATGATGAGTATGGAAATCACATCTATTTACATGGGCCTCACCCATAGGGTCCATTATATGTTCAAATGCCTCAAATGTCGATTTATCCCAAATAGTTCACATACCTCAAGGGACAACCCTATGGTCCACAAGGGAAAATATTTCAGGGACAACCTTCAGTGGTCCTACTGGTCAACATCATGTTCAACAAGGAGCGTCTTATGTTCCCTGGGGGAAAACTTATCCATCTCAGGGACAAACGTTTGTGCAAAAAAACTAGACTTAAGTTCAACAAGGCCCAACTTTTCTACAACAAGGTCAACCCTCCATAGCTCAACTAGGCCAACCTGGTCTTCAGGGGAAACCTGGCTCATCTCAATCATTAGGCGAACCTGTATGCAAGGGGAATCCTGATGTATCTCAAAATCTAGGCCAACCTACACCCCAAGGGAATCTTTTTCAACCTTAGTATCTAGGTCAACATGCACCCCATGGCAAGCCTATCTAGCCTCAGTGCCAACCTTTCATTCCTCAAGGCCAACCAATGGTTTCCCAAGGTCAACCTTCAATGGTACAAGGTTCACCCCAAGGCACTTCTTACATTCCGCAAAAAAATCCATATGTTTCTCAAATATGACCTTAGTGGTACGCTTAGAATTAATATCGTGGTCCTCAATCGGTGTATGGGAATAATTATCAAAATTATAACCCCTATGGATATAATCTCCTGGGACAAAACATATGGGGTTATAATTTCTCTCAACCTGGTTGGAATCCCAATATTAGTCTCTATCAAAGGCTTGTAATTCCTTTCAATTCGCAATTTCCATTTCTTACTCGCTGGAAAGCCCGATGTGTCAAATTTAACGAATGATCCTATCCTTCATAATCCATATTGGCCCCCAACTCCTACCAAAATCCCTGGTGATTGTCCCAAATTTGAAGGCAAGTTTGGAGAAGACCCCAAGTGCATGTTATGACATACCATATTTGGTGCTCCTCTAACTCTTGGTTTGACGATTCAAATTTTTTACGTCTTTTCCAAAGGACTCTAACTAGTGCCACTACAAAGTGGTACATTAAACTCTCCCATGGAATCTTTCAAGGTTTCAACTCTCTTACCATGGCATTTCTCATGCACTTTCTGTTACTAGTTCATTATGAAACTGGGATGCACCTCCTAACATCCCTGGAATAGTATCAGGGAACTCATCTCTCTGATCATATTCATGAATGGAGGTAGCGTTGTCATTTGATCAAGTTTGAGTTTCCCGATCAAATTCTGACTAATTGGTTCACTACCTCTTTTATTAGTCCTATTGCTAATTAAATAATTATGGTGGTTATCGCTTAATGTAGGAAATGCTCGATGTCATGCTCGGCATCAATCTTAACATCAATTTGGCACAATTTATGAACATTTACGTTTCATGACATGATTCCAAAGCACTGCTGACGCCATCTGTTTACTTGCTATGTGGAGCTCATTATTTTATTTAGCTTTGTATCACAAGATACCTTGTATTTGTGCATGGCGCATCGTCACCACCATCACGCCAGAATCAGCTGCATCACTAATTTTCGAGTTTCCCTAGCGGTTTCGGCAGCGCTTCTGTTGTAAAATAGATTTAAATCATTGTTAAAAGCATAGTACTTAGTTAATTTAAATGTTTATTAGCAAAATGTATCTGGACGAGAAGTTGCGGACTACTATTAGGTTGTTTTCAGAAGGCAAAACTTCATAAAGGGGAGTGTGTTACTTTGTATTGCGGTCGTGGACAGAGGTACTGGGAGTGAGAATGTAGTGGGAGACCGCAGAGAACAGAGTATTACAACTTGATTCATCGTAGGTTTTGTCTCTTCATTTTTGTTGGATAATATAAAGGAAGGACTGGCTGTTCGGGGTGGACGTAGCCCAAACTGGGTGAACCACGTATATCTGTGTCTCTCTGGTTTTATGTGTTTTGTGTGCATGTATTTTCCACATATTTTATGTGTTTCATTGCTCTGTAATATTTAATTTTCTAACAGACGGTATCATTGGTTTTGTGTCTTAGACTTCTCTTAATCCTTCTCCAAATCCTGCGAAGAAAAAATATACTTATTCCACTGATATTTCTTCTCATCCACCTCTTAATCCTAGTAAAAATGTGGATGTGAATGTCTTCCATTCCACCCCGATGGATAAAACATCCAAGGGCAAGAAAAAGGGTAAAGGTAAGGGAAACGCCAATCCCAAAAATAGGATTATCCTAAACCTAATGTTGATGATGGTTCGAAATGTAAACCGAAGTACCATTGTCTAATTTTTGACGACGAGCATTACACCAAGGACTGTCCACGACGTGCCGAGGTGATTCAACTACTCAAAGGCATTCAAGGCAATCGACCTATTCTTAAAGAACCATTCCCATTGCAGTAAAATCAGATGGTGGAGAAACCTCACTCCTCCACCCCTTTTGACTCTCAGGTTTTTATGATTAATGGTACTGAACCCATATCTATTGCTACCAAATCAAAGGATTATACCAAACTGCATCAGGAAGTAGGGAATGAGATTGCATATGGTCCTCCTCCCCTGCCTGTTTTTGGCCCTCTTCACATTGAAAGTCCCAGTTCTAAGCCCACTCAGAATTACAATATTGTTGAGGATTTGGATAAGGAGTAATCCATTATGATTGCATTGGAAGTACTTCAGAGCTGTCTCTCACAAAAGAATGCTTTTCTATTTTCTATTAGAGGGGTTGACCCTATCGATTCCAACCTTATCACTTTTGATCTGGAAAATTTCATTCTGCGTCTCCCTCACTAGCTTGCTCTGATTATCCAAGTTTGGATAAATGGTAGGAATATCCATAGAGCAGTCGTGGATGAAGGTGCCTCTACTTACATCATGTCTGTTGCATGTAGGAAAACCATTGGTTCTCTATCCCTTAATCAGTCTCCAAATGCTTTAGAAGCTTTCAACAGAAGGGAATCTCACCCTCTTGGTGTTCTCGACAGCTTACGTATAACGTTGGAAGGAAAATTAGTTAATGTTGAGGTTGAAGTAGTTGATGCCAAGCTCAATTATAATCTTCTCATCGGTCGCAGTTTGACTCATGCTATGTTATGTTTCCCATCCACTCTCTTTCGTGTTCTTCGATTTCCACATGAAGGAAAGATCATCACTGCCGATCAGTTATATTTTTTCACTTCCACCTACTCTAAGAGCAATGTTCCATATGTATATCGTATTCCTACGCCTTATGAGAGCATAGGTCCAAGAATTTTCAAAGATCTCGCTCTTATGGGTCTTTTTTCTCTTCCTCCGCCCAAAACCACTCAGGTCAACATGATCTCCATGTCTTTTGATCTATGGGTCATCCCTTCACCTAAGTAGGTTGATTCGTTTGGTGATGCAATGTCGTTAAGCCCAATAGAAATTGATTATTGTGAAGTTATCTCGGCTTTGGCTCCTCTTCCCACTGATCATACTCATTTGAGTGTGTCTCTTGACACGTATTCTCAATACCCTTGGCTTGGCACTTTAGATTATCCTGATCCCTTGAATGAGACATTCCCCACTGATGAGGCCATCGTGGAAACCATGTCTCTTGAGGATCCTCCTTGGGAAGATAGTCATCATCGTTCCCCCTTTATGCCTGTCCTTGGGGCCATGTCTACTTGTCTTGAAAAATTTTCTTCTCAAGCTCCTTCCCAAGCTCCTTCCCATCTGCTTCAAAGACTCATCTTGAAACATGATTTTTTTGCGAAAGGTAACATGGGAAACATTATGCAAACAATGCCTATTGACATATCCGTCAAACCAGGGGTTGTCGAAAACATCCGCATTGGGGTGACCAGTTCTCCTAATGATATTGAGGTCTATCGTAGTTTCTTCTGAGATTTTCAAGATGTTTTCACTTGGTCCTATGAAGAAATTCCCGACATCGATATGAGTATAGTTGTGCATGAGATCCCTACTTATCTTGACGTGAAGCCTATTCACCAATGCCTTCGTCCCGTGCACCCAACAAAGGTAGCCAAAATAAAGGGAGAATTTGAAAAGCTTCTCAAAGCTAGCTTTATTTATTCAATCCCCTTGACAGATTGGGTCTCTAACATCGTTTCTCTGGATAAAAATCAGGGTAATATTTGAGTATGTGTCGATTACCATGAGATCAATCGTAATTGTACTAAGGATAACTATCCCACTCATTTCATAGACCAGATCATTGATGAATGTGCTGGGAGTGAGATCTTTTCCCTTATGGATGGGTTTTCTGGTTACAAGAAGATCAATATTTTTCTGACAGATCAACAAAGGACCACCTTCATCTATCCGTGGGGCACCTTCACGTAAAAAAAGCTCCATTTTGGCCTTAAGAATGTTGGTGCTACATTCCAAAGAGAAATGTCATAATATTTCCATGATATTAAGCATATTTTTCAACCTTACGTGTATGACCTTCCGGCTCATTCCGCTAAGCGTAAGGACCACCCGGATCACCTCCGTCAAATCTTTCTTCACTGTAGATGCTACAACATTCGGCTCAATCCACATAAATGTTTCTTATATGTTTATTCCGATAGAATCCTTGGGTTTATCGCTTCTAAAGACAGAATTCATCTCGACCCTCTTGAGGTCGAACCTATTGTTAATATCCCATCCCCTTCATATTTACATCATATGCAAATTTTGCAAGGGAAAGCTAATTTCCTGCATCGTTTTATATCTAACTATGTTGAAGTAGCCAAAGGATTCATGTGATTTCTTAAAGAACACATCCCATTCCTCTAGGATGATATTTCCAAAAAATATTTTGATGCACTGAAGACATTTATTATCAGTGCTCCTCTTTTGCATCCACCCAATTATCATCGCGATTATTCCCTCTATTTGGATACTTCATTTAGTACTATTTCCATGGTTCTGGTATAGGATGACGACGCTCGTGATGAGCACGTCATTTACTATTTAAGCCACAATCTTCTCAATATAGAAACACATTACACACATGTCAAGAAATTGGCATTAGTAGTTGTTCAAGCCGTTGAACGATTTTGCCATTATATTTTACTTCACATAATAACCATGATTTCCGATTGCAACCCCATGACCGATATATTGACTTGAACATTGTTGGGGGGGGGGGAGGGAATACACAAAGTGGATAGTTATCCTCCAAGGGTTTGATTTAGAGTTCATTACTGCCAAATATAACAAATCATTGGTTTATTCCAAGTTGAGCTGCTCTTTACCTTGTGCCTCTAATCGCTCTGCTTCTAAGGAACACATTCCAGAAGACACTCTTTTTCTAATTAGCACCCTCTATCCATGGTACAGTGATATCATCGTTTATCTCCAGACATCCACCTTCCATTCTGCGTTGACAAAATATTCTCGTCAATGTATCCATCATTGTTTGCAACCTTATCGCATAGTCAGAGATACTCTATACTGCATCGGAGCTGATTCCATTCTCCGTCGGCATTCAACGATTGTCATTCTAATGTCTTTGGTAGTCACATGTCTGGGTATGTTGCTACTCAAAACATCCTTCGTGCTGGATATTTATAGCCTACCATTTTCAAAGACTGTATTTTCGTTGTTCATAAATTTTAGGACTATCAGATTTACCAGCGCAAGATGTGTGCGCCACCGTCTCACCTCCATCTCGTAATTACCATTGGTCCCTTTGTGAAGAGGGGCATCGAATCTATGACTTGTAACATTCACTCAGCAGGGGGGAATTCTTATATTATCGTAGCCATGGACTACTTCACTAAATGGGCTGAAGCAATGCCTACACTCACAACTGACGATAAGACGGATGCACAATTTCTTTTCAATAATGTGATTACTAGGTTTGGTGTCCCTCAAGCCATTGTCACCAATCATGGCTCCCATTTTCACCATTATATGATGGCTGAGTTGACTTCTAATATGGGTCTACATCATGAAACCTCAACATCATAGTACCCTTAGGCCAATGGCCAGGTTGATGCTGTGAACAAGGTTCTACTCACTATGCTTCAACGTATGATTGGGATGCACAAGTCCAATTGGCATCTCATGTTGTTTTTAGCTCTCTAGGCTTACTGAACCTCGGTGAAGGATGCAACCAGATTCACCCCATTTGAGCTTGTTTATGGTATCGAAGCAACCCTTGCAAATGAATGCAAAATCCCTTGTCTCCAGATAGTTTTTGAATTACTGCCTAATACCTCGCTGGAGGAAAAACATCTTCTATATTTTGAGAGGCTAGATGAAACTCACCACTTTTATGCTCTAATCATATAAGCAAAGAAAAATTGGGTCATAGATCACTTTGATTAGATAGTTTCCCCTCGTACCTTTGTAGAAGGATACTTAGTCCTCTTGTATGACCAATCTCATGATAAGTTGGGGGTAGGAAAATTCAAACCCATGTGGCATGGGCCCTACATTGTTAAGCACATTTTGCATAACAGGGTCTATGAGCTAATTGAATATGAAGGTTATCCTTTGAATCAACCTATAAATGGGTTGTACGTCAAAAAATATTATGCACGAGTTTCTCATGCATGACCTTTTGTACATAAGTGTGTTTTTCATTCTTGTACATTTTTTGGCTTGATGTGCTTTGCGAGCAGTTTGTCCTATTTATTATGTCGTCTCTTACTATGCAGATTTTTGTCACTCATTATGCTGGTTTCATGGATGGTGCCTCTAGTAGTGCTCGGAATCAGTCCTCCGCAGCCTAGGTAATTTATGATCCTAACAGTGAGTTGGTATACCATCAAGGTATTTGTCTAGGATGAACAACCAACAATTATGTTGAATACATTGCAACCATTGAACTCTTAACTGAAGCCATTTCTCTCAACATTAATGAATTAATTGTGAACCTAGACTCTCAGCTTATTTTTCTCCAGCTTAATGGGCATTACTCTATTATAAACCCTCATATTTTAAGGTTATATTTCTATGTTCGTTTATTAGAATGGAATTTTGATTATATCACATATCAACATATTCCTAGAAGAATGAATGTGTTAACTGATGCAGTAGCTAATATTGTACTAGATAGACATTTGAAAAATTTTTAAAGCATAATCATCACATAGTAAGATTTAGACAAGAAAATAAGAATATATATATATATATATATATATATATATATATATATCGATCATTTGCATCCATGTGCATCATAAGTTCAAAAAATATGTGTGTTTTTGCTATATCCCGAGACATCATGTCTCTCAAAAAATATGTAGAAATAAAATCTAGGTGTCTAATCAGCATGGTGATCATGATAGAATGTCACTGTACGCACAACCCACCTCAGTAATCGGTGGATGCGGTTAGACACCCCTATAGTGTGCCTCTGATTAGCACGAGGAACATCCTCAAATATCACGTAATCTACAATCCTACTTGTGAGTCCCTCCAAGTTGTGCGTGATCTCTTCTTCCTCACCTCCCTCACCTTGAGGGGCCACCTCCAAATCACGTGGGACCCTATTTGCTATGGGGGACATCCTGAAGGTATCTCTGGCCCAAAATTGCAATGCATGGATAAATATCAGAACATATATAAACAAAAAAATAATAATACTCATAAAAATAAAAATAAAATGAGTTTTTACCCAAAGCTTCATCCCAGTACTCTCCTTCTAGGAGTGGAAGGTCCAGATCACCCATGAAATCGATGTTGGTGTATGGCCAGTCTTGTACAACGATGAGTTGTTGATGGATCCAATCGAAGAATTCTAGCTTCAATGATATATTTTGACCACCTTCTGATTAAGGAATCAACTCTGCCCAACAGAGCATCGGTGGATGTCGTGCTGGTGGTGTAGGTACTATGATCTCCTAGCGCTGGAATATCGGCAACTGTTCTAGGATGAACGGTATCAAGATGGACCCGTATCGAAATTGTTTTAGCTTGCCATTCTTGCACTTCATTAGCTGACGCTTCAAGTTGATTGTTATGGATTTCTCCCTGTTTTATATGGTTGGAGCCATACAATCCATGGAAAGTTGAATTTGTCTCTTTGTTGCTTCGTGAGGGGCCTGAGATCTAGCAGCTCGAGTTATAGTGCACAATACTACCTGTAATTCCAAATTAGGTATTGTATGAGTATCCACCTTGTCACTCTTTGATCATTTCTTTGCTCTTGGGGAGACTCTCTCTATTAGCATTCCAATGCTCTCACCAAGAGGTCAGGTACTTGTTCGGATCAGTTTCGCTCCCCTCCGTGACAATCCAATGATGAAATATATGCCAGAGACTTCTATCTCCAACTTTTGGTCATGAATCAAAAATATTTCTTGATCAATGTCCCACACACTAATCCAATACTATAATAGTTTCATATGAGCTTGTAGACACGATGTTAGGAATATTTTTAAGAGCCCACAATTTCTCACGGAATTCATACATGCATCATTTTCCATGGCTTTTTCATCTTCCTCTCCATGTTCTCCTTCATTCCACTCAATGACCATTTTGTATATTGATTTCTGTGCAAAACCATAATTGAGACTCCCATTAGCCACAATTTTGACACTTGAATCATTTAAATTGCGTGTTTTAGGATAAATTTTATGTTCTTATTGGTTGCGGAATTTTCCACTACTTTTTTACAAACAATGGCACTGATTAGTGCCTCCCCTTTGAAATTATGTGGGGTTGGGCATGAAATCGTGCCCAGAACCCACACCGACCGCCGTGACCAATCCATAACAAAACTTCCCCCAAAAGCACATCAAAACTAAAATGTAGGAAATGAAACATGGCTTAAAATCCAGGAGAAGATGAGAGCTCTTACCGAGAGAAAGAAGATTTTCAAATGACCTCTGAGATTTCCTGTTGTCAGCTCCACATGTTAACGGTTAAAAATGGTAAAATTCTCACAAGGAAGTGAAAGGGTGAAAAGTAACTTGTTTGTTACTATTTTCATCATTTTATAACCTTTTCGAAACCCTAATTAGGCTTTCAAGCTTATTTTTCGATTATTTTATTACTTTATCTTGAAAATTGGGTTTTACATTTGTTTCTTGCGCAGCAACAGGCCCTAAATATAATGACGATTAAGTGATGAGGTGTGTTTTAGTACTTTTTCGAACTCAGTAAAAACACAAAAAAGTCACCCCCTAGAGTCATCTTTCAGCTCTTTTCCGACTGTCAAAAATTGAAAACATTGTCAAGAATCTTGTCATTTTGAACTTGTTAAAGGCTATGAAACATCATCTGTGCAGTATACTTTTACTCCTTTTTTGAGCTGGGATAGATTATTTACGAAAAATGAACACCTTAGTCGAACATGGCTAAGAGGTTCTCCTAGATATTGTTTTCTACCTTTTTGGATCTTTGAGACTACCTACGAAAAGGGACCTGCTGGAGTTTTATTTTATGATTATTTTAAGACTATCTAAACATGAAAATACGTCGAGTTATTACTTTGTTAGACTCGTTAAAACATAATTACAACGAGAATCGTCACCATGACGTTGTCGATTTCCTCCTTCCTAGGGCTCCTATAATGTACTAGGATGGATATTTTGGAAGGAAAAAATTATATGACAAGCATATGATATCCCCTTCAAGCTTGTTTCAATAAATAATAGGGGTAGTTGCCAGAAATGATGGGGGAAAATGGAACCAGTTCTCAATCTTGTTGGTAGTATGTCACTCTTGAAAATGACACTCATCTGCAATTTGTGTCAGGTTGGGGACATCCCACATTCGTCATTTTTCCTCCATGGTTTTGGGTTATCTCTTTTGACCTCTCATCTGATCTTTGCCACGTCACCATGACCTCAGATCTCTTGATGTCAAATACTGCCAAATTCCAGAGTCATTTCACCATTATGTTTAAGAGAAGTTCCTTCTGTAGTTTTCAACCCCTGATCCTATGTTTATTCCTGATTCACTATAATCTGATTCATCTGTCTCATGTTGATGGCGAGGGAAACATTATGGCCCTCCTTCAATCGGTCACTTCCTTTCAACTTCAACTCATTATCCAGGAATTTGATCCAGAGAGTCCCTTATGGTACCTTAGAACTTGTATGCCTGAATGGAAAGTTCTTCGCATTCGACGACAAATTATCATCATTGGCCTTCGATTGAGTGATTTTGTGGTTGTTTGAATCCAGCTTATTTTTCACATTCTACGGATTGTACTAGTTGTACATTAAGATCCATTGTAATTACTCATGGTTTCTCTCATGCATGCTAACAAATTTCATCATTTGACGGTAATCAAGTGATTTTCTTCCATGTTTGACTTCATCTCATTCATTCGCATGCTTGAATTTGTACTTCTTTGGGTCGAAATGGAGAGCAAGAACCTGGGTTTTGTGTAATATTCCCAATTAGCCATGAGCTAGTTGGAATATTAAATTTTGTTTTATTGCTTTGTTTTAAGAATAAGAGGACAAAGAGACTCCAAAATTCACCTTAATAATGAATAAATCAATGCCAAATGTGAAAGAGAAAAATCTTGGTAGCTTAATTAAAGCACCCTTCATGTCAAAGGGGTTGGATCACTTTGACTAGGTCAACCTTGACCAAATCAACATCATTGTCATGGAGGAGTAGTCATCAATGAGGGATAACACAATTTTAGATGGACATGCTTTGTGTGAATGTAGTGATCTTTTTGGATGGGGCTTAGGGTTTGTAAGCTCATAACTTATAAAAGGAAGAGGATGAAAGATATTGTTCATCATGTTGATGTATATGATATTTCTAAATATATGGTCTGTTTAGGAATATATATTTCTCTTGTTGTTTAGTTAAGATAGAGTGTTGTTTAGCATAGGGTGTTCTTGATCGGGAATCCTACCTCTTTCTTTGAGAGGACTCTTGGGAGAGTTTGTACTACATTATGTTAGATATCCGGTAGTGCTCCTCCTGTTATCTATGTCACCTGCCATATCTGCATCAACATATCCCTGTAGAGCAATGTTTGCATAATTATTGATTTGTGGTACCTCTCAAATATCTGAGAATCCATTTTACTGCCATCCAATGTTCTTTTCCTAGATTATTCATGTACCTGCTTACAACTCCCACTGCATGTGCAATATCAAGCCTTGTGCAGACCATTGCATACATTAAGCTTCCAACTGCTGATGCATATGGAAATTTACACATATAATCCATGTCTTCTTGGGTCTTTGTGCACATCTCCTTACTAAATTTTAAATGGATATCAGAAGGTGTACTAACTGGCTTTACATTGTGCATATTAAATCTTTTCAACACCTTTTGTATGTACTCATTCTGAGACAGTGTTAATTTTTGATTTTTCCTATCTCTGTTTATTCTCATGCCAAGGATCTGTTCTGTGGCTCCCAAATCCTTCATTGCAAATGAATTTGCCAATTTTTGTTTGAGCACATTTGTTTCCTACATGTTAGACCCTGCAAAAAGCATGTCATCTAAATACAATAACAATATAATATAGCTGCCATCATTTTCTTTTTCAGATAAACAAAATGATCAGAGTGACATCTAGTATAACCTTGTTCAGACATAAAATTGTCAAATTTTAGATACCACTGCCTTGGAGCCTGTTTTAAGTCATACAAGCTCTTCTTTAACCTGCACACCAATTTTTCTTTCCCTTTGACCTCATATCCTTCTGGTTGCTGCATGTATATATCTTCCTCCAAATCTCCATGGAGAAATGTTTTCTTTACATCTAACTGTTCAAGATGTAAATCTTCTGCTGCAATAAGACTTAAAATAGTTTTGATTGAAGTCATCTTAACAATAGGAGAAAATATCTCATCAAAATCAATACCTTTTTTCTGTGCAAACCCCTTCACCAAAAGTCTAGCTTTGTACCTCTGTTTTCCTCCATCTTCTTCCTTTAGCTTGTAAACCCATTTATTCTACAATTTAGTTTTATCTGCAGGAAACCTGACTAAGTCCCAAGTATGGTTATGCATTAAGGAGTCCATCTCTTCTTCCATGGCTAGCTCCCACTTCTTCCTTCTTTCAACCTGCATTGCTTCTTCATAACATCCAGGTTCACCATAATCAGTCAACAATAAATAATATAATGAAGGAGAGTATCTTTCAGGGGGTCTACTTATCCTGGTAGATCTTCTAACACTAGTTTCAGGTGTTTGAGGTGCCTGTTGCTATTGTGGTGGTTGCTGCTGCTGTGGTTGTTGATTATTATTATTTTCAGACACTTTTACTTTTTCAGTTATCTCATCAAGAACTGTGTATTCGTTGCTTTCTTTTTCCTGTTTCTTTTCTTGCAACTAATCCTTATACAAGACCTTTTCATTGAATATTACATCTCTGCTCCTAATGATTTTGTGATTTTCATAATCATATAAGCGATAACCAAAATCATTAACACCATATCCAATAAAGGTACATTTCTTTGATTTTGCCTCAAGATTTGTTCTATTTTCTTTATTAATATGGAAAAGGGCCTCACAACCAAAAGGCTTTAAAAAAAGAGTAGTTTACCTTTTTACCTGTCCATCCTTCCTCTGGAATACCACCATCCAAGGAACTTGAAGGCCCTCTGTTTATTAGATAAGTAGCAGTATCTACAGCATCTTCCCAAAATGTTAGAAAATTAAATATGACAGAGCAATGCAACACATAAAATATGCGGAAAATACAAGCACACAAAACACATAAAACCAGAGAGACACAGATATACGTGGTTCACCCAGTTTGGTCTATGTCCACACCGAACAACCAGTCCTTCCTTTCTATTATCTAGCAAAAATTGAAGAGACAAAACTCACAAATAGGACCGCTGTAATATCCATGTTCCTTCCTCAGCCTCCATCCGCTTCTCTACCTTACACATCAATCCACATCCATAATACAATACCCTCATAAAGCGAGGGCTTGCCTTCTAGGGAAAAAAACCCTAAAATAAACATAACTTCTACCGTCAGATCATTTGCCTAGTGAACGACCCAGATTGACTAGAAATTACTATACTTTTACAAGGCAATTTTACATATGTTTTTAGCGTCGGGGGCACTGCCCCCGAAATCCCCCGCCAGGGGGGGGCTCCGAAAAGCGTTGCCACCCACCCTGGACCCCCCGCGACAGCAATTAATTACGGGCGGTGTTTCCGCCCCTTTTAAGGTACAAGGGTCCAATGCTGTGATACAAAGTAAACAATATAATCAGGCTCCACACCCAACAATCTCCAACTTGGAGACTGATTGTAGCCACTCCACCACTGCATCATTTGCTGGACAATGACTCCTCTTTAGACCTGGTTGTTTCTCATCTTCATCGTCATCCTTGAAGACCAATAGAAACTGAGCATGTTCTCAATTTCTCCCTGGTTACAACTGTTGTTAGCATATCTGCAGGATTCTGGCTAGTGTGTTTCTTTTCCAGCTTCAACTCTCCATCTTCCAATATTAAACATATGAAATGGTACTTTATATGTATGTGTTTAGTCCTGGAATGAAATGTTGAGTTATTTGTAAGATGAATGGCACTTTGGCTATCACTGTATAACGTGCCCATATCATGCTTCTTACCCAGTTCACCCATAAGCCTTTGTAACCAAATAATTTCTTTACTAGCCTCTGTAGTAGCAACATACTCTGCTTCTGTTGTTGAAAGTGGAACAACACTTTGGATTTTTGAAACCCAACTGACAGTTGTTCCACCTACAGTAAATACATATCCTGTAGTGCTCATCCTGTTATCTCTGTCACTTGCCATATCTGCATCAACATATCCCTGTAGAGAAATGTTTGAACCACCAAACCATAATACTTGATTTGTGGTACCTCTGAAATATCTGAGAATCCATTTTACTGCCATCCAATGTTCTTTTCCTGGATTATGCATGTACTTGCTTAGAACTCCCACTGCATGTGCAATATCAGGCCTTGTGCAGACCATTGCATACATTAAGCTTCCAATTGCTGATGCATATGGAACTTTATACATATAATCCATGTCTTCTTGGGTCTTTGGGCACATCTCCTTAGTAAGTTTGAAATGGCTAGCAAAAGGTGTACTAACTGGTTTTGCATTGTGCATATTAAATCTTTTCAACACCTTTTCTATGTACTCATTCTGAGACAATGTTAATTTACGATTTTTCTGTCTCTAGTTATCCTCATACCAAGGATTTGTTTTGTAGCTCCCAAATCCTTCATTGCAAATGAATTTTCCAATTTTCTTTTGAGCACATTTATTTCCTGCATGTTAGACCCTGCAACAAGAATGTCATCTACATACAATAACAATATAATATAGCTGCCATCATTTTTCCTTTTTAGATAAACACAATGATTAGAGTGACATCCAGTATAACCTAGTTCAGACATAAACTTGTCAAATTTTAGATACCACTGCCTTGGAGCTTGCTTTAATCCATACAAGCTCTTCTTTAACCTGCACACCAATTTTTGTTTCCCTTTTACCTCATATCCTTTTAGTTGCTGCATGTATATCTCTTCCTCCAAATCTCCATGGAGAAATGTTGTATTTACATCTAACTATTCAAGATGTAAATCTTCCGCTTCTACAAGGCTTAAGATAGTTCTGATTGAATTCATCTTAACAACAGGAGAAAATATTTCATCAAAATCAATACCTTTCTTCTGTGCAAACCCCTTCACCACAATTCTAGCTTTGTACCTCTGTTTTCCTCCATATTCTTCCTTCAGCCTATAAACTGATTTATTCTACAATGTAGTTTTACCTGTAGACAACCTGACTAAGTCCCAAGTCTGGTTATGCATTAAGGAGTCCATCTCTTCTTCCATGGCTAGCTCCCACTTCTTCCTACTTTCAACATGCATTGCTTCTTCATAACATTCAGGTTCACTAGAATCAGTCAACAATAAATAGTATAATGAAGGAGAGTATCGTTCATGGGGTCTACTTATCCTGGTAGATCTTCTAACAACACTTTTAGGTGTTTGAGGTGCCTGTTGCTGTTGTGGTGCTTGTTGCTGCTGTGGTTGTTGATTATTATTATTTTCAGGCACCTTTACTTTTTCAGATATCTCATCAAGAACCGCGTATTCCTTGCTTTCTTTTTCCTGTTTCTTTTCCTGCAACTGATTCTTATATAAGACCTTTTCATTGAATATTACATATCTGCTCCTAATTATTTTGTGATTTTCATAATCATATAAGCGATAACCAAAATCATTCGCACCATATCCAATAAAGGTACATTTCTTTGATTTTGCCTCAAGATTTTTTCTGTTTTCTTTATTAATATGGGCAAAGGCCTCGCAACCAAAAGGCTTTAAAAAATAGTAGTTTACCTTTTTACCTGTCCATGCTCCCTCTGGAATACCACCATCCAAGGAACTTGAAGGCCCTCTATTTATTAGATAAACAGAAGTATCTACAGCATCTGCCCGAAATTGTAAAGGCAATCCTACATGCAATCTCATGCACCTTGCATGCTCCATGATTGTTCTGTTCATCCTTTCTGACACACCATTTTCTTGTGGTGTTCTTGGAACTGTCTTATCTCTACGAATTCCATGCTCTGAACAGTACCTATCAAACTCTTTGTTGTAATATTCATCTCCATTTTCTGATCTGAGACACTTCAACTTCTTTCATGTCTCAATCTCAACCAAAGCTTTCCATTTCTTGAAAGTATCAAATACATCAGATTTATTCTGAATAGAATAAATCCATGTTTTTCTAGTTGCATCATCAATAAAAGTATCATAATAACGAAAGCCATTGAGAGATGATACCTGAGAAGGTCCCCATACATCTGTATGCACAAGCTCCAATTTTTCGCTCTTCTTTTCTTTCCCAACTCTGAGAAATCTGACTCTCTTCTGTTTTCCATAAATGCAATTCTCACAGAAATCCAAATCAACATTCTTCAAACCTGGCAACAAATTTCTTGAGTGAAGAATCTTCATTCCCTTCTCACTCATGTGTCCGAGCCTATGATGCCATAATGCTACATCTTCTCCTTTGGAAGTTAAAGCATTAACAGAGTTAGAAATACCATTGCATAAATACAATGTACCAACCTTTTCACCTTTTGCTATTACCAATGCTCCTTTGGTGACCTTCCAAGTTTTATCTGTGAAAGTTGTCACACAACCTTCACTGCCTAACTGCCCTGTTGAAATCAGATTTTTCTTCAGATATGGAACATGCCTTACCTCCTTTAGTAGCCATTGGTTTCCATTCTGTTGTTTTACAAGAACTTTACCCATTCCAACAATTTTACAGGTTTTATCATCACCCAAACGAACTTGTCCAAAATCTCCTTGAACATAGTCATGAAAATATTTCTTATCAGGTGTGGCATGGAATGAAGCCCCTGAATCTACAACCCAAGAATCAGTAACATTTTCGAAAGAAATAATCAAAGAATCTTGTAACACATCACCTGTCACATTTGCTTCATGATTGTTTTCTTGCTGTGTGTCTCCTTCTTTTCCCTTCCGAGATCTACAGTCTTTCTTTAGGTGTCCTTTCTTTCCGCAATTCCAGCACACTATCCCCGATCTGGACTTGGATCTGCCTTTCCTTGATTTACTATGATATCCCGAGCTCTTTCCTCTTTCCATTCTTCTTCCCCTAGACTCTGCACTCAAAGCATTACCTGATGTCTCACCGGAGCTTTTCCGTCGCATTTCCTCACTAAGGATAGCACCAACAACATCATCAAAATTTAAAGTACTAGATCCAGAGACAGAGTTACTAATGGCCATTACTAAACCATTCCAACTCTCTGGCAATGAGCACAAGAATAACAGAGCTCTAACTTCATCATCAAATTTTACCCCTACAGAACTTAACTGACTGGTAACTGTATTAAATTCATTTAAATGGTTTGCAACAGATCCACCTTCCGACATCTTCATATTAAATAGTCGTTTCATAATAAATACCTTGTTTGAGGCCGAGGGTTTTTCATATAGTTTTGCCAACGTCTGCATGAAACCGTCTGTTGTTGTGTCCTTCGAAATATTGAAGGCGACTGACGCCGCAAGGCACAACCGTACTGTTCCGAGTGCCTTTCTATCGAGAATGTTCCATTCCGCGTCTGTCATGGCTGTTGGCTTCTTTGTTTTTCCGCTCAATAGTAGGTACATATCTTTCTGATATAGATAATCTTCCATCTGCATCTTCCACAGTGGGAAGTTTTGGCCATTAAATTTCTCGACCCTAAACTTACCATCTTCTGCCATTGCTCCCACTCAAACTAGGAACCCTTTTTCCTGCGAGTTTATCAGCCAAATATACCTTCGGCTATGATACCGGTTGTTAGAAAATTAAATATTACAGAGAAATGCAACACATAAAATATGCGGAAAATCCAAGCACACAAAACACATAAAACCAGAGAGACACAGATATACGTGGTTCACCTAGTTTGGGCTACGTCCACCCCAAACAGCCAGTCCTTCCTTTCTATTATCCAGCAAAAATTGAAGAGACAAAACCTATAGTAGATCCGCTGTAATATCCTCTATTCTCTCTCACAGTCTCCCTATCTATTTCTCGCTCCGAGAATACACATCAATCCATAGCCACAATACAATACCCTCATAAAAGCGAGGGGTTGCCTTCTAGGTCAAAAAACCCTAAAATAAACATAACTTCTACCGTCGGATCATTTTCCTAATGCACGGCCCAGATTGACTAGAAATTACTATAATTTTACAAAGCAATTTTACATCTATTTTTAGCTTCAGGGGCGCTGCCCCCAAAAGCCCCCGCCAGGGGGGGGTTTCCGAAAAGCACTGCCGCCCCCCCTGGACCCCCCATGGCAGCGATTAATTACGAGTGGCATTGCTGCACCTTTTAAGGTACAAGATTCCAATGTTGTGATACAAAGTAAACAAGATAATCAGGATCCACACCCAACACAAAATTGTAAACGCAATCCTTCATGCAATCTCATGCACCTTGCATGCTCCATGATTGTTCTATTCATCCTTTCTAACACACCATTTTCTTTTGGTGTTCTTGGAACTCTCTTCTCTCTACAAATTCCATGCTCTGAACAGTACCTATCAAACTCTTTGCTGCAATATTCACCTCCATTGTTTGATCTGGGACACTTCAACTTCTTTCCTGTCTCAATCTCAACAAAAGCTTTCTATTTATTGAAAGTATCAAATACATCATATTTATTTTGAGTACAATAAATCCAATTTTTTCTAGTTGCATCATCAATAAAAGTAACATAATAGCAAAATCCACCGAGAGATGATTCCTAAGAAGGTCCCCATACATCTGTATGCACAAGCTCCAATTTTTCACTCTTCTTTTCTTTCCCAACTCTAAGAAATCTAAACCTCTTTTGTTTTCCATAAATGTAATTTTCACAAAAATCAAAATCAACATTCTTCAAACCTAGCAACAAATTTCTTGAGTGAATAATCTTCATCCCCTTCTCACTCATGTGTCCGAGCCTATGATGCCACAATGTTGCATCTGCTCCTTTGGAAGTTAAAGCATTAACAAAGTTAGAAATACCATTGCATAAATACAATGTACCAACATTTTCATTTTTTTCTATTACCAGGGCTCCTTTGGTGACCTTCCAAGCTTTATCTGTGAAAGTTTTCACACAACCTTCATCGCCTAACTGGCCTGTTGAAATCAGGTTTTCCTTTAGATATGGAACATTCCATACCTCCTTTAATAGCCATTGGTTTCCATTCTGTTGTTTTACAAGAACCTTACCCATTCCAAAAATTTTACAGGGTTTATCATCACCCAAATGGACTTGTCCAAAATCTCCTTGAACATAGTCATGAAAATATTTCTTATCAGGTGTGGCATGGAATGAGGGCCCTGAATCTGCTACCCAAGAATCAATAACATTTTCGAAAGAAAGAATCAAAGCATCTTGTAACACATCACCTGTCACATTTTCTTCATGATTGTTTTCTTATTGCGTGTCTCCTTCTTTTCCCTTCCGAGATCTATAGTCTTTATTTAGGTGTCCTTTCTTTCCGCATTTCCAGCACACTATCCCCGATATAGACTTGGATCTACCTTTTCTTGATTTACTGCGATATCCTAAGCTCTTTCCTCTTTCCGTTCTCCTTCCCCTAGACTCTGCACTCAAAGCATTATCTGATGTCTCACCAGAGATTTTCCATTGCATTTCTTCGCTAAGGATAGCACCGACAACATCATCAAAAATTAAAGTACTAGATCCAGAGACAGAGTTACTAATGGCCATAACTAAACCATTCCAACTTTCTGGAAATGAGCACAGAAATAACAGAGCTCTGACTTCATCATCAAAGTTTACCCCTACAGAACTTAACTGACTTGTAACTGTATTAAAATCATTTAAATGGTATGCAACAGATCTACCTTCCGACATTGTCATATTAAATAGTCGTTCCATAAGAAATACATTGTTTGAGGCCGAGGGTTTTTCATATAGTTTTGCCATCGTCTGCATCAAACCCTCTGTTTTTGTTTCCTTTGAAATATTGAAGGTGACTGACACCGTAAGGCACAACCATACTGTTCGGAGTTCCTTTCTATCGGGAATGTTGCATTACGCGTCTGTCATGGCCAATGGCTTCTTTGTTTTTCCGCTCAATGGTAGGTACAGATATTTTTGATACAGATAATCTTCCATATGCATCTTCCACAGTGGGAAGTTTTGGCCATTAAATTTCTCGACCCTAAACTTACCATCTTCTGCCATTTCTCCCACTCGAACCAGGAACCCTTCTTTCCTGTGATTTTATCAGCCAAATATACCTTTGGATTTGATACCAGTTGTTAGAAAATTATATATTATGGAGCAATGCAACACATAAAATATGCAAAAAATACAAGCACACAAAACACATAGAACCAGAGAGACATAGATATACGTGGTTCACCTAGTTTGGGCTATGTCCACCCCAAATAGATAGACCTTGCTTTCAGTTATCTAGCAAAATTGAAGAGAAAAAACCTATAGTAGATCCACTGTAATATCCTTTGTTCTCTCTCACAGTCTCCCTATCTATTTCCCGCTCAGAGAATACACATGTAATACATAGCTGCAATACAATACCCTCATACAAAGAGAGGGGTTTCCTTCTAGGGAAAAAAACCCTAAACTAAACATAACTACTACCGTCAGATCATCCGGCTAATGAATGACCAGATTGACTAGAAATTACTATAGTTTTACAAGGAAATTTTACATCTATTTTTATCTTCGGGGGCGCTGCCCCTGAAACCCCCGCCAGGGGACCGCTGGCCGGTAGACTCCCCAGCTGGGGGGTTAGCCCCCCGAATCCCCAGGGGGTAAAATTTCCCCCCACACCCCCCCTGCTGCAAGGGTATACAAGTTTCCTAGGGTATACATCCAGCTAAAACAAGGATCTCTGAATCAGGATGAAAATCAGGCTCCACACCCAACAATCTCCCACTTGGAGACTGATTGTAGTAGCTCCACCACTACTTCATTTGATAGACGATGACTCCTCTTTGGACCTATTTGTTTCTCATATTCATCATCATCATTGAAGACCAATTGAAACTAATCACATTCTCAGTTTCTCCCTGGTTACAACTTTTGTTAGCATATCTGCAGGATTCTAGCTAGTGTGTATCTTTTCTAGCTTCAACTCTCCATCTTCCAATATTGACCATATGAAATGGTACTTGAGATGTATGTGTTTAGCCCTGGAATGAAATTTTGAGTTCTTTGCAAGATGAATGGCACTTTGGCTATCACTGTATAACGTTCCCATATCATGCTTCTTACCCAATTCATCCATAAACCTTTGTAACCAAATCATTTCTTTACTAGCCTCTGTAGCAGCAACATACTTTACTTCTGTTGTTGAAAGTGCAACAACACTTTGGATTTTTGAAACCCAAATGAAAGTTGTTCCACCTAAATTAAATACATATCCAGTAGTGCTCCTCCCATTTTCTCTGTCACCTGCCATATCTACATCAACATATCCCTGTAGAGCAATGTTTGAACCACCAAACCATAATGCTTGATTTGTGGTACCTCTCAAATATCTAAGAATCAATTTTACTGCCATCCAATGTTCTTTTCTTGGATTATTCATGTACCTGCTTACAACTCCCACTGCATGTGCAATATCAGGCCTTGTGCAGACCATTGCATACATTAAGCTTCCAACTGCTGACGCATATGGAACTTTAGACATATAATCCATGTCTTCCTAGGTCTTTGGGCACATCTCCTTAATATGTTTGAAACGGCTAGAAAAAGGTGTACTAACTGGCTTTGCATTGTGCATATTAAATCTTTTCAACACCTTTTGTATGTACTCATTTTGATACAGTGTTAATTTTTTATTTTACCTATCTCTGGTTATTCTCATACCAAGGATCTATTTTGCAACTCCCAAATCCTTCATTGCAAATGAATTTTCCAATTTTTGTTTGAGCACATTTATTTCCTGAATGTTAGACCCTGCAACAAGCATGTCATCTACATACAATAAAAATATAATATAGCTGCCATCATTTTCCTTTTTTAGATAAACACAATGATCAGAGTGACATCTAGTATAACCTTATTTAGACATAAACTTTTCAAATTTTAGATACCACTGCCTTGGAGCCTGTTTTAAGCCATACAAGCTCTTCTTTAACCTGCACACCAATTTTTTTCTCCCTTTGACCTAATATCCTTCTGGTTGCTGCATGTATATCTCTTCCTTGAAATCTCCATGGAGAAATGTTGTCTTTACATCTAACTGTTCAGGATGTAAATCTTCCACTACTACAAGACTTAAAATAGTTCTTGTTGAAGTCATCTTAACAATAGGAGAAAATATTTCATCAAAATCAATACCTTTCTTCTGTGCAAACCCTTTCACCACAAGTCTATCTTTGTACCTTTGTTTTCCTCCATCTTCTTCCTTCAGCCTGTAAACCCATTTATTCTGCAATGTAGTTTTACCTGCAGGCAACCTGACTAAGTCCCAAGTCTGATTATGCATTAAGGATTCCATCTCTTCTTCCATGGCTAGCTCCCACTTCTTCCTACTTTCAACCTACATTTCTTCTTCATAACATTCGGGTTCACCAGAATCAGTCAACAATAAATAATATAATGAAGGAGAGTATCGTTCAGGGGGTCTACTTATCTTGGTAGATATTCTAACACCACTTTCAGGTGTTTGAGGTGCCTGTTGCTGTTGCGGTGGTTGGTGCTGCTATGGTTGTTAATTATTATTATTTTCAGGCACCTTTAGTTTTTTAGTTATCTCATCAAGAACCGTGTATTTCTTGCTTTCTTTTTCCTATTTATTCTCCTGCAGTTGATTCTTATACAAGACCTTTTCATTGAGTATTACATCTCTGCTCCTAATTATTTTGTGATTTTCATAATCATATAAGCGATAACCAAAATCATTAACACCATATCCAATAAAGGTACATTTCTTTGATTTTGCCTCAAGCTTTGTTCTATTTTATTTATTAATATGGACAAAGGACTCACAACCAAAAGGCTTTAAAAAAGAGTAGTTTACCCTTTTACCTATCCATGCTTCCTCTGGAATAAAACCATCCAAGGAACTTGAAGGCCCTCTATTTATTAGATAAACATCAGTATCTACAACATCTGCCCAAAATTGTAAAGGAAATCCTGCATGCAATCTCATCCACCTTGCACGCTCCATGATTTTCTGTTCATCCTTTCTCACACACCATTTTCTTGTGGTGTTCTTGGAACTGTCTTCTCTCTACAAATTCCATGCTCTGAACAATACCTATCAAACTCTTTGCTGCAATATTCACCTCCATTGTCTGATCTGAGACACTACAACTTCTTTCTTGTCTCAATCTCAACCAAATATTTCCTTTTCTTGAAAGTATCAAATACATCAGATTTATTTTGAATACAATAAATCCATTTTTTTCTAGTTGCATCATCAATAAACATAACATAATAGCGAGAGCCACTGAGAGATGATACCTAAGCAGGTCCCCATACATCTGTATGCACAAGCTCCAATTTTTCACTCTTCTTCTCTTTCCCAACTTTCAGAAATATGACTCTCTTTTGTTTTCCATAAATGCAATTTTCACATAAATCCAAATCAACATTCTTCAAACCTGGCAACAAATTTCTTGATTGAAGAATCTTCATCACCTTCTCACTCATGTGTCCAAGCGTATGATGCCATAATGCTGCATCTACTCCTTTGGAAGTTAAAGAATTAATAGAGTTATAAATACCATTGCATAAATGAAATGTACCAACCTTTTCACCTTTTGCTATTACCAGGGCTCCTTTGGTGACCTTCCAAGCTTTATCTGTGAAAGTTGTCACATAACCTTGACCGCCTAACTGCCCTGTTGAAATCAGATTTTTCTTTAGATCTGGAACATGCCTTACCTCCTTTAATAGCCATTGGTTTCCATTCTGTTGTTTTATGAGAACCTTACCCATGCCAACAATTTTACAGGGTTTATCATCGCCCAAACGGACTTGTCCAAAATCTCCTTGAACATAGTCATGAAAATATTTCTTATCAACTATGGCATGGAATGAGGCCCCTGAATCTACTACCCAAGAATCAGTAACATTTTCGGAAGAAAGAATCAAAGCATCTTGTAACACATCACCTGCCACATTTGCTTCATGATTGTTTTCTTGTTGCGCCTCCTTCGTTTCCTTTCCTAGATCTACAGTCTTTCTTTAGGTGCCCTTTCTTTCAGTATTTCCAGCACACTATCCCAAATCTGGACTCGGATCTGCCTTTTCTTGATTTACGGCAATATTCTGAGCTCTTTCCTCTTTCCATTCTCCTTCCCCTAGACTCTGCACTCAAAGCATTACCCGATGTCTCATCAGAGCTTTTCCATCGCATTTCCTCGCTAAGGATAGCACCAACAACATCATCAAACTTTAAAGTACTAGATCCAGAGACAGAGTTACTAATGGCCATTACTAAACCATTCCAAATCTCTGGCAATGAGCACAAGAATAACAGAGCTCTAACTTCATCATCAAATTTTACCCCTACAGAACTTAACTGACTGGTAACTGTATTAAAATCATTTAAATGGTCTGCAACAAATCCACCTTCCGACATCGTCATATTAAATAGTCGTTTCATAAGAAATACCTTGTTTGAGGCTGAGGGTTTTTCATATAGTTTCGCCAATGTCTGCATCAAACCCTCTTTTGTTGTTTCCTTTGAAATATTGAAGGTGAATGACACTGCAAGGCAAAACCATATTGTTCCAAGTGCCTTTCTATCGAGAATGTTCCATTCTGCGTCTGTCATGGCTGCCGGCTTCTTTGTTTTTCCACTCAATGGTAGGTATAGATATTTCTTATATAGATAATATTCCATCTACATCTCCCACAGTGGGAAGTTTTGGCCATTAAATTTCTCAACCCTAAACTTACCATCTTTCTCCATTGCTCCCACTCAAACTAGGAACCCTTCTTTCCTGTGATTTTATCAGCCAAATATACCTTCGGCTCTGATACCAGTTGTTAGAAAATTATATATTATGGAGCAATGAAACACATAAAATATGTGGAAAATACAAGCACACAAAACACATAAAACTAGAGAGACAGAGATATACGTGGTTCACCCAGTTTGGGCTACGTCCACCCCGAACAACCAGTCCTTCCTTTCTATTATCCAGCAAAATTGAAGAGACAAAACCTACAGCAGATCTGCTGTAATATCCTCTGTTCTCTCTCACAGTCTCCCTATCTATTTCCCGCTCACATAATACACATGTAATACACAGCCATAATATAATACCCTCATACAAAGTGAGGGGTTGCCTTCTAGTGCAAAAAACCCTAAACTAAACATAACTTCTACCGTCGATCATTTGCCTAATGAATGGCCCAAATTGACTAGAAATTACTATATTTTTACAAGGCAATTTTACATCTATTTTTAGCTTCAGGGGCGCTGCCCCTGAAACCCCCACCGAGGGACCGCTGGCCCCTAGACCCCATAGCCTGGGGGTCAGCCCCCTCGAATGCCATGGGGGGGACAAGTCCCCCCTGCGCCCCCCTACTCCAAGGGTGTACAGTTTTCCTGGGGTATACATCCAGTTAAAACAAGGATCTCTGAATCAGGATGAAAATCAGACTCCACACCCAACAATCTCCCACTTGGAGACTAATTGTAGCAGCTCGACCGCTACTTCATTTACTGGACAATGGCTCCTTTCTGGACCTGGCTATTTCTCATCTTCATCATCATCCTTGAGGACCAATTGAAGTTGGGCACATTCTCAGTTTCTCCCTGGTTACAACTTTTGTTAGCATATCTGCAGGATTCTGGCTAGTGGGTATATTTTCCAGCTTCAACTCTCCATCTTCCAATATTGACCGTATAAAATGGTACTTGAGATGTATGTGTTTAGTCCTAGAATGAATTGTTGATTTCTTTTCAAGATGAATGGCACTTTGGCTATCACTGTATAATGTGCCCATATCATGCTTCTTACCCAATTCATCCATAAACCTTTGTAACCAAATCATTTCTTTACTAGCCTCTGTAGCAGCAACATACTCTGCTTCTGTTTTTTGAAGTGCAACAACACTTTGGATTTTTTAAACCCAACTAACAGCTGTTCCACCTACAGTAAATACATATCCAGTAGTGCTCCTCCTGTTATCACTGTCACCTTCCATATCTGCATCAACATATCCCTGAAGAGAAATGTTTGAACCGCCAAACCATAATTCTTGATTTGTGGTACCTCTCAAATATCTGAGAATCCATTTTACTGCCATACAATGTTCTTTTCCTAGATTATTCATGTACCTGCTTACAACTCCCACTGCATGTGCAATATCAGGCCTTGTGCAGACCATGGAATACATTAAGCTTCCAACTACTGATGCATATGGAACTTTAGACATATAATCCATGTATTCTTGGGTCTTTGGGCACATCTCCTTAATAAGTTTGAAATGGCTAGAAAAAGGTGTGCTAAATGGCTTTGCATTGTGCATATTAAATATTTTCAACACCTTTTGTATGTACTCATTCTGAGACAGTGTTAATTTTCGATATTTCCTGTCTCTGGTTATTCTCATACCAAGGATCTATATTGCGGCTCCCAAATCCTTCATTGAAAATGAATTTGCCAATTTTTGTTTGAGCACATTTATTTCCTGCATGTTAGACCCTGCAACAAGCATGTCATCTACATACAATAACAATATAATATAGCTGCCATCATTTTTCTTTTTCAGATAAACATTATGATCAGAGTGACATCTAGTATAACCTTGTTTAGACATAAACTTGTCAAATTTTAGATACCACTGCCTTGGAGCTTGTTTTAAGCCATACAAGCTCTTCTTTAACCCACACACCAATTTTTCTTTCCCTTTGACATCATATCCTTATGGTTGCTGCATGTATATCTCTTCCTCCAAATCTCCATGGAGAAATGTTGTCTTTACATCTAACTATTGAAGATGTAAATATTCTGTTGCTATAAGACTTAAAAGAGTTCTGATTGAAGTCATCTCAACAATAGGAGAAATTATTTCATCAAAATCAATACCTTTCTTCTGTGCAAACCCCTTCACCACAAGTCTAGCTTTGTACCTTTGTTTTCCTCCATCTTCTTCCTTCAGCCTATAAACCCATTTATTCTGCAATGTATTTTTACCTGCAGGCAACCTGACTAAGTCCCAAGTCTAGTTATGCATTAAGGAGTCCATCTCTTCTTCCATGGCTAGCTCCCACTTCTTCCTGCTTTCAGCCTGCATTGCTTCTTCATAACATTTGGGTTCATTAGAATCAGTCAGCAATAAATAATATAATGAAGGAGAGTATTGTTCAGGGGGTCTACTTATCTTGGTATATCTTCTAACACCACTTTTAGGTGTTTGAGGTGCCTGTTGCTATTGTGGTGGTTGGTGCTGATGTGGTTGTTGATTATTATTTTCAGGCACTTTTACTTTTTCAGTTATCTCATCAAGAACCGTGTATTCCTTTCTTTCTTTTTCAGGTTTCTTTTCCTGCAACTGATTCTTATACAGGACCTTTTCATTGAACATTACATCTCTGCTCCTAATGATTTTGTGATTTTCATAATCATATAAGAGATAAAAAAAATCATTAACACCATATCCAATAAAGGTACATTTCTTTGATTGTGCCTCAAGCTTTGTTCTATTTTCTTTACTAATATGGACAAAGGCCTCACAACCAAAAGGCTTTAAAAAAGAGTAGTTTACCTTTTTACCTATCCATGCTTCCTCTGGAATACCACCATACAAGGAACTTGAAGGCCCTCTGTTTATTAGATAAACAACAGTATCTACACCATCTGCCCAAAATTGTAAAGGCAATCCTGTATGCAATCTCATGCACCTTGCATGCTCCATGATTGTTTTGTTCATCCTTTCTCACACACCATTTTCTTGTGATGTTCTTGGAACTGTCTTCTCTCTATGAATTCCATGCTCTGAACAATGCCTATCAAACTCTTTGCTGCAATATTCACCTCCATTGTCTGATCTGAGACACTTCAACTTCTTTCCTATCTCAATCTCAACCAAAGCTTTCCATTTCCTGAAAGTATCAAATACATCAGATTTATTTTGAATACAACAAATCCAAGTTTTTCTTGTTGCATCATCAATAAACGTAACATAATAGCGAGAGCCACCGAGATGATACCTGAGCAGCTCCCCATACATCTGTATGCACAAGCTCCAATTTTGCGCTCTTCTTTTCTTTCCCAACTCTGAGAAATCTGACTCCATTTTGTTTTCCATAAATGCAATTTTCACAAAAATACAAATCAACATTCTTCAAACCTGGCAACAAATTTCTTGAATGAAGAATATTCATCCCCTTCTCACTCATGTGTCCGAGCATATGATGCCATAATGCTGCATCTTCTCCTTTGGAAGTTAAGGCTTTAATAGAGTTAGAAATACCATTGCATAAATACAATGTATCAACCTTTTCACATTTTGCTTTTACCAGGGCTCCTTTGGTGACCTTCCAAGCTTTATCTGTGAAAGTTGTCACATAACTTTCACTGCCTAACTAGCCTGTTGAAATCAGATTTTTCTTTAGATTTCAAACATGCATTACTTCCTTTAATAGCCATTGGTTTCCATTCTGCTATTTTATAAGAACCTTACCCATGCCAACAATTTTACAGGGTTTATCATCACCCAAATGGACTTGTCCAAAATCTCCTTGAACATAGTCATGAAAATATTTCTTATCAGGTGTGGCATGGAATGAAGCCCCTAAATCTACTACCCAAGAATCAGTAACATTTTTGAAATAAAGAATCAAAGCATCTTGTAACACATCACCTATCAAATTTGCTTCATTATTTTTTTCTTGTTGCGCGTCTCCTTATTTTCCCTTTTGAGATCTATAGTCTTTCTTTACGTATCCTTTCTTTCCGCATTTCCAACACACTATCCCCGATATGGACTTGGATCTACCTTTTCTTGATTTACTATGATATCCTGAGCTCTTTCCTCTTTCCATTCTCCTTCCCCTAGACTCTGCACTCAAAGCATTACCCGATGTCTCACCAGAGATTTTCCGTCACATTTACTCGCTAAGGATAGCACCGACAACATCATCAAACTTTAAAGTACTAGATCCAGAGACAGAGTTACTAATGGCCATAACTAAACCATTCCAGATTTCTGGCAATGAGCAAAAAAATAACATAGCTCTAACTTCATCATCAATGTTTACCCCTACAGAACTTAACTGACTGGTAACTGTATTAAAATCATTTAGATTGTCTGCAACAGATCCACCTTCCGACATAGTCATATTAAATAGTTGTTTCATAAGAAATACCTTGTTTGATGCCAAGGGTTTTTCATATAGTTTCGCCAACATCTGCATCAAACCCTCTGTTGTTGTTTCCTTCGAAATATTGAAGGAAAATGATGCTGTAAGGCACAAATGTACTATTCTGAGTGCCTTTCTATCAAGAATGTCATGGCCACCAAATTATTTTTTTTTCTGCTCAATGGTAGGTATAGATCTTTCTGATATAGATAATCTTCCATCTGCATCTTCCGCAGTGGGAAGTTTTGATCGTTAAATTTCTTGACCCTAAACTTACCATCTTCCGCCATTGCTCCCACTCGAACCAGGAACCCTTCTTTCCTATGAGTTTATCAGCCAAATATACCTTCGGCTTTGATACCAGTTTTTAAAAAATTATATATTATGAAGCAATGCATCACATAAAATATGTGGAAAATACAAGCACAAAAAACACATAAAACCAGAGGGACACAGATATACGTGGTTCACCTAGTTTGGGCTATGTCCACCCTGAACAACCAGTCCTTCCTTTCTATTATCCAGCGAAATTGAAGAGACAAAACCTACAACATATCCACTGTAATATCCTTTGTTCTCTCTCACAGTCTCCCTATCTATTTCCTGCTCACAAAATACACATGTAATACATAGCTGCAATACAATACCCTCATACAAAGAGAGGGGTTGCCTTATAGGGCAAAAAACCCTAAACTAAACATAACTTCTACCGTCAGATCATTCGCCTAATGAACGGCCTAGATTGACTAGAAATTACTATACTTTTACAAGGAAATTTTACATCTGTTTTTAGCTTTGGGGGCGTTGCCCCTGAAACCCCCGCCGGGGGACCGCTGGCCCCTCGACCCCCCATCCGAGGGGTCAGGACAAGTCCCCCCCGCACCCCCCCCCGCTGCAAGGGTGTACAGTTTTCTTGGGGTATACATCCAACTAAAACAAGGATCTCTGAATCAGGATGAAAATTAGGCTCCACACCCAACACATTGCCCACTATCTAGCTTAAGGCCAAGCTTCTTCTTTCAACTACAGTGCAGATCCTATTGAGGGTTTGGTTTTTTTTTAAGTTGCAACAGGTGGTGATTAGATCTCTAGATCTATGCCATCTCATTGCTTATTTTCAGTGGGGGAGGCTTCCTTTCCATTAGGAGGATAGTATTGAAGGCCATTGAGATTATTTTTAGATCTTGGCATCAGGCCAACTATTCATTTATCCCTAAAACAGAGTTTACTTCCAAATCTACGTTATTTCTGCAGGTATAGTTGTAGGATGGTTTGGCACACCATTTGGAGAGTTGATTTTCTACTAAAGGGGATATACATTTCACTTTAAGGATCTATTGGAGGAGACTATTCTATTGACCATATTAGATCAGCCACAGTTTCCATATCTACATTTTTTAGTATATCTGCAGTCTTAGATCTCAGATCTACAACTTGTACTTGTTGTTTTAATGAAAACCGTTGAGGGGCTCTTTAGAGGAGCTTGTGTAGTGCTCAGATCTAATATAGATATATCTTTTGAGGCACATATTAGCCCTAGATACGATGTATAATAATTTTCTGTAGAAGAGCCAATAAAATAATGTTGTAAAGGTTTTCCAACTTTTATATATGGTTGCAACACCTCATATTGAGATATTTTGTTCATTGCAGGCTTGTATTTCTTGTTATGCATCTTATGGCCCATTTATTATGTATATTTTTCTATTGTAATAACATATGAAAGGTCTCCATATTGGTGTCTTGCATTTTAAATGATGATCGGAAACATTGTTCCAACATTTTTCACTATATTCTCGCTTTTCCCATTTGGGAATATTACAGTGGTATAAGAGCATAATCTTGGCACAGCTTGTGCATTCTAAAATGCCAATATGTCATATGAATAAGGAGAGCCTCTTACTGATAGATAAAAGAGGTGTCAAATAAGAAGACACATAAAATTTGATTACACAAATGAAAATGAAGACAAGGGTAAAACCTCTTTATCTGGAGGTGAAAATGAAGAGAAGGAGTTCCCTAAGATCCTTCTTAGAGCCATGCAAGACATTTCTAGAGAGATCAAGGAGATGAGAATGGACAGATTCAAGGAATCCCCTAAAGGATTTCATCATGGAGAAGGCTCTGGCATGTCTCATCATTAGAATTATCAACCAATGCAACAAACCACAAGTTTCCAACGCTCTACTATGCCTACATTTTTGGCTATGAGAAATGAATGGTTTCAAGAGCAAGAGTCCCTTGAATAATATTTCATGGAGTATGAATCTCAAAATCAGAGATTCAAGGACCACTTGAATTTTCAAGAGTTTTGTCAAATCAAGGACAACATAAGATGAAGGCATGATCATAGAAGTAGTGGATTCATTCAGAATCATGATCGACACCACACTATGGGCATATTAATTTTACCCAATTTTTATGGGTCATCCAAGTGTACTACCAGATCTTAGGTAGAAAAACTTGACATCTACTTTTAGTTGAACAAGGTTCTAGATATAGAAGCCATTAATATTGTAGTTCTACAGCTTGAGGGTGAAGCACATGACTGGTGGTTCCATGGCTTGTCTACATTGGGCCATGCCAATGTAACTGGATATTCAAAGTTCACTAGAAGGTTGGTGGAAGATTTGATAGAAGATATCCTGAAGCACCATTCATGGGGTTTGCAAAACTAAAACAATCAGGTAATGTAGAAACTTACATCTCTGAATTTTTAAGTCTTTCTATTATGGTTCCTGATTTAAATGCAACAAGAAGGGTGTACATGTTCATTCATGGTTTAGCTGAACCTCTTCATGGTTTGGTTAAGTCTACCAAACCCACTACCCTACAAGATGCTATTGAAAAGGCTAGATACCTTCAATATGCCTTGCCAAAAGAAAGGGAAACATTTTAGCATAAGCCCTCTTTTCCATCCAAGGGAAAATAAGAGCAGGCTCCTCCTTCAAAGGAGAGCCAATATAAAAAACCTCTTGATGATGATGTCCAGAGATATTTAAGGAGGAAGAATCTTTACTTCACTTTCCAAGACGCTTGGGCACCTGGACGTATATGTGCAGTTGGAAAAGCACATTACATAGAGGTCTTCTTAGATGATGAAAAGGAAGAAGAAGAAGAACAAGAAAGGGGTCACAGTGCTGGAATAGCAGGAGATGATCCACCACCACATGGAGGTGAGGATGGAGCAATTATTCCAACTATAGGTACTCTTGCCTCATTAAGAGTAGTACCGAACTTTCATACAACCCCCACACCTGAAAAAAAGTTGAATTTTCACAGTGGAAGTAGGGACATGATGATCCCATATTTTATGCACATGATAATTTTCCATGAGACATTAGTATCTAGTGTTAAGCCACCTGGGAAACCACATGATATAGATTTGGTGAGATATGTATCACATATTGATGCTCCATTCATACATCCAGAAGGGAAGGGAGAATTATAAGAACAATATACAATGCTGAGAGTCTTGGGTAGGCTCAAAGAGGAGGAATATATTCTTCCACTATCATCATTACCCACTCTCATATTGCGCTGAGAAGAAATGATACAAGATTGTAGGATGACACCATCATGGGACAAGGAGACCATTCCTTGGCTATGGAGACTCAAAAGATAATCTCACTTGGAGAGGAATCTTCCATACATAATAAAATATGGTGGACATACATGCATGGTTTGGCTAAACCCTGGAAGTATTAGATATATGATAGCCTCCCATGGGAGACTAACTCCCAAAAGATTCAATATTCACTTAAGCATGTGCATATGCAAGAAGAGCAGCAAGGAGGGAATAGAAAACTTCCAACATGTACCTTTGGCATGGGAGATGTTAAGGAAAATAATAGCCATATGACAGACATTGCTTTTGATAGACCATCAGCGCTATCGCTATGGGAGATCGATCCATATTGGAAATCCCAATTGTTGGTGGATTATTCCAACGATATTTTCATTTGCATGATACTTGATGAGCAACTAAATGAAGAGGGCTATTCAGTCCAAGAAGGATTCATCTACTATCGTGGTAGGATATTCTTATCTAGAGCCTCCAAGCTCAAGAAGAAGTTGCTACAAAGGGCCTATGAAGAGTTCTTTTTCAGCCACACTTTTTCCATGAAGGCTTGCAACACTATCATGGAAAGCTACACTTGGGAACGCTTTGAAGGAGAACTATATAAAAATTTTCAAAGATGCCTGAACCATTTGGAGTTGGAATAGTAACATAACTCTATGAAGGAGTTAATTCAGCCACCTCTTTCCTCTTTTGGAATGAGAGGAGATAGATCTATGCACCACTCAATTTGTATGAGGAGAAATCTTGGTGAAAAATATGCTTGTGTATCCAATGTTTCATTTGATTATTGTTTGCATTCTTTCACCATGTATATGTAGGCCGTAGATCCAAGGAGGATCACTATTCCATATTAACTTCATGGTCAACTTTGGGCCACAAAAATTTATGAACATGGCCACTCCCTTAGAGGACAAAGGGAGATTTTGTATCATTGTGGGTGCACTCCAAAGGCACCAAACATATCTCACACTTTCAGCAATAGTGAGATAACTTGGGTAGCAGGTAAGTGGTAGGGAATCCACTTACCACAACATGATTTGATGCATCAGGATATTTACTGCGCTAGTTCCACATATGGACTATGACCCGCCTCCATTAATGCAAATTTCTATTTGTATGTACTTAGTTTTGATCCCATACTTTGATGATGTACTTATACTCTTTATGGGAATGATTGGAGGGAGGATGGGAGGTATGTATGTGCTCTATGGGAGAGAGAATCTCCATGTACATTATGCTACATGTTTTAGGGAGAACATTGGGCAAACCATGTTTGTTTCATTTGAAATATTGTCTCGTTATGGGATAGATTATTTTCATCTCATGAGAAATTTGGAGGAGAAATTCGTGGAGGGATGGAGTGTGAAAACTTAGATTATAAGGGAAGCTTATCACATGTTTGTGTCACCAATGGAGGAGGAGAAGAGTTTCATCACTCACCTTGTCAGTTGCTTGAGGACAAGCAACATTTGGGAAGGGAGGACTGTAATATTCCCAATTAGCCATGAGCTAGTTGTAATATTAAATTTTGTTTTATTGCATTTTTTACAGAATAAGAGGGCAAAGAGACTCCAAAATTCACCTTAATAATGAATAAATCAATGCCAAATGTGAAAGAGACAAATATTAGAAGCTTAATTAAAGCACCCTTGGTGTTAAAGGGGCTGGATCACTTTGACTCGGTCAACCTTGACCAAATCAACAGTGTTGTCATGGAGGAGTGGTCATCAGCGAGGGACAACGCAGTTTTAGATGGAGATGCTTTGTTTGAATGTAGTGATATTTTTGGATGGGTCTTAGGGTTTGCAAGATCATAACTTATAAAAGGAATAGGATGGAAACCATTGTTCATCATGTTGATGTATACGATATTTCTGAATATGTGGTATGTTTAGACATATATCTTTCTCTTGTTGTTTAGCTCATGGTGTTTCTCATCAGGAATCCCACCTATTTCCTTGAGAGCCCTCTTGGGAGATTTTTACTACATTGTCTACTATCTGGCTTAAGGCAAAGCTTCTTCTTGCAACTATAGTGCATATCCTATTAAGGGTTTGGTTGTTTTTACAGGTTGCAGCAACTGGTGATTAAATCTCTAGATCTAGGCCATCTCATTGCTAATTTTTAGTGGAGGAGGCTTCCTTTCCATTGGGAAATTATTGAAAGTCATTGAGCTTATTTTCATATGTTGACATCAAGCCAACTATTCATTCATCCCTACAGTGTAGTTTACTTCCATGTTGGCTTGAGGGGTCTGGACCTAGGTTCAGTGTGCAAGGTTTTCCAACAAACCCCTACACTATTGGCCCTTTCGGCAATGACCCGCATGCGCAGGTCACAGTCTCACCCAAAGTAGTATGGGTGGGTGCTGGAACTAGGTTTCTGCACCCTGAGAAAGGAAGGTTAAGGCAAGCAGGGCTGTGTTCTGTTCATATTATCTCTGTACAGGGTCAAGTATATGTCCAATTGCATCCACGTGCACTATATCTACAATTATATGCTTTTCATAACACTAACATAACATTACATACCCGAACAGAATAGATCTAGATTTACTTCAATACACAGAATTTCGTAGCATAATATAACCCAAGCAGAATAGATCCAATCATTCAATATACAGACCTTCACAGTGCAAAGAAAGAGATATGCATAACACAGTAATTATCAGCAATCCATTCAATAGTACTCACAGATTCAAATGCAATAATCTTGCATATTCATTCATTCGTTACCCTTACAATTCCCTTACCAACCTGCGCACACAACAGCAGGGTCCACACGCTGCTAGACTAGGTTCTCCGCGCACATAGCCAACAAGAGTCCATTTCCCAAAAACCCCAACATATCACTTACACAATATATCACATCAATATCTCATCAAAACCTTACCTCTTACAATCTGAAATGCCTCTCTATTTATAACAATCTAGCTTTAACATTCCTATGGTTCGCAACCCATGGTTTTCAGACCCCTAGTTTACCCTTTAACCCCATTAAAATGCTTTTCGCGGCTTTGACCCACCCCAAACCCCTATGCTATACTCAATATAAAAAAATAACCAAAAATAGACCGGTTTCGTAGCTTGTTAGGAGACCCCATTCCAACAGTCCCCCAACACAATCTTGTGACTCGTCCCAAGTCACTTTGGTGGTGCGCCTTCAATCTACCCCCGTAAGGTAACCAGGGAGCGAAGGAGGGCTGGAATCACTTCCTTGCTTCGAGCCGCCACGTGTTGCACAATATTGATCATTGTTAGAGAAGTAGGCCCATCAAGATGAAGACCAACGCGTTCCAACAACTGGTGGAAGCTTGCAATGGCGAACTATGCATCATGTGCAAGATGGAGTGCAGCATCAGTCCATGGTTTCAACTTTTTGTATGCAATATTCTTGGAGTGACAAAGGTCCTCAATCTGGTGCATGGCAGCTAGGCACTGCGCTTGTCCAGGGGGGGTGTGGAGGCCCAAAATCGATCTAGAGCATCTTATGCCTGTGTCAACTCTCTTTGGTCATGCTGAAGCATGGGGTGGTGTAGTACTTTCATCCATAGTTGCATAACCTCTTCAAACAATTGGGATCCCTCTACCATTTTTTCCTGAATAATTCATGTGGCGTTAGTGATAACAACAATTCATTGGGCGTGGTATTTCGGGGTCAGGTCATACTGCTTGTGCCTTTCTTGGCCATGACGGTGTACTTCTTGTAATACGCTGGTAGATAGTCTTCATAGTTCTATAGTAGAGAGCTATGCTAAGTCGACTTGTATGTCCCTAGAACTCGGTCCAGAAATGACAGTGTGGGGGAGTAAACATATGTTTCTTCTAGCGGGAAGGGCCTGGAAATTGCAGAGATGTCATAGCAAGTTCCGGTACCGCAGAGTTCCTACCAAAATTGGTTCACAGCTAATCCTTTCAGGTGGCCTATGTGCACTCCTATTATTGCACTCAGCATCTCCCGACCCTCTTATCAGTTCCTCCTATGTGTTGGGATCCATAATGGAGAGAAGAGCGATATGAATTGTAGACATAAGTAGAAAAAACAATAATGCAGGTAGCCAATACCACTTGACAATTGAATAAATAGCCCGAGCCATCATCTTCCATCCATCTGCACCCCAATAAAAGCTACTTAATGGCAAGGTAGCTCGTATGTGGCGTGTACCTGTTGAGTCCCGAATTTGCCTCTTTTCCATACACTTTTCCATATCTTTTTCACTCACCTAAACCTCCAAAATTGTCAATATCATGTGCAAAAGGGTATCTAACATGGTTTTTAATTATGTTTTTGTGTTTTCTATTTGATTTAGATTTTGTTCATACAGCTGCGGAAACTTGCCACTTTCCGCAGCTGCTGCAACTTTCCGCAGCTATTTTGTGGAAATCTATGCTACAGGTGTCTACGAAGGAAACGAGCCACATGGGCAGGCTAGGAATGACGAGGACATGGTTCGTGTCCTATTGGTTCAAGTAAATTCGTCAAAGAAAGCCGCAGTCAAAGCCATCCACGTGGAAGTCAACTATGGAGTTCTATGTCGGCTGGACTCTGTTTCGTGGCATATAAACATCCATACGGCCGTTTCTAAGCTTGCGGAGGTTAATTGACATCTGTGCAAAGTTCTGGAGTTGAATTCAAGAACCCACCTTCCATAGATCCGTTTTCCAACATGGCCATACTCCTATATCCGTGGCCTTAGTGGTCTACGTGCTGGCTGCTATCATAAACTTCAGGAGACAGCTACAGTTTATTGCTTTATATAGAGCGTTTGCATACGCACGTAGAGTTAGTTGTGGAGTTGTTAGTTGATAGTTGATGTGCGTACTCTGTTATGTTAGCTTTGTAGTGATTACACTGCCTTGAGCCGTAATACTACCAGTCTGTAATGAACTGCTTTTTAATGTGAGAAAACTCTGTTTTATAACTTAATTCGTGTTTGAGGATCGTACCAGAGCTGTGTAGAGGGCCCCTGCTCAGCCGAGGTTCTGTGTATTAATGTATATATATTTCATTTCATTTCTTTAAAAGTCATTGTATCATAATCCATTACATGTTCATATTTCATAATTGTTTCATTTCTGTTCATACATTTCTATAATTTCCATTGCATTCTTGTCTTTTATGTTTTTATGATTGTTAAATCACTGATCAGTTTTCTTGTGCAGGTTTTAGGTAGACAACCCGGGCATTTTCATAGTATTTTGGCTAATGATATGAGACTAACATTATTCTGCTGCTAGTTTCCTTTTCATAGCATTTGTTTAACTTCAGTCTTGCTTTGTACATTTCAGTTTTGTTTATCTGATTCAGTAGTTAAATTTAAATATATTAAGCTACTCATAATGTCTTAAGTTACCTCCGAAAGCCACAGCTGGACTGATGGTGAGGGACTGCATGATGAAATGTGTAGTTTAGTATTAGTTTCTTTTCTGCAAAATTAGATATATTAAGCTGCTCATAGCGTCTTCAGTTACCTCCGAAAGCCACAACTGGACTGATGGTGAGGGGCTGTATTATGAAATGTGTAGTTTAGTATTAGTTTCCTTTCTGCAAAATTAGATATATTAAGCTGCTCATAGCGTCTTCAGTTACCTCCGAAAGCCACAGCTGGACTGATGGTGAGGGGCTGCATTATGAAATGTGTAGTTTAGTATTAGTTTCTTTTTCTGCAAACTTAGATATATTAAATCATGTATGACATATTCAGTTGCCTCCGAAAGCCACAGCTGGACTGATGGCGAGGGATTGAATCATGTGTGTATGGTTTAGTATTAGTTTACTTTCTGCGAATTAAATATCAGTTACACAAGTTGTTTATGATTACTTCCGTAAGTCATAGCTGGTCTAATGATGAAGGGTCAGAAAATGAATTGATGTAATCTGATTTAGATTTATTTCATTGCAATTTTGAATTTCCATAAGCGTAGTTTCTTTTGTGTTCAGTTGGCAGCAAGAATAGTTTAGTTTTCATGTTCACTAGTTTCTTGTTTTGATTCATTAGATTAGTAGCACTTTTCATTTCAGCAGTTTACTTTCTTTTGTCATTGTAATTTCAATTTGCTTTTAAAGTTTCAAGATTGGTAAATCATTATAGGGGATATCACTTCCTGGAATAAATATAACCAAGCTTGCTTTTCACTTTAGAATTTCCATTTTACCTTAGAAAGACCACAAACGACAAAAAGTTAAGAAAGAGGTTATCTTGCACATATAGTGCGCCGCACTTCATCAGTTTACGATTCCCGGATTGACAATTAAATGCAGCAATTTAGGACACACTAAATTGACCAAACATTTTGGCGCCGTTGCCGGGGAAGTGTAACTAGGTAGCCAATTTCTTAAAAGAAAAACATAAAATCATAAAAGAAGGGAAAACTTGATAACTTCTTGAAGTATGCTCTCCTCTTGCACCTAGTGTGATCTGGAGGATCAGAAAAGAGAGTTATTGGTTTAGTAATTTCTTAAGTATGCTCTCTTCTTGCACCTAGTGTGATCTGGAAGATCAGAAAGAGAATTATTAGCCCAACTTTAAAAATAAAAAATAAAAATAAAAATGACATGCATAGAGCAAGAGATTCTAGGGGAAGGTTTATAGCTAAAGCCAAGAGTTCGATTTTCACAACTCCATCTTCTTCAAGGCATAGACCAGATTCACCACCATCTACCCCTAGCCTTAAGATTTTTGGAAGTCAAGGAACAGCTGAATTAGAGGATTCTCCTATACCACCTAATAAAACCCACTTAGAAAACAAAGAGACTTTCTCTCATCCTTCCTTGGTAGAAGAACTAGAGGACTATAAGGACTCTAAAGAAACTATCATGGCAGAGGAAGTAATAAATAGAGGTGGAGATAGAAGAGGAGGAGATAATGAAGATAACAATGGTGAAGGAAATAACGGTAGAAATAGGGACAATTTGCTTGGATTCCCTATAGTTGATGAGAAAACTCATGCAACAATGAAAAATATCTCACCATCTGTTCTCCCTAACTTTTATGGATTGCGAAGTGAGGATCCTGAAACATTTCTATTTGAGTTTGAAGTTGTGTGCCGAACTTATGACTATATGGAAGACTCTCAAAAACTCAAACTGTTTCCTTCAACATTGAAGGGATCCGCTTTGAAATGGTTCATGGGATTAGCCACTCAATCTATTAGGACTTGGAATGATATGAAACAAACATTTTTGGATAGATACTTGGACTATTGTATGCCCACCAATCACAAGGATGAAGTATTCAAAATGATGCAAAAAGAAGATGAAAATTTGGAAGACTTAATTGAAAGATTTCAATACAACTTGAAAAGAGCAAAGATGAGCAACTTAGATAATGAAACCTTTAAAGCCCTCCTATTAAAAGCCATTAGAGATGAATGGATAGACATTTTAAACATGATGGGGAAAGGAGACATTTCTCAACTTCCATTTCATGATATAACAGAACTATGTATCCATCTCTCAAGGGGAAAATCAAAAACTGGAAAAGGGCCTAGGGATTCTTCTCTTATTAGGGCTAACAAATCTGCAACTCGATCAGTAAGTAGGGCAGAGATTGGTAATATGCTTGATGAGTTTAAAACTGATATCTTAGGGAGTCTTAGTGAACAACTAGACACCCTTAAAATCCAAAACAAGCAGAAAGCAGAAACAGATGCTTTAGCCATCTTTTGTCCGAAAAGTAGAAAGAAACATGCTTTAAGGGAATGTCCCTTGGATGCAAAAGTTGTAGAAACATGTATGATTTGCTCAGAAAATCATGAGATCAAGGATTGTCCTTTAATCCCTGGACTCAAAGCTGTTTTTCAAGAAGATCCAAATTCAATAGAATCTCTCTGTTTTGTTGCAAGGAGACCTTGGCAGGGATAACAATCTCAAGGGTTTAATAACCCTATGAATCTTCAAACCCCACCAAATTGGACTCCTTGGCAACAACCTTGGCCCCAACATCAAAATTCATATCAGCCATGGGTACAAGGGATGCAAAATCCTTATGGGAGATTTGCTCAATTTCATCAATATCCTCCATCTTTTCAAAATCAACAAGCTCCACAATTTCCAAGCCAAAATCCACAACTTTCATTGCCATTTCCACAACAACAACCTTCTCAACAAAATACAAATCCTCAACTCATGCTCCCATACCAACACAAGACAAATCAACTTCCAGCTCAGCCATTGCCAAATCCTAACAATAAGAATCCTCAAACTACTTATATGGTAGAAGGACAACAATTTCCTACCTATATGATTGTTCTTCTCAACGATGTACAACTCAGATCTGGTAGAGTTTTAGAAAAACCTTCTATAGACATTCAAGAGCAAGATACCTCTGAGGAGGACTCTCTTCAAGTCAATAAGGGTTCTGAGGAAGAATCTCTTCAAAATTCAAAAAGAAAAAAGAAAAAGAAAAGCTAGCATCCACAACTCCTATAGTTGAGCAACCTGTATCTTCATCTACACCTCCTTTTCCGGAAAGACTACAAATTGATATGGGGGTGGAAAAACAAATTTTGTTGCCTAACTATGACTTTCTAGATGAATTGAAGAATGTTTGTATCAAGATTCCATTGCTACAAGCCATTCGAGAAATTCCTATTCTAGCAAAAACCATAAAGGAGTTGAGTTTCAAAAGACCAGGAAGAAAGCTAAAGGACACAAGAAGAATCCACCTGGTAGGAAAGATTGCAGGCATTATGATGGGAAAAATTGCCATGCAGAAATATGTAGATCCAGGAAGTCCAATTGTCAAGACACATATAAATGGGATAGAAATTCCAAACACATTGATTGACTTAGGGGCTGCTATCAACATTATGAGTAGACGGACTATGGAACAGTTAAAACTTCCTAACCTTCTTTTTACACCTACTTTATTGCAACTTGCAGATCGATCGGTTATTAAACCAGATGGTGTATTAGAAGATATTTCAGTCTCCTTAGATTCTTGGGAATATCCAGTAGACTTTATGATCTTGACTCCCAAAAGTAATCTAGGAGGACATCCAATTATCTTAGGAAGACCTTGGCTGGCCACAGCTGATGCTTTTATTAGTTGTAGATCTGGAGACATATACATTTCTAATGGTAATTCGACAAAGAAATTCAATTTGTATCCTCCAGCAAGAGCAATCACAGAAATAGGAGACAATGAATGGGTCGATGATGAGAACACTATACAACCTGTCTTTACCATTTCTGAAATCAGTAAGGATAGTCAAATTCTGAATACATTAGAAAATTTTGAGATATCTTCAGAATATGACCCCACACAATTTCAGTTGGAATCTGACATAGAATATTTATCATCAAGACAAATGTCTCTTTACTCTATGGAAGAGTTTGGTAATTCTGCTATTGAGATTTTTCCAGAAAAGACATTGAATATTAATAAACATCTGGAGAAGTCACAACAAGAAGAACTAACCAGAATCTTACAAAAACATTCTACTGCATTTGCATGGGAGTATACTGACATGAAGGGTATTGATCCTAAGACTTGCATCCATCATATCTATATTGAGGAAAACAGTAGACCAATCGGACAACCTCAAAGAAGGATGAATCCAAATCTTAGGGAGATAGTGAAAGAAGAGCTCCAAAAACTTCTCAATGTAAACTTCATTTATCCAATTTCAGATAGCCGATGGGTTTCTCCTTTGGTCATAGTACCTAAAAAGAATGGTAAATGGAGGGTATGCATTGATTACAGGGAATTGAACAAAGCAACTTTGAAGGATCACTTTCCTTTGCCTTTTATTGATCAGGTATTAGATACATTAGCATGTAAAAAGTACTTTTCATTTTTGGATGGTTTTAGTGGTTATAATCAAATTCAGGTAGCACCTGAAGATCAAGATAAGACCACATTTACTTGTCCATGGGGAACTTTTGCCTACCGAGTGCTTCCTTTTGGGTTATGTAATGCACCAGCAACATTCCAAAGAGCAGTACTAGGAATTTTTTCTGATCTAATCCATGATTGCGTAGAGGTTTATATGGATGATTTTACAGTTTATGGTAATTCATTTGAAGAGGCATTAGAAAATTTGGAAAAAGTTCTTATAAGATGTAAAGAAACAAACCTTTCATTAAGCCATGAAAAATGCTTTATGATGTTTATTGAAGGGATTTTTTTAGGACATCATATTTCAGGAGATGGAATTAAGGTTGATAGATCAAAGTTGAAGTCATCTCCAAGTTGCCTATTCCAAATTGTCAAAGAGATGTTAGAAGTTTTCTAGGATTTACTGGTTACTATAGAAGATTTATAGAAAACTTCACTAAAATAGTATCTCCACTCTTCAAGTTGCTTACAAAAGACTGTGAATTTAAATGGGATCCTGATTGTCAATCCGCTTTTGAAACTTTGAAAACAAGAATATCTGAAGCACCCATCTTGAGAGGACCAAATTGGAAACTTCCTTTCCATATTTCTACAGATGCTTCAGATACAGCTCTTGGAGCTGTGTTGGGTCAAAAAGATTTAATTCCTTATGCCATTTATTACACCAGTAAAAATTTGACTCCCACAGAGTTGAACTATACTGTGACTGAAAAAGAGTTCTTAGCTGTTGTTCATGCAATTAATAAGTTTAGACATTACATAACAAGCTATGAAACTTTTATTCATACTGACCATTCTGCAATTAGATATTTAATGAACAAACCTGTTACTAATGGCAGAGTGACAAGATGGCTTTTACTTTTGCAAGAATTCAATATTACTGTGTTGGATAGACCAGGAAAACAGAATACAGTAGCTGATTTCTTGTCTAGAATTCAAAATACTAAAGAAGATTCTCCTATAGAAGATAAGTTTCCTGATGAATATTTGTTTGCAGTAACTATTAAGACCCCTTGGTATGCAGATATTGCTAACTATTTGGTTACAGGGAAACTACCCTCACATTTATTTCCAAGAGAAAAACGAAAAATTATTCAGGAGAGTTCAAGATATTCATGGATTTCTAACGAATTGTTTAAAACAGGGCCAGATCTTGTGATCAGAAGATGTGTCAGGGAAGATGAAATGCCTGATATTCTTAAGGCATGTCATGATGAACCATGTGGCAGACACTTTGCAGACAAAAGGACGGCCTATAAAATCCTCTCTTTAGGATATTATTGGCCTTCCCTCTTCAAAGATGCAAAACAATATATCAAAAGGTGTGATAGCTGCCAAAGAGTAGGGAAACCTACCCTTTCAAATGAAATGCCATTGCAAACACAGGTACTCATTGAACCCTTTGAAAAATGGGCTTTAGATTTCATTGGACCAATTAATCCACCATCGAAGCAAAAGAAGCATATATTGGTTTGCACTGATTATGTTACTAAATGGGTAGAAGCTAAAGCATTAGTATCTGCTACTGAAAATTCAGTTGTTCATTTTCTTTATGAGGATATTTTTACCCGCTTTGGTGTTCCAAGAGAAATTGTGACAGATCAGGGGAGCCAATTCACATCAAATTTGGTGGAAAAGTTGATGGAAGAATACAAAATCAAGCACAGAAGATCTACTCCTTACCATCCACAAGCAAATGGTCAAGTGGAGTCCACAAACAAAGTTCTTGAAAGTATCATCACCAAAACTGTTCATCTACATAGAAGAGATTAGGCAGAAAGGCTTCCAGAAGCCTTGTGGGCCTACAGAACTACATGGAGGAATACAACAGGACATTCTCCCTATGAACTTGTTTATGGGAAAGAAGTCGTGTTCCCCATTGAGTTCCAAGTCAAGACCTTCAAGATAGCAGTTCAGTTGGGAATGGACTTATCAGAAGCCCAAAAGCATAGAATGGAGCAGTTGAATGAGCTAGATGAGATCAGACAAGAAGCAATTCTAAGAACTGATCTAGTTCAATATCAAAGAACTAAATGGCATGATAAATATATCAAAGAGAAGAAGTTTCAAGAAGGAGATTGGGCATTGTTATTTGACTCCAAGTTTAAAGATTTTCAAGGGAAATTTCAGACTCATTGGCTTGGGCCATATGAGATTGACAAGATCTTTAACAATGGAGCTATAAGAATCAGGACCATTGATGAGTTTCAAACTCCTCTTTTAGTGAATGGCCATAGATTGAAAGTTTATCATAAGCCACTTTCTAAAGAGGATTTTGTCAAGTTGTTTCAAGAAAGTTCTGCAATTAGGCTGGTACAGAAGAATTCTTCTTCTTCACCAGCCTAGCTTTTTTTTTTCAAGTTAAAAAAAAAGAAAAGAAAAAAAGGGGTATAAGCCTGAAAACCAATCATTGATTGGCAGTCTTATACAGAAAATATGGGGTGAAAATCAGGGACACCTGACACTCTATATTTTCCAAAAAAATCTGTCTTTCATTTCATTTCATCTCACCACTCACTCCATTTCATTCCACTTCATTTCATTTCATTTCATTTCATTTCACTTCATTCCACTTCATTCCACTTCATTCCATCCATTCCATCAATAAAAATATTTTTATGACCATTTCCACCTGGTCATTTGTCACTTGTTCATTTCTATTTCAGCCAAGTAATAGCTGTGTCAGTTTCCGCAGCTGACATCTGTTTCCACAGCTGACTCCAGTTTCCGCAGCCAGGAGCAGATTCCGCAGCTACTACTACTCTGTTTTCAAAAAGAATGTACAGTTAGTTGTTATTTTCATAAATTATGAAATAAAATGCAGGAGAGAGGATCAATGGGACATTCAAGACACTAATGAAGATCAATCAGTTGAAGACCAAGGGCAAAAGCAAGGATTCCAAAGGTATGAATAAAGTTTATTTAAAATAGTATCGAAAAACACATTTTTATGTAATTTTAAACTATGAGCTCTACCCATAACGCGCAATGATTATATTGACAGTCCCGTAACCTTCCACGATCTCTATGTTATCCTCTTGCATTTATTCACCAACGGTTTCATCATTGAAATTCTGACTCTCACTCATGTTCAAATATCCCACCGTAGATAATGATACGTATTTGAGTTGACAAAGGACTCTTACAAGCCGCATAACTTCATAATCATTGATTGAAACGTGTTTATATTTATTACACAGCCACCAAAATTCAAAATGCGGCCGAATGCATTATACTTTGTTAACCTCTTTGTCGTGTCTCCGTCGTGTTTACAAAACCCCACGCTACTCATTCTCACTCCCTGTTTCACTCCATTCCGTTCCTTTTGCTCACTCTCATTCCCGTATATCCACTCACAGTCTTATTCCATTCTGTTTATGGTGCTCATTTCCGTTTTGTGATAACATCCCCACAGTATTGTGCTAGATTCTGTGTATTCCATCGTTCCATTTCCACTTAAACCCTCACAGAGGCAAGCCTGTGAAGCACAGAGAAGTAAAATGGGAAAATTATTAAGGGCAGAGCCGGAAGGACCGAAGTTTATAGAGGTATTTCCACAAGCAAAAGAGATGTTGAGGAAAGCTAAATGGCTGCGTTTTATTCAGAAATTCAGGGGTTACCACAGAGAAGTTAGCAAAGCGTTTGCAAGATCATTTGATGGCTCGGAAGCAGAAGTGGGAGACCTCAAGTTTTTAGTCAATGAAGCATCAATAGCAGCAGCCACAGAGCTTCTTTAGGAAGGAGAACGTTGGTTCAAAAACAAAAGTATCAGTGATGAGGCATGGAGAACAATCCTCCGAAATCAAGGTATGGATATCACTGTTTTCAAAAGAGGAATCCCTATGCATGCAATAAAAGATGAATGGGCCACTTTACTACTCATTGTTCAGAAATTTATTACATGTGAAGGCCGCTTTGGCTCTATGTACATGTATCATACTAGGCTATTGATGAATTTTCTTGAAAACCAAACTCTCAATCTTCCTTATTTCCTATTCAAAAGCTTGAAGAAAATGGCTGTGACTGTGCAAAAACACCTAGGAGATGTAGAGCCTCATTTATATCACCATGGGCTTATAAAAATTCTGATTGAAAAGGAGCTAAAGGAAAGAAAAGATACATGGGAACAATTCCTAGTTAGAAACTTCTTTGAAGAACCTCAGGAAATTCCTGAAGGTAATCTAATTAGAAGGAGTAGAAGAAAGAAAATAAATGTTGAAACCCAAGTTGCTCCTACACAGGAAATTCCCGCAGCTAGCACAACAAAAAGAAGTAGAAGGAAAAGAACAGTAGATGAAATCCAAGATACTTCTACTACTACTATGAAGAAAACTGATAGGGAAGAGAGATTGGTAAAAAGGAAGAAGAAGGAAATTAAAGCTAAGAAGCCAACAATACCAAAAGGGAAAGAAATTATTGAGGCTGTCTATAAAACTTCTTCTTCTGAAGAAGAAGATCACCAAATTCTATCTGAAAGATTAATTTTTCTTCAAAAACAGTCATCTCTATCCAAGAAGGCAAAAACAGGAAAACAAGAACAAAAGAGTAGTGTACCACAGCATGTGAGGAGAAGCAGCAGGCTTAAGGGAAAACTGAGAAAAACACAAATTAAAGGTCCTCATTTCATTGATTTGGGTGAGGAGACATCTGAACAGTCTCCAACTGACTATAGTCCATTTCAGTCAGTTAGTGAACCTGACTCCTTTCACTCCCAATCAGACAATGAGCATACTCCATCTTATTCTCAGCAAAATATTGATGTAAGTTCTCCTCGGCCAGATTTTGAACATAATTCTCCCTTGCAACACTTTGGGGACAGCCCAATGAAAAAGACACCGGAAGTAGACCCCAAACAGCAGGAGGTATATGACTATATATAATCCTTGGAGAAGGCAGCCACAGGCCCAAGTACCTCTTCTATTCAGCCTCATACATTGCAGGATGATTTTGTTCAGTCATTAAAACAGGAGATTTTTGAGCTTGAGCTTTTGAATCGGCATATCAAAAATGAAAATGAAACACTCAAAGAGCAAGGCAAACTGGACAAGATTATCCATGACAATACTATGTTACATTTGGGTATTTGGCAAAAGAAGAATAAGAAGCAAAAAAGGAAATGCCAAAAATTGAGCAGAGCACTTGTGAATATCAAATTCAGGTGCTTAATGAAGAAACCCAGAATGATGGCAGTACCAAAGAAGAAGAGAAGGGGGTTAGATGTGCTGGCTGAAGTATCAAGGCACATGAATTGAACAAAGAGTATCAAAATTTTGGTTGCATGAGGACATGCAACACCTTCACAATGGGGGTATGTTGAGTCCCGAATTTGCCTCTTTTCCATACACTTTTCCATATCTTTTTCACTCACCTAAACCTCCAAAATTGTCAATATCATGTGCAAAAAGGGTATCTAACATGGTTTTTAATTATGTTTTTGTGTTTTCTATTTGATTTAGATTTTGTTCATACAGCTGCGGAAACTTGTCACTTTCCGCAGCTGTTGCAACTTTCCGCATCTATTTTGTGGAAATCGATGTTACAGGTGTCTACGAAAGAAACGAGCCACATGGGCAGGCTAGGAATGACAAGGACATGGTTCGTGTCCTATTGGTTCAAGTAAATTCGTCAAAGAAAGCCGCGGTCAAAGCCATCCACGTGGAAGTCAACTATGGAGTTCTATGTCGGCTGGACTCTGTTTCGTGGCATATAAACATCCATACGGACGTTTCTAAGCTTGCGGAGGTTAATTGACATCTGTGCAAAGTTCTGGAGTTGAATTCAAGCACCCACCTTCCATAGATCCGTTTTCCAACATGGCCATACTCCTATATCCCTGGCCTTAGTGGTCTACGTGCTGGCTGCTATCATAAACTTCAGGAGACAGTTACAGTTTATTGCTTTATATAGAGCGTTTGCATACGCACGTAGAGTTAGTTGTTGAGTTGTTAGTTGATAGTTGATGTGCGTACTCTGTTATGTTAGCTTTGTAGTGATTACGCTGCCTTGAGCCGTAATACTACCAGTCTGTAATGAACTTCTTTTTAATGTGAAAAGACTCTGCTTTCAACTTAATTCGTGTTTGAGGATCGTACCAGAGCTGTGTAGAGGGCCCCTGCTCAGCCGAGGTTCTATGTATTAATGTATATATATTTCATTTCATTTCTTTAAAAAGTAATTGTATCATAATCCATTACATGTTCATATTTCATAGTTGTTTCATTTCTGTTCATACATTTCTATAATTTCCATTGCATTCTTGTCTTTCATGTTTTTATGATTGTTAAATCACTGATCGGTTTTCTTGTGCAGGTTTTAGGTAGACAGCCCGGGCATTTTCATAGTATTTTGGCTAATGATATGAGACTTAACATTATTCTCACAAGTAGTTTCTTTTCATAGCATTTGTTTAACTTCGGCCTTGCTTTTGTACATTTCAGCTTTGTTTATCCATTCAAAGATAAAATTTAAATATATTAAGTCGTTTATATGTCTTCTGCCTGCTCGAAATCCACAAGCACTGATCAAGGGTGAGGGACCGCATGAAATGAAGATGTGTGGTTTAGTTATTAGTTTATCTTCCGCAAAATTAGATATATTAAGTCGTCTTTAGTTGCCTCCGAAAGCCACAGCTGGACTGATGGTGAGGGACTGCATGATGAAATGTGTAGTTTAGTATTAGTTTCTTTTCTGCAAAATTAGATATATTAAGCTGCTCATAGCGTCTTCAGTTACCTCCGAAAGCCACAGCTGGACTGATGGTGAGGGGCTGCATTATGAAATGTGTATTTTAGTATTAGTTTCTTTTTCTGCAAACTTAGATATATTAAATCATGTATGACATCTTCAGTTGCCTCCGAAAGCCACAGTTGGACTGATGGCGAGGGATTGAATCATGTGTGTATGGTTTAGTATTAGTTTACTTTCTGCGAATTAAATATCAGTTACACAAGTTGTTTATGATTACTTCCGCAAGTCATGGCTGGTCTAATGATGAAGGGTCAGAAAATGAATTGATGTAATCTGATTTAGATTTATTTCATTGCAATTTTGAATTTCCATAAGCGTAGTTTCTTTTGTGTTCGGTTGGCAGCAAGAATAGTTTAGTTTTCATGTTCACTAGTTTCCTGTTTTGATTCATTAGATTAGCAGCACCTTTTCATTTCAGCAGTACACTTTTACTTTCTTTTAAGTTTTGTCATTGTAATTTCAATTTGCTTTTAAAGTTTCAAGATTGGTAAATCATTATAGAGGATATCACTTCCTTGAACAAATATAACCAAGCTTGTTTTTCACTTTAGAATTTCCATTTCACCTTAGAAAGACCAAAAATGACAAAAAGTTAAGAAAGAGGTTATCTTGCACATATAGTGCGCCGCACTTCATCAGCTTACGATTCCCGGATTGACAATTAAATGCAGCAATTTAGGACACACTAAATTGACCAAACAGTACCCTTGATCATGCTTATCATAAATGGTGAAAGTGATAATATACCGCTCTTTTCCTGCATTTGTAAACGTCTTTTCGCATTAACTCGGGATGAGCTGATATTCTTCCTTTGTATCCAAGGTCGCGTCCTTGTGATTTCAGGGCGTGGCTGATGCGTTGGAGGTCATCTGGTATTTTGACAGACGGTTGATACACGGTGAGCCTTCAAGTCGATCGAGAGTCTTTTCGAGGCATTTATGTCAATCATCGAAGGAGCATTTTTGTGCAAGACATATGTGTCATACGTCCGTAGGTGATTTAATTCTTCAGTCATCCTCAAATTCTCCCGGATACTAATTATTGTATACAGGTTTGTAATATAGTTGGGCAAGGACCGAGCGCACCCTTGATTGTTGTGCGCAAGTAGGTTACCACGTGGGTCAACCAATTTTTGGGCCCATATGGCTAAGGGGGTCTCTATACGCAGGATTACCCTACTCCGGTACTTCCTCTGGGTAGGGGAGACAGGTCCCTGCATTGGTGCTTCATACCGGGTTAGTGGTACTACCATGGACCTGCATTTTGTGGATCCCTTAAGCTTCATAGGCTTCAAAGTGTCATCTATGGCCTCTTGGCAAGGCAAGGTCTGTGCAATGGTAGAGATGCGATGGAAGCTTCTAACGCTCTAAAGGCTGCAAAGTGTCAAAACCTCATGCATCCAGCTCTGCTAGTTCTCCAAATCCTCATCAGAGTCAAAAAAGCATTCACTATCATTTTCCCAATAGAGGAGCCCTTCATCCTTGGGGTTAACCTAATCTTCATCTTGCATAGTGATCTTATATATATGATCTAATTCCTCCTTCGTGTGGATAGGCTCAGTATACCGGGCACCTTCCGCGAGATCCAGGGGTACTATGACACGCGTACTTCCACACTCAAACACCATGCTTCATTTCTTTAGGTTAATAATGCCCCCCATGTCCATTGCCCAATCTAATCTAAGGAGCGCAGGGTAGGGGTCCAAATCTTCAACTATCTCAATCACTTCAAAGTTAGCTATGACCCTTGCCCCTGTAATGTCAACCATAAACTTTGGTAACCTACCTAAGGGAGTGATTTTCTGTTGGATTGCCATGCGTAGCTGGATAGTGGACCATTCCAGTTTGGGATTCCCCATTCATTGCCAGGTTTTCTTGGGTAAAACATTGGCATCAGATCCAAGATCCAAGATAACCTGACTATTTCATAGTCCTCGATTTGTGCAGTTAGCTACATTTCTTTCCCTGTGCTTTCTTAAAGTTGTACAGTTTGTGCACGTCCTTGGTCTCAGGGATCAAGGTGGGCTGAGCTATGTAGGTGTTCATTAAAGCCAGGAGGTTTCTTATAGCCTGCGGTTTCTTGAGTAATTTCATACATTCCTTCAAAAAGGTCTCAATTTCTCCCTCGCTTTGAGACTGCGCAGGGGTTGCTGGTAGAGCTTGTTCTTCACAGGGTACCTCTTTTCTTCCCTTGGTGTCCATCCCACTATGTTTTATGACCTTTACACTTGGATCTGCTTCTCTTAGCTTAGTTTTAACCTTCTGTACGTTCTGCGTAGGGGTAGGCTTCTTTTCCTGCATTCTGGTTATCAAGATCAGGCAGTCTTCTACCTCATGGTCAAGCTGTTTGCAGTATTTACATGATGGTCGGGTGGAATTAGGGAATTCTCTATCAAAGTTCCCTATTTCTCCATAATTATAACAAATCAGCTGACCTTGTCCTCAGCCTACGCTTCCTCCTTGGCCTCCTCTACCTTGGGCCAGTGATTTTCCAAAGTGCCCAGTCAGGCTAGGCGACGCAGGGTCTGATTGCACCCGATATAAGTTCCTGTGATCTATCATCAAGTCATACGTTCAGAAATTTTGCTCACCATGTCCTATAGACTAACAGAATCAGCACCATTTTTTTTTTAGCTCTGGGACATATGCACCTAACCAAGGGCAATGGTTCGTATCACACCATAGCACAAATCCACTTGATCCTGGTCGCAATAGGGCAGGTTCCCTACTTACCCCTGGGCGCAGCGGGCTAGTTCATCCAGCTTGGATATAATCAGTTAGTATAGGGCACTGATCCTTTATGTGACCAGACACTCGACAATGTATACACCAGAGATTTGCGCAGATTTCTTTTCCTCACTCTTTTCGTAGGTTCTATATCTCTAGGTGCATAGCTTCAAGTTGTTCTTGGATCTGTTGGACTCCTGCCGAGGTATCCTCCTGGGGAGCCGCTTCTAACTTCATAGCGTCTTCTAAAGCTTTCTCTTGTAATTCAAAGGTCTGCCGATTCACTGGTGTGTGTAGGTGAGGTAAAATCATGGCGATGAACCATTCCGTATGTTGTCTATCATCATACTCGAACCATCCTTCCCTAATTTCCTTTTTCAGCCGTTGATCTGCCTCCCACACTCATTTAGATGCACCCTGTTTGAAGTCCTTTACGTCTGCCACTAACTGGGAGTAGGGCTTTGGTTTGCGGAATTGTTGCTTAAGAGAATTATTAATATCCTGAATGGAAGTGGTTCCATTCTGGGCAACATATTACATATACCAGTCTAGAGCTATGTCTTTGAATGATAAAGACAGTTGTGCCCTATTGATTGTATCGCTTGCCACATTCTGCATAGTCTAGACAGAGTCTATAATGAACCATAATTGATCCATGTTCTCATCTCCTACCCCCTTTAAGGTAGGTATTTTTAGATGCACATCCATATCACTATCCAAGGACAATTTTATAGGTGAGTTCTTACCCTAGGTGCACTAGGTGGTGATGTGGCTGGTTCCTTAACTAGGCTATAGGTGGCCCTTCCTTCGTCAAGGTTCGTCTGATAATACTTACCACTGTGTGTCGCACTCCCGTCTGGATCTGAGGTCATTCAGTTTGTATGGCTACACAGAATGCCCTTTTCGCAGAGCAACTTCTTGATCAGTAATGGTAACGTCCTCAGAAAATTACCGCAGAATCCTTTGAAGAATCATCGCTCAGCCTTAGAGTATGATACAGATTGATCAATGGTAAACTTTTTCACAAAGCCTCCTAGCACACTATCCACCCAGTGATCCACTGTGCGTGTAATAATGTTATTGGTTCTCTCTAGCTGTTCAAGCAGATCGAGAGTCCACTGAGTGACTCACTCATCCTTCTAGCACTTTTGGAATTCTACCAGCCTAGCCAGCCACTCCTGAAGCTCAATTGAAAAGGTTACAAAGAATATTTTGTAGCTTTCAGTAAGAATGTACCTAGTCTTCCACCTTTCCGTCGTTAATTTTTCACTTTGGTTTTATCTTACTGCAAACTCCTAGATCTGCCTTTCGAACCAGTCCTTGATCTCTTTTCTTTCAGGCTTCTAGTATTCTCTTGTCATTACCCGATCCCTTTCTCAGATCTCTTCAAGTCCTAGCAACAGAACCATTTGTTCGCTTGAGGGGTCTTAACCCAGGTTCGGTGTGCAAGGTTTGCCAACAAACCCATATACTACAGGCCCTTTTGGCAGTGACCCACGTGCGCAGGTCACAGTCTCACCCGAAGTAGTATGCATGGGTGGTAGAACCAGGTTTCCGCACCCTAAGAAAGGAAGGGTAAGGAAAACAGGGTAGTTTTCTGTTCAGATTATCTTTGCGTAGGGTCAAGTATATATCCAATTGCATCCACATGCACTAGATCTACAACTATATTCCTTTCATAACACTAACACATCATTACATACCCAAACAAAACAGATCTAGATTTACTTCAATACACAGACTTTCATAACATAATATAACCAAAGCATAATAGATCCAATCATTCAATATATAGACCTTCGCAGCTCAAAGATAGAGAAATGCATAACACAATAATTATTATCAATCCATTCAATAGTACCCACAGATTCAGATCCAATAATCTTGCATATTCATTCATTCGTTACCCTTACAATTCCCTTCCCAACCTGTGCACACAGCATTAGGGTCTACACACAGTCGGACTAGGATCTCCGGGCACACATCCAGCAGGGTTCTGTTCCCCAAAAACCCCAAAAAATCACTTACACAATAGATCGCATCAATGTCTCATCAAAACCTTACCTCTTACAATCCGAAATGCCTCTCTATTTATAACAATCTAGCTTTAACATTCCTATGGTCTGCAACCCATGGTTTTCGGACCCCTAGTTTACCCTTTAACCCCATTACAATGATTTTCGGGGCTTTGTCCCACCCCAAAACCCCTACGCTATACTAAATATAACAAAAATATAAAAAAATGGACCATTTTCATAGCTTGTTAGAAGACCTCATTCCAACATTCCATATCTGCGTTATTTCTGTGGGAGGAGTTGCAGGGTGGTTTGGCACACCATTTGGAGAGCTGATTTTCTAGTGAACGGATATGCCTTTCACTTTGAGGATCTATTGGATGAGGATATTATATTGATAATATCAAATCATCCTCACTTTCCAGCTCTTTATTTTTCAGTAGATTTGCAGTCTTATATCTCATATCTACAACTTGTACTTGGTGTTTTGCTGAAAAACCTTAAGGGGCTCCTTAGAGGAGCTTGTATAGTGCTCAAGTCTGATATAGATCTATATTTTGAGGCACATATCATCCCTAGATATGATACATAATCATTTTCTATAGAAGAGCCAATAAAATAATGTTGTAACGATTTTCCAGCTTTTATATATGGTTGCAACACCTCAAATTGAGGGATTTTGTTCATTGGAGGCTTGTATTTCTTGTTATACATCTTACAACCCATTTCTTATGTATATTTTGCTGCTATAATAACATATGAATGGTCTCCATATTTTCCTCTTGCATTTTAAATGATGATCTGCAACATTGTTCAAACATTTTGCACTATATTCCTGCTTTTCCCATTTGGGAATATTACATTTTGATTGATAAAATCCAAGTTGCGGGAAGATTTGGTTTATCATGACTATATGCATGAATCTTTTGATTGGATGTCTACGACCATACTTGAGTCTATTTGATGATCCTTCTTACTGTATGGATGTTTCCATACCTTAGATATTATTATTATGTGTACTCTATCATGGATGGTTGCACCCATACCACATATTCATGTATCAGATATATTAGTTGTACTTGTTCTTACAGGTCTTCTGATGTCGGAATTTTGGTTTTGGCATGTTCTCATAAATCATTTCACCCCTCCCTCTCTCCTGGACTTCATCCTTTAGGGGGCATATGTTACACAATATTTTTTTCCCATCCCTGCAATCCCCATTCCAAGCATTGGAGGACCATTTTAGTGACCTTTGTGTACTTTCATACATTTCCATAAATTTCATTGCATCCCTTGGCATGTTAGGATCATAATATCTGTTGTTCATTCCTCAAGAAGACCTTCAAAAGCATATGATTTTGGGTCGGTGCTGGTAGGCAGTTATGGCTTCTCGCCCATGAAGAAATTAACACTAGGCCCCGCACCCTTTGGCACTCTATCTCAGAAGGGCACCCACGCCAAGCTTCTTTGGAAAGTTTTTAAAAATACAAATGAAGCTTCCATGCTTAATAGCTTCATGAGCAGAGTCATCATGGTTTTTTCGACTAAATCAAATCAAGCTCCTCCCTTTGTCTTGTTAGTTCCTAAAATTTTGAAACTCCCCAAAGGGATATACCTCTCCTCCATCTTATGTGGAATCCCAAACCTCCTCCTCTCCTGTTATAAATTCTTCCTCCTCACATTGATTTAGCTAGCTGAATAGTCATTAGTATAGCTGGTGTGTTTAGGAAACCATATAAAAATCCATTGTTGATAGAGAGTTTAAGCCCATTGCCTCATCGAGTGGAATGTCAAACGAATGCTTGAGATGCGCCCGACTGAACCCATCAAAGGAGATATAGAACGTCAAGGCATAAGGTTGTAGGCTTATTTTTCTCTATCAATAATACATGAATAGTTTCTGGTTCCAAATTTGTTTGAATTTATATGCAAAGTGTTTAGCTCTCCTTTACTAGCTCAATAGATGTATATTAATGTATATGCTTGTATGTTGTCATCATTTGTTTGAGCTTGTGCAGATGCTTGAACATTGTCATCAACACGGAGTGCTAGGCGTGAAGTCAAATATCGAAGGATCGATGCCGCATACCATGAAAAAATAATTGGACTGAGATGGGATATATTTTCTGGTTCATATTTCATTTATAAGCTCTAAATTTATGATTCCATCATGTTTCGTTGTTGCTAGACCCATCCTAGGGCTAGAGGGATCACCTCTATCCGCAGAGGGGATTTTACTACACAATAGGCACATGATTTGTTCCTTGACCACTGTAACGGAAAAATGAGACGTGGTACTCCACCCATGCTTGTGATGATAAAGTAGCCCATTTTTGTTTTCACTTCAAGTCGAGTGGCGGGCCAACTTCAACCATTCCACATCCAACCAAGATGCACCAACATCTTCCATTTGCTTCCCTCCCGACAATTTCAAGCATTGTTTAACTCACTTTTCAAATTACTTTTCATATTTCCCTCGCGGTACTTATTCACTATCTATCTCTCACTAGTATTTGGCCTTAGATGAAATTAACCACCCAATTAGGGTTGCATTCCCAAACATCCAAGCTCGCCGACAATTCCTTGTGATGTGGCAGGGTCCTGGCCCAATGGGGCTATCACCCTCTCAGGAAGCCCCTTACAAGGGACTTAGCCCGTGTCTATCATTGAGGAAGCTTCTACATACTACAATTCAGGCGATGCTGCCACCCAATTTGCACATTGGGCTCTTCCTAGTTCACTTGCTGCTACTAGGGGAATCATTGTAAGTTTCTTTTCCTCCACTTAATTATTTCCTTAAACTTAGCAGGTGTTCTCGTCTGAGATGAGTTTGAAAGTTAGAGCTAAATCCTCCTTACCAAATGGGAGCACAAGATATATCAAAGCAAGTTCCAAGGATTCCACACAAATCTCTAATCGGCTAATGTTGACTGCCCAATCAAGGGGACAAGATCATCGCTTGCCGACGGATGCCACGAAACATCTCCTGCCACATTTCAGCCAACCACACCACATTGGGCATGCACGAACAACTTTGATACTCCATAACATATTGTAGGGAGAATTTCTGAATGGGATGTGACACCCAGACAGATGTGCCCTCGACCGAAGCCTTGGGTGCAAATTCCGTTCAAAAACTTGATGATTAATGAGATTTTGAAATTCACACTAACTATCGCATTTCACTACGTTCTTCATCATAACAAGATCTGAGATATCTGTTGCCAAGATTTTTTTCCATGTCTTAACAACAAATTGAACCCCCACAATGAATGGCTAAAATCCAATCCAACGTATAATGCATCAATCACAACAAGAAACAAGCCCCCTTCTCCCTCAAGACAACTTCACCCCATAACCCACTCATTAGAGCGAGGCTCAAACAAGCTCCTTAGATCCCATGCCTTTGAAAAAATAGGAGAACTGTAAGGAACAGTGATAGAGAAGGACTAGGGTGGCCAACCAAGGAGCTCGTGTTGCTTTTCATGCTTCTCGAAGACCTAAACTCAATAGTTTCCCCCTTTCTCTGTAACACTGCTAGGGGCCAATAAGAGCAAGGGAAGGGGAAAAAAAGGAATATATGTATATAAAAGAAAATAAAGAGAAGGTGGATCCCACCCTATAAAGATCACAAGTCGTGATGTGACCACCGAGAGTGGCAGACATGCTTTGGCATGATGGACACCCAACGAAGTTGCCCATACAAGGATATGAATCAGTGTGGGATGAAACGTGAAATAGGTGCACTTAAAAAAAACACACATCATTTTTAAGCATGCGAAAATCATGTGGGAAGCGTGCAACAATCGTGTGGCAGGGTGCATCTTGTTGGCAAACACGACGTACTATAAGTAGTAGTTATGAATGAAATGAATGCGAAAGATCAACCCAGGTTCCCATGGGAAATGAATGCGAAAGATCGACATTTTAACATCACACGGTAGCAGAATTTATATCGGCTTCTATGAGTGAGCCGATGGGTGAACGTATGTAGGCTGATGGGTGGAGTTTCGTTTCATCGACTAAACGGTGAGTCAGCTTGGGTGGAGCGAACCCCCACATACACAACACACAAACAGACTATAAAATATATTTATAGAGGAGAGTTGGAATGTGGGATATCATCGAATCATCCATCCAAGAAACAAGTGAACAATGAGATAGTGAGGAGGAGCTCGAATAAAGGAGTGCATTGCATATTTTAAAGTGTGACAGGTGGAGTATTGGGTTGTAGTTGCCTTCCACGAAGAGTGAAGTTTGGTTTTTTTGTGATATAGTTGCGGACGGTTGAATTCATGTTGGAAAACATGACAATACGGCAGATGGAAGAAGAGTGTTGCGGAAAGGTTGATGGAACAAAACTGAAGTGCGGTGCGGTGGTAAGAAAGGTGAGTAAATCGACCCAATTGTTTAACACAAAAACATGGCGGTTTGGGCAGAATTGGGTTTTATAATAACGCGGGTCACGACAGTTGTAGCATGGTGAAGTGGAACGCAATGGCAGCCAAAAAAATGTGCAGGAATTACGAGTGGACTCGGGTTTGAGTGGTATAATACATTTGGGTCAACCTATGTATACATGGCAAGAACGTGCACGAGAGGAACAAGTTAACATAGCATGAAGAAAATACATGACTCGACCCAGAGTATGTGCAGAAGTGCACTACGGAACGGGAGAGGTGTAAATTCATGATTTGATGTATGTTGTTAAAAGGATGCAGAATTCCAGTGCATGAAAATTTTTCAGTGAAACATAATAATGGGCACTCAATATAGGAGTTTCCCTTCCATTTAATGTATGGGCATTCATTTGGATTTTTATTGATTTTCATATTATTTCTTTTGCTATTTGATAACACACTAGAATATTAATTTAATTAATGTGTTGAAGAGGTGTAGTCTACTTAGTTAGTATTAGAAAAAATAAAGGTAAGGTAGTGTCACACTTGCCTATAGCATGGTTGAAAGACTACCACAGGTATAGGGGCATGAAAAGTGGTATCAGAGCATTTAATTCCACACTTTATTGAAGGATGTTTTCACAGCTTTGATCTTTGGAAGGTTAGGACTGAAGTAAGCAGGGAAAATAAGCAATTGTAGGTTGAAGTTGAAGCTTGGGTATCTCTGATGGATTTGGAAAGCTTGGCAGGAGCACTTCAGTGTTGAAGTTCATCCAGTTTGGTACATGGTCACAACCCTTTCTCAAGAAAGAAAAATGGAAAGAATTATGGATGAACATCAAGTGGTTTAGGAACCAAAGGTACTTCCTAAAGAAGTCATCTTGGAGAAGATGGTTTAACATGTGGAAAAACTTGATAAAAATATTGAAGTAATGGTTATGGATTTCCGAGAGTATTTTGAGGAACACTACGAGAATATTAGAGCATTGAAGGATGAAAATGAAAAATCGAGGACCGAGTATGATGCTTTGATGGTACACTTTGAGTACATGGAGTGGTATCTTGGTGAGACATTGAAGAAATTGGAAACCATCGATATTTCAAGGGTTCGACTTGTAGATGAGATTTCTCAGCCTCATGAGAAGATCAATGAAATGTATAGGGAAATTTTCATATTGAAAAGGGCCATGGGACAAGGAACTTGTGGAGGGACTGTCCATGTGAAAATTAAAGAACCTGAATCATATGATGGAAAAAGGAATGTGAAGAAAATTGGAAACTTCTTATGGGATATGGAACAATACTTGGACCAGTTAGCTATTCCTAATGCAGAAGATAAGCTGAAGATTGTTTCTTAATTCTTTACAGGGGATGCGAAATTGTGGTGGAGAAGAAAAATTCACCAAATTTCTCATGGTGAAGGATCTAACTTCATGACATGGGAATATATGAAGGAAGATTTGCATATTCTTTTTAGTCCACAAGATGAGACGTGGGATGTGAGATCTATCATTAATTATATTAAGTAGACATGGAGTCTCCAACAATATCAAAGTGAGCATCAAAGTACTATCTTAGAAATACCTGAAATGGCAGAGAAAGACAAGGTATTTAACTTTTTTATTGCGTTTAAAACTTGGGTTCTTGATGAGGTGAGGAAGGAAAATATGAAAACTTTGGAAGAATATTTTCTCCAGTAGATAGGCTGATAGAAAACTATGATGAGGGGACTTAAAAGAATAATAAGAATTCTTTCTTTGAGAAACCAAAGGAGGAGGCACCAAAGAAGGAAACCTCAAGATTGTACACTAAGTTGAAAATGACAAAGCCCTTAAAGTGCTAGATTTGTGTTGAGGAAAAAATGGTAAATAAGTGCCCATCTAGACTGAAGTTGGTCACAAAAGTACAAGCATAGAAGAAGAAGGAACCTAGAGTTAGGACTATGCAGGTTTTTGGAGCTGCATCAGCTGTTGAATTTGTCCCTATACGTGATCCTGAGCAGAACAAGCTAGAATTTCATAACATAAAGATTGCTAAGGGCACACATCTCACTATGGTGGATAGTGGTGCTACATGTTAGTGTCAATATTTTCATCTTGTCACCAGTGATAAAATATGCTCTTATAAGTTTTTCTTAGGGTCTCAAGTAAAATTTTTGTGATTTCAATAGGTCTTCAAATAAAAATTTGGTCACTGGCTAGTGTGTCTAGGGCTATTTCCACTCCTCTAAAAATTTCACAAGTCGGTCATTCTCATCACTCAGTTGAGTGTGCCATCATTGAAACATCATCAACATAACTTCATTCACATAATCGTGGTCTTCATTCATCTCAGAGTCACCATTAGGTAATTAGGGTTAAGGTTACAAAATCAGTAATTTCATGTATAAAACCAACAAATGAGGAGTGGTAGTATGAAAATTTGTTCAATAATTTTTTATTTAAAATGTAATTTATGTTTCTAATATGTAATAATGTTCTTAAAGTTCTAAAGTTACAAGAATAGGTCCTAAGGCTGCAAGGCTAAAAAAATAAAGTGAATTGTTAAGGTGGGTCATCCTACCTCATTAATGAAAAAAGACTCCAAAAGCAAGTTATAAAAGGACATGGAGACTCATTTACATTCATTTTCACTTGTTTACCATCCTATCATTGATCTTGCCTCTCTCATTGGAAAAAAAAAATTGTTTTCATAGCTCTCACTGGAAAAAACTAGAGCTCTATGTGCCTAGGGACCCTCCGTTGCGCACCTGGAGAGCTCGTTGTGCACTGGGAAAAGCTTTGAATAATTGGTTTTTCAAATCTTCTCTTCAATTATTAAAACCTCCAGCCTCTACGACAACTAATTCAAATCATTTCATACCCTCCTTTCCCTTGTGTGCCAATAAATTAATCAAGAAATTGATTCTCCTAGGGTTTGCTTACATCTCATGGTTTTAGTCTTCAAATTCTAAATTTTTGCTCAAAACCATAGTTTTATTGCCCCTAAAAATCTATTTGTAGTTTATATACCATCTCCAACCACTACACAACCTCATCCCTTCATTTGTATCATTTTCCCTATAAACCCTAGTCTAATCTATGTTCTTCTAGGGTAGGACTGTGTTTTTCTCTTTTCCACCCCATCCCCTATTTCCTAAATCTTCATTTTTCCTTAATAACTAAAATCACTCCACTACATTCCATAAACCCCTTGCATTTCCTCACATTCAAACCCTACCTCCTACACCGTCATCACTACCCTACACTGCATTTCTGGAAGCCCCCTAGACCTAGACATGTAATTAAATTTCTAGGTCTATTCCTAACTTCCCTACCTCCCCTATCACTTACCAAACCTTTATAACACCCTTCCCCACCTCCCTAAATTTTTCCATCACTTTCTCCCTCTATTAACCCCTCCATTCCACTCCTTCTCCACAATCCCCTCTTTTTCACCACCAAGGTTTTCTCCTTACAAAGCACCTATAGAGGAAAATAATAATCCCTATCACAAGGGAGGTCAGATGTGAATATATGAACCAATCAACACACATTAGATGATGTCCTATCCACTTTTCAAGCAGTGAAAAGTTCCAATAAATCATAGCTTTACCTTTCCAAGTTATGGGTTGCCTAGGGTTTACAGTGCACACATGAGCATTTTCGCTTCAAAATGTGTTTGTCACCAAATATATATTAATTTTCCAAATGTGAAATATTTTTTTTTCATCATAGACCAAGGAAAAAAAAATTCCTTTAGTTTATAAAAAGGTATTATGATTTGAGAGAAATGCCAAAAATACAATTGCCACAGGAGGTTTTCTGCATCTCTAGATAGCTTTATTTCAATATAGTTTTTCTATAGGCTTGGAGAATGTGTTTTTAGTTCTTTATGACTCCATTGTGTATAAATAATCCTAAAATTTCCAATGGTACATTGAGATCTTGATTTGGACCTTGAGAAGGCATCCAAAAGTCATTTTGCCCAAGCACGTTACGCATGACACTGCACATAGAGACACCTTGGGAAAATGACCATATATAAGCAAAAAATGGGTCATTGTTGATAAAATATCCTATACTTCCAGAATAGGTCTTATACTTGTATTTTGGCTTCAGTAAGGCACTCAAAAATGGCCTCCGACAGTTCGTTGTGATTCTAAAAATTTCAAGAAATTTCCACTATGTAATTTTTGACAATTTCTAGTTTCACTTTAGTAAAAGCCAAAAGGTCAAAGTAGATGAATGTAAGTGGTAAAATGTAAATTTAAATGAATAATATATCATTTATTAGGTTTCTTATCCTCCATTTAATGATTTTAGGATATGTCTCATGATGGTTAGGAAAAGGAGGAATTGGTTGAGTAACCTCCCTAGTGGGTAGCAGGATTTGGATAGATGCATGTATTTGACTTTTTTTGTTGAAAATTTGACCTCCAAGGGAGGATTTCAACCTCAGTGGATTTATGAGGTAGTTTTTAATCAATTTCAAAGGTTGGATGCTGTGGAATTTAGCTTGGAACACTATTGTACTTTCTGAATTTGGCAGGAACTAATAGACAAAATTTGTAGCTAGTGGGATGTGATTCATGTGGTATGTACTTTAGAATTTTTTTATTCTATAATCATATGTTTAAATGTATTGTACCTTCCATTTCAATTCCATGTATTATGTGTTTTATTTCTAAGATGAAAAGTAGAATTCATTGACTTTGATGCTATGTTTTGGAGAAGCTTTCACATTTACGTTCATTTTATTCTGATATAAACGAAATCATGTTATTCATGCTCATTTTGAAACCATTTCAATATAACATATTCACCAAGATACATCTAAATTTCTAAATTGTGTTCCTATATTGCCCCATTACATCTCTGTAAATCTTATTTTTTAGAGCCCTAGCCTAGTTTTTCCTAGACCTAATTCACCATCCAGCACAAACCTTTGAAATCAAAATCAAACACTAATATACATACCTAGCCTAATATCTTTCATGATCCAGTCAATTGGCTTTGATATCATTGAGAGAGCCCTCTCAGCATAGTAGGGATAACTACTAGGTCAAAGTGGTTTGTGGTTACATTTACTGGTTTCCTTCTTAGCCTTCAGAGAACTGGTGGAGTTCTAACATCTTTGCATCGTTGTCATGGAACGAAGTGATAGATATTCCATGGGAAAGAACAAAAATGATAAGATCTGATTGCTGATGGTGAATAGTGATTAGGCACAAGAAGGTTGTGCATATTCCACCTGGCGACTCCAGTGTTGAAGAATCCAAAGGTTCAAAATTTTTATGGTGATTTCACTTTTCAGGAACTAGTAGTTTGAAGAAATTCTTGGTGACTTCATTGATTTTAAAATGGATTCAACTTCTTGAAGGTATGCTCCTATGAATCGAGCTCATATTCCTAGTTTTTTGAACCATATTCCTTGTATATATTGGAAAAAAAGGCTGCCAAAATTTAAAGGTCGGGATGGAGAAGATGGTAGTTTTCATTTGGTAAAATTTTATTTTCATATTCATCGACTAAAGATTGAGTTTCGTGAATATATTCTGATGAATATGTTCATGGCTACCTTGGAGGAAAAAGTGAGATCATGGTACGAGAGTGTACCATTTTCTAGTTTATATTCTCTGAAGGACTTTCATTCAATTTTAATTGAACATTATCAAATATATAATTATTCCTCGTTAATGATTGATAATTGTTGTGAGATTTCTGAAAATTTCATTGAGTTTCTTGAAAATTTCTATGGGGATGAAGAGTGTCTAGATGATGAGATCATAAAAGCCCTTCATGATTTTTCCTCCCAATAAGAATCAGTAGCCTCCTCCTTGGATGAAACTGACTCAGACCAAAAAATAGAAATGCCTATTCCCGATCCTGAAAATGAAAATCATCAAGCCAATAATTACTACTATAAAACTGAGTTTACTCCTCTCTCTAAAGATGAGATAGATCAGCTCCTGAGTAGTCATGTTACAACCCAAGCTAATGTAGGTTTGTAGTGTTCACATAGTCAAGAATGTGTTAAGGAAACTACTTCCATTAATGAAAATGAAAAACTGAGTTTAAATGTGATATGCATGCGACTAATGAAACTTTATAGGAAGTTCTTGTGAGTAAGACAATTTTTTATGATGATTTCCTGTAAAGAGATCAACTAATAGGGACTATTTTCTTTCATGAAGAGGATAAGGCTTTCATTTTTAACAATATTGAAGAATTTTTTCTGTTCAAGGATGATTTAGACTATTAATTTCAGGAGAATAAGTCCGAGAGAGATGGTATGCCAGATAAAGAATCATATTTTCCCATGATCCAGGAATTTACAACCAACGCTTAGATAGCAGAAAGTCATACTTCCTTATGCCTTCCTATGGGTCAATAACAAAGTGTTATTTTAGATTAGAATGAAGGGTGTGATTTTGTTTTTGTTGGATCTTGAGGGAAGGTAACATTTCAAATTACTGAAGGTACTTACATTGATTTGTTGCAATCAATAGGGATGATATATTTTCTTGAATTTATATATCATGAGGACATTTTTAGTACACACCCGGAGTTGCCTATCTTTTATTTTTTCTACTTGCTCGAGGAAAGTGAGAGAATAATTCAAGTAAGTAGCCATATTTTGGATTGGTTACATTGGAAGGATCACTTCACATGATTGTATGTATGTCATCAGCAGGTAGGTGGTTTTCATTAGAATTTGAAGCCCTCAAATCTCAGTGATATGCTGTCATCAATAAGTTTTTCAATTTTTTATTTCAGTCAGAGCCATTCAGTTTATCATGTCAATTTTTCAGTATTAAGTTTGGTTCTAAAACTTTTCACTCCATGCCCAATTGATAAGGCTACTTGGTATACAATGTTCTTAACACCTCCAATGAGCTCTCATCCCCAGCTAGAGCCAATGTTAGTGTCAGTCTGTTCATCCTATCACCAGTGATCAAATATGCTCTTACAGGGTTTTTTAGGGTGTCAAGTAAAATTTTTGTCATTTAAGTACATCTTCAAATGAAAATTTGGTTCCTCGCTAGTGTGTCTAGGGCTATTTCCACTCCAAATATTTCACATGTCGATCATTCTCATCACTCAGTTTGGTGTTCCATCATGTTATTCATTTGTATTTTTCACTGGTTGGTGATGACTAGTTGTAATAGCCAAGTTTTTTAGCAGCTAATCTAAAAAATTGTCAAATTTGCCAACTGGAAAACACCCATAAATTTTTTTTTCCCTCATACCTTTTCAATCCGCCCATGACTAGATGAACCTCATTATCAAGCCCTATCTAGCCTCAGCCATACTAGTTTTCCCATCAGCTCCAAAGAAACAATCCAAATCTGTCCAAACAAGTCTCCCCTAAGCTAGGTAGTTGTGCTTTAGGCATTTCTCCCTTGGTAAACTATCCTAAAAGCCAAATAACCTCTATTTGCTACAGACCAGTCATAACAGACCTTCCCATTCTACAAATAAAGTTGGTTACAACCCTAGGTCACGCCACTCATAAACCCTCAAGTCTCAGCAATACATTACCATAGGTCAAATGGATTTTAGGTGGTTTTACAGTGTTTTCATGGATCTTTCAAGAACAGAAGCACACCATCATTCCAATAAGACAGTATTTGTTTCCACATGAGAAGATAGCTGCTTCTCATGTGAATTTGAGCCTAGAATGCAGCTACAGGGTACAGAGTTGTTTCATTAAGCTCCTCCAATCACAGTCAAAGGTTAGTAAAATATGAATGACAAGAAGCGCTTTACGAATACTAACAAAACTACTTATGATGCCTAAATAAGCACAGAGACATTCGAAAAGTAGATTTACATGTCTCAGAGAAATATTCATCTTAACTGTTATCAATTTGTCATTCTTCATTGTCTCAAGCATGACAAGACAGTGAAAGGAAAAATAACACTGTTAACAGCTGATGAGATGGCATGACTGAAAAACCTCTTTCATCTATAAGCAAAGGGTCTTTGAAGACTAAAGAACCTCCTTCATTTTATAAGTAGAGGGTTAAGAGCGCCTCCTTCATCCATAAGCAGAGGGCCAGTAGATAAAGTTTTATTTTAAGAATTTGCACAGACTAAAGGACATTTGTTGGCATACAGTAAGACAAAAACTGAAGGTCTCTGCAAGAAAATGATGATTAAAAGGCAGAGGTAAAGCAGTGGGCTTCAAAAATGGTCTGCATGAGTTTCACTATCATTTGAGTTACGAGGAAAAGCAATGGTGCTTTTCAAAGATTGTTTGCATAAGCTCCATTGTTATTGAATTACAATATGAAGCTAATGAGTTGATCATCAATGGAGAAATATTATTGAGAAGATGGCCAAAGGAGTCCAATAGTCTTAGTCTATAACTAGCTTCTACCATCATGAATAAAGGAAACCACTATCAGTATGTTCATCAAACATTCTTTACTTGGTTAAGATAGGGGTTGAAAGGAAATCAGGAATTTGTCAAAAAATGCCTCCTTCATCTATAAGCAGAGGGCCAGAGCAGTGATTGATTTTATGGTTTTCATTGATTGAGAGACAAATGGTGAGAGAAGTAGGAGACAGTTGCAAGCTTATGAACAGAGAAATGATGTTAAAAAACAAAGAAGGAAAAAGGGGTACTACTGTAATCCAAGAGGTTGATCTTATCTCTTATCAGAGTTTCTTTCAAAAGACAGTCTGGAGCCCAAATAGAACAACTTTGCTGATGGTGAAAAGATGAAACTCATGATATAAATCATAGTGTTGAGTATTTTAAGGAGGGTTGTGTTTTCTGTGTGAAGCTCGAAATCGTTGTTGTTTGTTTCCCCAACACTGACATGGTAAAAATAGTTAATTTTGATTGATGACAAAAGACCCAATAAATTGCCCTCAAAACAATGTTTAAAGGTGGAGGTACTATTTAAAGGGAGGAAAGACAGGGTTTTAAAAGTGAAACAGTGGCCCTATTTTCAAATAGCAGTGATCATGGTATAAGTACTTTTTTCATTTCAAAGGTCTCCTCTTTGTGGTAAAAAAAAGGCAAAAAACCAGTGCTTTCTCCTTTGTTCTATAAAGCAAACTTTAAATTAGTAAAGCAGTTAAATCAGTTTGAAGGTGTTGTTATCTAACTGTGGGTGATGAATAGTGAATACAAGAGCAGTATTTTGATTAGGAGGGGTGTTTGCCTGCTACAGGGGTGTTTTTCTCACACCAAAACACAAAGATCTTGGTAACCTTACCCAAACACAATGACCCTTTGACTGTGTGTATATTTTTTTGACTGTGTACTTGTTTTTAAAATTATTTGTTGATTGGCATACAAAGGGGAAAGGAAGCGTTTTGGGAAGAGTAGGGAACTATACCAAAGAAAACATTTTACACAACATTTGAGGTAGATTTGCCTTGATCAAATAGTGATTGACAAACAAGATAGATTTTTGTTTGAGAAAACATTCTTGAAAACCTTTTTGAGGCAGTTTGGTTTTGCATAGAGCATCCAAAACAAGATGCCTCCCAGGCAGGATAGTAGGAGTGGATTGCATAATAGATATGAACCTATTTCCACTGAAGAAGTGAATGCACACCCATCAGTCTTATTCAATTTCCATGAGGTCGGGTGTTTAGATTTTTGTCAAAGGGTGCAAGAGGTGAAGATTTTCTCTCCTTTGACACATCTTTTCACTTTGAGGTTTCGAGACAAGCATTTCCAATTGGCAGGCCTTGACTTCAAATTCTCCCCAAGATCCATCTCCAAGGGCACTAAAATTCCCTATATTGGTGAGAAATGGTTTAAACAAAGCCATTTGGACTCATATGATTACAAGCCCTTTCTAAAGCCTGAGCACAGAGAGTCTTGTCCTTCTATTTTCCCTTTCTCATATATTTTAGCCAGCTACGACCCTCTCATGAAGATTATCATGAAGTACTTCACTTGTGAGGGAAGATTCTCCCAAATCTATGCCTATCACATTCGACTTCTCATGAATTTCACAATGACCAAGATGCTAAATCTTCCTTTCTTCTTACACAATAGCATTTAGAAAATGGCCTCCATTGTCCAGAAGAAGCCTCCTTCACAGCAAATAGTCTATCTCTTTCATCACTTTCTCATCAAAATCATCATTCTTCATTAGCTTGAAAAGAGAGAGGTCTCGTGGGATAATTTCATCACTCATCCAGATTTCTCCAATGTCCCTCCAGTTCACACATCCCCTATGCCTCCTACTCATCATCCTTCACCTTCCTCTAGCAGACCCATTCCTAAAAAAACTCAAGTTTACCATAGAGCAAGCAGAAGAGCCTGAAGATGGAGAAGAGCTTGACCATGATGATGAGGAAGATGATGAAAGGCAGTAGCATGAAGAAAATAAACACAGTGAGGGCAAGTAGACTTATGATGAGGGTGAGTAGCCTTATGATGACACATAGCAGCATCACAGTGATGATGAACAACAGCAAGGGGAGGAGGAAGAAAGTGCTGAATAGCAGCATGACAGTGAGGGTGAGACAGAGCAGCAAGGGTAGCATGAAATTGATGAATAGGGGCAGTCAAAAGATGACACACAACAGCTACATCATGATGAAAAGGGGCAGCATGATAGTACTGAACATGAGCAGCATGAAAGTGATAAGCAAGGGCAGCCAAAAGATGATACACAGCAGCCTCCTCAAGAGGAACAACAAACTCAAAAAGAAGAGAAGCAAGTTGACAAAGGTAAAGGGGCCATGCCCTCTTCTCCTAAAAAGGAAAAGCCCCAGATAGCAAAGAAAAGAGTGCTTAGAGTTTTCACTCCAAATGTGACAAGGGCCCTCCGAAGTAAAGGAAAATTTCCAAAGAAGCCCATGATTGATTTTCCTAGGAGGACGAGCACTAGAATAGCCACCCAAAGAAAAGGGAAGGGTAAAGAGGAAGGCAGTCATGAACAGGAGAGTGTATTCGACATCATCCAAATATAAAGTGATGATAGTGATAATGAGGCCTAGATTCTAGAAAGCCTCTTGATCCATAGAGAAAGCCAAATTGATGCATTGAAGGATGATCTTCATAGAGCTAGAAATTTCAATCAATTTTTGCAAATCCAAAATAAGCAAATGACTGTCCATATGGTTGTTTATGAGACACGAGCGACCAAGTATAAGAAGGAGGCCTCCAAAGCCCAAGCAAGGTTGGAAGAACTCATGGGTGAGTTCGATGAAAGTGAAGGCGAAGAGCAGCCTAGGTGAAAGAGGCCAAGAACCATGGGGCTTAAAAAGGCCCCTGAGAAGCAAAAAGAAGAGGAAAATTCCCTTCTCCAATCTACCCCTCTCACTACATTGTTTGAATAGGAGATAGAGAAAAATAGGGAGGCATGGCTTGAGAGAGTCAATGACCACTTGGAGAAGAAATTGGAGAAGGCAAACATGGATTTATACCTTCAAAGGAGAATGACAGGGCATTATAAAAAGTTAAATCAGTTTGTCCAGCGCAAGTTGAAGGCTTCTCAAGAAAAGCTCAAGGAGGCTAAAGGGAAGCGTTCGGCACAGAAAGTGAGGAAAGAAACCTCAGGACTTCAGATTTTTGCCTCTGCTTCACAACATGTTGCTAAGAACCCTTGAGGGTCATGCTCACCAATTTTGGGCAATTTCGACATATTCTGGTTTTTTGTCAGTTTTTGGTTTTTGGCCAAAACTCATGGGCTTTGCCATTTCAGTTTGGGGGATCATCAAAGGATGAGAATGGTATCATTGGATGCCATAATTTTAGGATCCCATAATCAGCTCTTTTCAGGACATTTGAAGATCATTTTATCCCTCGAAATGGCAAAAAATGCTCGCTTTTTCTACACTCTGTCCGGTCTATCAACAAACCTTATTTTTTGGTTTTTTACACATAGGCATATTTTTGGACGACTTATAGGCATTAGATTACAGAAGTTCTAGTTTCTCCAGTAAGTAGACACTCAGAGCTTTCCAACAAGCTATCATGAGCCTTGTTTCGACATCGGGAAGGCTGCCAAAAGTTGCCGGCAAGTCAGGGGACCTTTTGCTGATGTATTTTTTGAGTATTTCTGTAAAAATTGAACCTTTAAAAACTGATTTTTCCTCATGTGCGTTTAGCTATTTTTGCACATGAGAAGTTATGAAAATTCAATTTATTTCACTCTTTTAGCATTTTTTAGATATTTTATGAGATATTTTGTGCCTTGGGCTTTGCAAAGCCTTAAGGACAAGATTAGATATTTTGGATAGGCCAATGAGATTACAAATTGAAATAAGAGGTTTTCCTCACTTGGGCCTATATATTCCAAAGGCTTCCATTGTAAACAAGGCTAAACTTGATGATAGAAGCAATATATGGTCATATAAGCTTTGGAGGAAATACTTGTCTCATGTTTTTGGATAGTCTCTTGGATGTTGTTGGATGATGAAAGAGGATTGTTGTTGGATTCCATGACTTGGTAGAATGGTATAGTGTCTCTCTCTTTGTTTTGTTTCCTAGTTTTCATTCATAAATCCATGTTTATTGCTTGCTATAGAACAGTAGAGAAAAAATTTGAGACATGCTCTTGGAGGCACCTCAAATTTCCTGTTTCTTCATAGCTTCCATGTTTTCTTCATTCTTAGTCACATTAAAGAATTCTTGATTGGTCTTTAATAACTTAAGGATATTGTTGCTTGTTTCATTCATGGTTTTATGCATGCTAAGTATGATATACGGTATGCCCTTCTTACTCATGGCTAGCCATAGCTCCATCCATGAAATTTCTCTTTGACTGATTAGATTGTCATTTGTTGAACCAAGGAGGTCTTGTTCTGATCTTGCCCTTTGCCTAAAACTATGCAATCTTTTTTTCAAAGTGCCCAATAACTTGAAGTACTATGTTTAGGCATTCCGACATAGTGATTTGAGTTGTTTGTTTGTCTTAAGTGTATTTCCCCAAAGTCTGATAGCCATTTCCCAAAGTTAGAGAGTTATATATCTCTATGCATGGCTTGAATGTTTATTTCTATGTATTGATTAGCTTATAGTTACATTTCTTATGATTAATGGTTTTCCCTACCATGTTTATGTCAACTATTAAACTAGTTATGCTTGAAATCCTTTGTTGTTCACAAACTTGATGTCCATTTTACTCCATTATTCTCAAATATCCTTTCTAGCTCGAATCAAATCGGCCCTTCAACAGCCTTGTATCACCATATGATAGCTTGCTTGACCTTTTCGACCCCATAGCCCAGTTAATCTGACATCTTTTTACCTATCTTATATCTTTGATCAGTTTCATCCCTCACAACCTAAAAACCAAAACCAAAAAACCTACTTCATAACTAGCCTAAAATCAGAACACAATAAGCAAACACACAGATATCCCTTACACAAATAGAGAGAGACCTCTCTGAGTCTAAGAAGGCTAGGTCCTTGGGCTCCAAAGACTGGTTTGATGTTACACTGTCATTTGGCTTTCCAATTAGCCAAATCACGTGACCCTAACATAATGGCGATCACGGTGGGACTCTGAGTGATAAACAAACTTAGTTTCCCTAAACCTTTAAAGACCTGTGAGAATACTATCTTGTGGACTTATCCCACCGCTCACTAACATAATGGCGATCACAGTGGGACTTACTAAGTACATGAAATTCTAGAAAAATATTATAGACTTTTTAGTCCTTCAACACTAAACTCAGACCATCAGCCTATAGAATCATTTAGAGTAAAATCCTTATTTCACCTTCTTAGCAAAGTGATGAATCAGGTTTAGAACACTCTTACAAACTAGGCTGCACATAAAAACTCAAAAAACCCCAAAAAACTTCCTTATATTGGTTTTTGTTAGTACTGGTGGTGGACCATACACATATACCTCAAAACAACTAAAAATCCACCTAGCGACTCCACTAGCCTCCAGTAGGCCTTACTACTTTACTAAACTCTAGGCTACTATCCGATTGAGCCACACCATCGCCACTAACATAATGGCGATCACGGTGGGAATTTGAGTCAAAACATGCTAGGTATCGCTTAGGAACCCTCAAAATCTCAGTCCAACTTAGAAGAGTAGAATCTGGTTGTCTCACCATCCTAGAAAAATGATTACTCAACTATAGGACACTCTTACAAACCTTAGGACTACATAAAGAACTCAGAAAAACCCCAAAAAGCTCCCTTAGATTGGTTTTTGTCAGTACTGGTGGTGGACCATACACATATACCTCAAAACAATTAAAAATCCACCTGGCGACTCCACTAGCCTCCAGTAGGCCTAAAAATTCCATAAAAAACCAAAAAATTTATAAACCATACCTTTCTGCTAACTCATCCTTCCAAAAACCTAAACTTAGGGTGGTGACAAACTGAGTATAACTTAGCGATTCAGAAAACCTCACCTAAACATAAGAGATAAACAGAAGCCTTCTTGCCAAGAGAACCATTAGCTTGTCCATATAGCCTAGCAAACTATTGAAACCAAGTGAATCACTCTTCTTTGCAAGTTTCCATCCCAAATTTTGCTATAAAACTTTTTCCCAAAGCATCTTCGATAGTGTTGGTGGTGGACCACAGTTCTCATAAGAAATCCACCTAGCGACTCCACTAGTCCATCCTTTTAGTTTTGACCATCCTTCACATTAGTAAAACCTTAGAGAGGCCATCCATCCAAAACATTCACAAATACCATCCTCTCTAAACTCTAGACCCGAAATCTGGCTTCATGAAGAATCAGCACCAGAGCTCATCCAGACCCAAATCCCCCTATCATAGTAGATGACCTAGAGAAGATTCTGTGGCAAACTTCCAAAACTGGAAATTTAGCTACAGATAGGTCCATCCATAAAGCAAGATCAATACCTGAACATCTCACTGCCTTGCAGGATTCCCCCTTTGACTTAAAATCAACAAAAAGCCTTTTTAGAAGCAAGTCATAAAGTAAGATAGAATTTGATGATCTTGAGCCCCTAGATCTGCCACAGAGTCCTAGTAGAGAAGCCTCACCTACCACACCTCTCGACTTTCAGCTTCTCCATCACTTTGGCTCCTACCATCCTAGATCTGCTCAAAACTAGGTCACTAGTCCAAGTACATCCGCCACACCTATCCAGACCACTACTGTTCAAACCACCTCAGTTCATCCTGCAAGCCCTCATTTTATACATCACCCATTAGCTCCCGTCATGGCAGCTTGGTACACACCCTTGGTGTTGCCACAACCTTTGGCTCCCTTAAAAAATTACTATTAAGCAAAAATCCCACACTTTACCAAAGACGAGACTACCACAGCTCAATAGCATGTAGATAGGATTAGCGATGCCTTTGAATACATGGAAATAGAAGATGAGACAATCAGAATGAGGATGTTCACCCAAAGCCTGGGTGGAGAACCCAAAAAATGGTTTAAGAGCTTAACTCCAAACAACATCCACAACCTCCCAGAACTCTACCAAGTCTTCATAAACAAGTGGGAAATTTGAAAGAACCCCATTTAAATCCTATCAGAATATAACAATCTAAAACGAGAAAATGGGGAAAGTGTCCAAGGATACTGCACAAGGTTCAAAAGTGTGTATAATGCCCTCCCACCTCACTTCAAACCCCCACTTGGTTCAGCCTAGACAAAGTTCCCCGAAGGTTTTGACCCAGACATGACTTATCAGCTAAGAGACAAGGACCCCCTTACCTTAGAGGAAATGCAAAAAGTAGCCATAAGGGCAGAAGCCAACTTAGCAAAAAAAAGAGCTAGGACTAGATTAGAAAGGAAAGTCACCTACCGGGATGAAGTCTCCACTTCAGCTCCTTCCCTAGATCCTAGAATAGATGACTTAGTCAGGTCCATGGCCAAAATGTGGGAGAAGATAAGTGAGAAGACCCCTCTTAGGGACAACCAGCCAAACCCTCCAAACAGTAACTGAAACCAAAATTTTAGGAGGGAACAACCTCAAAACAAACCAAGGGAAAATGAATAACAAACTAGGCCACCATTTAATGAAAATTATGTGGAATAATATGATAGGGATACAGAACCCATTAATGAAAATAATTTGAACCTCATAGGATTTGATAATGAGAGTGAGGTATACCTCATAGAAGAAGAACAAGCATTCTTCTCTCCGAATCAGGATTAAACCAACTATGAAGATTCTAAGGATCCTGCCATAGATTTTCAGAATGCTATAATAGAAGCTCATAGGCAGTATGACCTTAGAAGTAGAAAAAATCAAGACAACTCCAAGAAAGGTAGCTCAGACACTGCTAAAACCCCTGATACCATCCTTAAGAAAGCAGTGAACAACAACAAAATCATGGTCGGAAAAAATGACCAAAACAAAGATAGAGTTACCCAAACTAGTCATGACTCAAATGCTCCTAGTACTTCCACAAATATTCCCGAGGTGGCTGTGGCAAACAAAATCCCAAAACAGAGCCAACAAACTTAGAACATAGAGAAAGTCATGGCTAAAAAAGTTGAAACAAACATGTCTAAACTACAACTACCTTTTAGTTTTGAGGGTGAAATCGCCAAAATAAAGATCATCATGCCTCTTACCAAGCTCATTGCCCAAGGCTCTTATAAATCCCAAGTGTTAAAGGTCCTGAATCTAGGAAATGATGCGAACACCCTTAATCTAGCTTATGACACTCCTGAAGTGTTATTCGGTCCGAAAATAGAGGGGAAATTAAAAGAGGGAAACACTCTCCCATTTTACATCAGCCTGAATATCCATGAACAAATCCTTCACAATCCCATGCTAGACTCCAGCACCTCACATAATCTTATGCTGAAGGTTGTAATGGAAAGACTAGGCCTAGAAATCACAAGACCATACAAAGACTTATATTCATTTGATTCTAGTAGAGTCAAATGCCTAGGTTTGATCAAATACCTTTTCTTCAGCTTGGCCCAGATACCTGCAAAACATCTAATCATGGACATAGTGGTAGCATACATTCCCCCCAAGTACAAAATGCTTCTATCCAGATCTTGGGGAGCCAAGCTCCAAGGGAATATTCAACTTGATATGTCCTACGCCACTATTCCTGTGTTTGACCAGACAAGAATACTCTATCGAGAGTCACACATGAAATACATGATCAGTAGCCAAGAGAGGCCAGATAATATCCCAATGTATTCCCTGCATTCTGACCTGAACTCTTTTATTCTGCACACTAAAGAGGACATTGAAGAACATTCAGAAGAAATTGAAACAAACTTAAACCCACCACATCAGCTGCCCATAGTTCTCTATGATGAACTAGACACTCAAAACTACCATGATCATGAACAGCTATGTCTTGAGGAAAGTACGTATGTTCCTTTTGAAATAGGAATAGATCAAGAAGCACAAACCATTATGTACTATCAAGCAAATTCCTCGAACCTTGGTCAAACATTAGCAGTAACATCAAGAAATTTTTTCAGAATAGAGGCATTAGAAGACTTACATATCACAAACCTTTTCGGACCTCAGGAGCAGGGAAGCTTAATGTTTTTACCATACCTCAAGGATTTACCATCACATAACTCTTCCACTGCAAGTGAAACCTTGACTGTAGCCATAACAACTCAAAATCCAGAAAAAATGCTCGATAAACTCCTTATGAGCAAACATGATAACTACAGTCCAAGTATACCTGAGTTACTTGAACTGGTTAATATCCTGTCATTCCATCAAAGAATTAGAACTGCTAGAATTGGCAATCTCATGCAGAATACTACCTCATGCAGAGAAAACAATGAGAAACACTATGCCACTACCATCACTCCAAGAAACAACTTCAACAAAAGAAAATACAAAAATCTGAACCAATCAGTAACAATCAAAGATAAAATAGTTGGTCATAGGATCTGTTTTGATTTTAGAAATAGTAATGCACATCCCTATAACAGAAATTTTATCCTTCATGCCCAAGACCACGATATGCCAATGATAATTTTTTTTAATCATATGCCTTTGCAATATGATGTTTCAGGTTATAGCCAAATGATTCCGTTGCAAAGTAGACAACTCAAATATTTTTTTCAGTATGCTGGAAGTAGTTCTAGTTTCAGACTCAGAATTGCAAAACCACTGGATATAAAAAATACGCTCCTTATTGCCATGTTTCCAGTCCTGAATTTCTGCATTTTAACATACCTTGATGATGTCATTATTTATTTAAAAAATGACAAAGAATATATGCATTACTTAAAGAAGATGTACAGTAAAGGAAGGAGCAGAAATCAGAGGTATAAAGAGGTATAGCGGGAAGATACAGGTTTGTTCAGAGATTCTTGCATGAATCCTTATGTCATGCTAGAAAGAGAAAGTTTTCCAAATTTCTCGTTTCAGGAGTTGAGTGGACCAAGGGTGGTAGGAGATCCTTATGACGATAAGATGCTTAAGTTTCACCATTTCCAAGATTTTTGAGTTTAAAACATTTTCAATAATTGTATATACCACTGTTTGAAAATTAGCTAAAATAGAAAAGTCAAAAACAACAGAAAAATAGAAAAAGAGGGCAGTTGAAAAATAGAAAAAAGGCCCCATGTTCAAAAAATAGTCATTCAGAAAGCGTGCAAGTCTAAATGCTGCTACTAGTACTCAAATGTCTTGTTCAATTATCTAGCTTAATCATAGCTGAACATGTTTCAAATTTATTTTCTAATAAGTTAGTGAGTGAAAAAGATGGTCAACACTGTGTAAGCTTGAATTATCAAAGATAGTAGATTAGGAAAAGATACTAGTTCCACATGCTCAAAACATAGCCAAAGAGGGAAACAGGGATGAAAAACAAATTGTGCATCTTAGCTCCATTTTTCCTAGTTTCCATTTTATGCAAAATAATATTTGTGTGCAGCTTGTCTTTCATGCCACAAGTACATAACAAATTAGACTGTCTAACCCTGATTTGATCATTTTTCAATTTCATGTTTTATATTAGAGAATAAAATCCTATCAAACAGCTTAACCTTGATAGTTGATCTAGCATAGGTAGAGTAATGAAGGAGTTCATCTATTCAATATGAACTCTCAGCAGATATAAGTGTAGAATTAGATAGGTTCATTTTTCAAAAAGAAAAAATATATATTTTCAAAAGGGTTGCTAGTCTTTCCTAATATTTTTCAGAAGTAGCATCAAGGAGGAGTGAAATTCACACCAATGGATAAGGAACTAGTCTTCATGAGGCAAAGATCTAAGATTTTGGACACCTCCTGAAAAGGAGCTACCCTCCACAAATGGAGCCACTGTAAGTCATCTGTATTTTTCACTGGTTGGTGATAACTAGTTGTAACAGCCAAGTTTTCTAGCAGCTAATATAAAAAATTGTCAAATTTGCCAGCTGGAAAACACCCATAATTTTTTTTTGCCCTCCTATCTTTTCAATCCACCCATGACTAGATGAACCTCATTATCAAGCCCTATCTAGCCTCAACCATACTATTTTTCCCATCAGCTCCAAAGAAACAATCCAAATCTGTCCAAAGAAGTCTCCCCTAAGTTAGGTAGTGGCGATTTAGGCATTTCTCCCTTGGCAAACTATCCTAAAAGCCAAAGAACCTCTATCTGCTACATACCAGTCATAACAGACCTTCCCATTCTACAAATAAAGTTTGTTACAACCCTAGGTCGCGCCACTCATAAACCCTCAAGTCTCAACAATACATTACCATAGGTCAAACTAATTTTAGGTGGTTTTATAGTGTTTTAATGGATATTTCAAGAACAGAAGCACACCAGCATTTCCAGAAGACAGTATTTGTTTCCACATGAGAATACAGTTGCTTCTCATGTGACATTGAGCTTGGAATGTAGCTATAGGGCAGAGAGTTGTTTCATTAAGCTCCTGTGATCACAGTCAAAGGTTAGTAAAATATGAATGACAAGAAGCGCTTTGCGAATACTAACCAAACTACTTATGATGCCTAAAGAAGCACAGAGACATTTGAAAAGCATATTTACATGTCTCAGAGAAATAGTCATCTTAACTGTTATCAATTTGTCATTCTTCATTGGCTCAAGCATGACAAGACAGTGAAAGAAAAAATAACACTGTTAACAGCTGATGAGATGGCATGACTGAAAAACCTCTTTCATCTATAAGTAGAGGGTTTTTGAATACTGAAGAACCTCCTTCATTTTATAAGTAGAGGGTTAAGAGCACCTCCTTCATCCATAAGCAGAGGGCCAGTAGATAAAGTTTGATTTTAAGAATTTGCACAGACTAAAGGACATTTGTTGGCATACAGTAAGACAGCAACTGAAGGTCTCTGCAAGAAAATGATGATTAAAAGGCAGAGGTAAAGCAGTGGGATTTAAAAATGGTCTGCATGAGTTTCACTATCATTTGAATTACGAGGCAAAGCAATGGTGCTTTTCAAAGATTGTTTGCATGAGCTCCATTGTTATTGAGTTACAATATGAAGCTAATGAGCTGATCATCAATGGAGAAATATTATTGAGCAGATGGCCAAAGGAGTCCAACAGTATTAGTCTCTAACTAGCTTCTGCCATCATGAATAAAGGAAACCACTATCAGTATGTTCATAAAACATTATTTACTTGGTTAAGACAGAGGTTGAAAGGAAATCAGGCATTTGTCAAAAAAGGCCTCCTTCATCTATAAGCAGAGGGCCAGAGCAGTGATTGATTTTATGGTTTTCACTTATTGAGAGACAAATGGTGAGAGAAGTAGGAGACAGTTGCAAGCTTCTGAATATAGAAATGATGTTAAAAAACAAAGAAGGAAAAAAGGGTAATACTGTAATACAAGAGGTTGAACTTATCTGTTATCAGAGTTTCGTTCGAAAGACAGTCTGGAGCCCAAATAGAAAACTTTGATGATGGTGAAAAGATGAAACTCATGATATAAATCACATTGTTGAGTATTTTAAGGAGGGTTGTGTTTTTTGTGTGAAGCTCGAAATTGCTGTGGTTTGTTTGCCCAACACTGACATGGTAAAAATAGTGGATTTTGATTGATGACAAAAGACCCAATAAATTGCCCTCAAAACAATGTTTAAAGGTGGAGGTACTGTTTAAAGGGAGGAAAGACAGGGTTTGAAAAGTGAAACAATGGCCCTATTTTCAAACAGTAGTGATCATGGTGTAAGTACTTTTTTCATTTCAAAGGTCTCCTCTGTGTGGTAAAAAAAAAGGCAAAAAACCAGTGCTTTCTCCTTTTTTCTATAAAGTAGACTTTAAATGAGTAAAGCAGTTAAATCAGTTTGAAGGTGTTGTTATCTAACTGTGGGTGAGGAATAGTGAATAAAAGAGCAGTATTTTCATTAGGAGGGGTGTTTTCCTGCTACAGGGGTGTTTGTTCTGACACCAAAACACAAAGAGCTTGGTAACCTTACCCAAACATAGTGACCCTTTGACTGTGTGTATCTTTTGTTGACTGTGTACTTATTTTTTAAATTATTTTTTGATTGGCATACAAAGGGGAAAGGCAGTGTTTTGGGAAGAGTAGGGACCTATACCGAAGAAAACATTTGACACCGCATTTGAGGCAGATTTTCTTTGATCAAACAATGATTGACAAGTAAGACAGATTTTTGTTTGAGAAAACATTCTTGAAAACCTTTTTGAGGCAGTTTGGTTTCACAGAGAGCATCCAAAACAAGATGCCTCCCAGGAAGGATAGTAGGAGTGGATTGCATAAGAGATATGAACCTATTTCCACTGAAGAAGTGAATGCACACCCATCAATATTGTTCAATTTCCATGAGGTCGGGTGTTTATATTTTTGTCAAAGGGTGCAAGAGGTGAAGAGTTTCTCTCCTTTGACACATCTTTGCGCTTTGAGGTTTCGAGACAAGCATTTCCAGTTGGCAGGCCTTGACTTCAAATTCTCCCCAAGATCCATCTCCAAGGGCACTAAAATTCCCTATATTGGTGATAAATGGTTTAAACAAAGCCATTTGGACTCATATGATTACAAGCCCTTTCTAAATCCTAAGCACAGAGAGTCATGTCCTTATATTTTCCCTTTATCATATCTTTTATCCAGCTACGCCCCTCTCATGAAGATTATCATGAAGTACATCACTTGTGAGGGAAGATTCTCCTGAATCTATGCCTATCACATTCGACTGCTCATGCATTTCACAAGGACCAAGATGCTAAATATTCCTTTCTTCTTACATAAGAGCATTGAGAAAATAGCCTCCACTGTCCAAAAGAAGCCTCCTTCATAGCAAATAGCCTGTCTCTTTCATCACTCTCTCATCAAAATCATCACTCTTCATCAACTTGAAAAGAGAGAGGTCTCGTGGGATAATTTCATCACTCATCTGGATTTCTCCACTATCCCTCCAGTTCACACATCCCCTACGCCTCCTACTCATCATCCTTCACCTTCCTCTAGCAGACCCATTCCTAAAAAAACTCAAGTTTACCACAAAGCAAGCAGAAGAGCCTGAAGATGAAGAAGAGCTTGACCATGATGATGAGGAAGATGATGAAGGGAAACAACATGAAGAAAAAAAACACAGTGAGGGCGAGAAGACTTATGATGAGGGTGAGCAGGCTTATGATGACACACAACAACATCACAATGATGATGAACAGTAGCAAGGGGAGGAGGAAGAAAATTTTGAACAGCAGCATGACAGTGAGGGTGAGACAGAGTAGCAAGGGCAGCATGAAAGTGATGAACAGGGGTATTCAAAATATGACACACAATAGCTACATCATGTTGAACAGGGGTAGCATGATAGTACTAAACATGAGCAGCATGAAAGTGATGAGCAAGGGTAGCCAAAGATGATACACAGCAGCCTCCTCAAGAACATCAGCCTCCTCAAGAGGAACAACAAACTCAAAAATAAGAGAAGCAAGGTGACAAAGGTAAAGGCAGCATGCCCTCTTCTCCTAAAAAGGCCAAGCCCCAGACAGTAAAGAAAAGGGTTCATAGAGTTGTCACTCCAAATGTGACAAGGGCCCTCCGAAGTAAAGGAAAATTTCCAGAGAATCCCATGATTGATTTGCCTAGGAGGAAGAGCACTAGAATAGCCACCCAAAGCAAAGGGAAGGGTAAAAAGGAAGGCAGTCATGGACAGGAGAGTGCATTCGACATCATCCAAATCCAAAGCGATGATAGTGATAATGAGGCCCGGATTCTATAAAGCCTCTTGATCCATAGAGAAAGCTAAATTGATGCATTGAAGGATGATCTTCATAGAGCTAGGAATTTCAATCAATTTTTGCAAATCCAAAATAAGAAAATGAGTGTCCATATGGCTGTTTATGAGACATGGGTGACTAAGTACAAGAAGGAGGCCTCCAAAGCCCAAGCAAGGTTGGAAGAACTCATGGGTGAGTTCAATGAAAGTGAAGGCGAAGATCAGCCTAGGCAAAAGAGACCAAGAACCATGGGCTTAAAAAGGCCTTTGAGAAGCAAAAAGAAGAGGAAAATTCCCTTCTTCAATCTACCCCTCTCACTACATTTTTCGAACAGGAGATAGAGAACAATAGGGAGGCATGGCTTGAGAGATTCAACGACCACTTGGAGAAGAAATTGGAGAAGGCAAACAGGGATTTAGACCTTCAAAGGAGAATGACAAGGCATTATAAAAAGTTAAATCAGTTTTCCCGATGCAAGTTGAAGGCTGCTCAAGAAAAGCTCAAGGGGGCTAAAGAGAAGCACACGAAACAGAAAGTGAGGAAAGACACCTCAGGACTTCAGATTTTTTCCTCTGCTTCACAACATGTTGCTGAGAACCCTTGAGGGTCATGCTCACCAATTTTGGGAAAATTTCGACATATTTTGGTTTTTTGTCATTTTTGGGTTTTTGGCCAAAACTCATGGGCTTCGCCATTTTAGTTTGGGGGATCATCAAAGGATGAAAATGGTATCATTGGATGCCATAATTTCAGGATCCCATACTCAGTGATTTTTAGGACATTTGAATATCATTTTCTCCCCCAAAATGGCGAAAAATGCTCGCTTTTTCTACACTCTACCCGGTCTATCAACAAAACTTATTTTTTGGTTTTTTACACATAGGCCTATTTTTGGAGGACTTCCATGCATCAGATGGGGAAAATTATAGTTTCTCCAGAAATTAGACACTCATATATTTCCAACGAGCTATCATGAGCCTCATTTTGACATCAGGAAGGCTGCCAAAAGTTGTCGGCAAGTCAGGGGATCTTTTGCTGATGTATTTTTTGAGTATTTTTGTAAAAACTGAACCTTTAAAAACTGATTTTTCCTCATGTGCGTTTAGCTGTTTTTGCACATGAGAAGTTATGAAAAGTCAATTTATTTCCCTCTTTTAGCATTTTTTAAATATTTTATGAGATATTTTGTGCCTTTGGCTCTACAAAGCCTCAAGGAAAAGATTAGATATTTTGGATAGGCCAATGAGATTGCAAATTGAACTAAGAGGTTTTTCTCACTTGGGCCTATATATTCCAAAGGATTTCATTGTAAACAAGGCTGAACTTGATGATAGAAGCAATATATGGTCATATAAGCTTTGGAGGAAATACTTGTCTCATGCTTTTGGATAGTCTCTTGGATGTTCTTGGATGATCAAAGAGGATTATTGTTGGATTCCATGACTTGGTAGAATGGTATAGTGTCTCTCTCTTTGTTTTGTTTCCTAGCTTTCATTCATAAATCCATGTTTCTTTCTTGCTATAGAATAGTAGAGAAAAAATTTGAGACATGCCCTTAGAGGCACCTCAAATTTCCTGTTTCTTCATAGCTTCCATGTTTTCTTCATTCTTAGTCACATTAAAGAATTCTTGATTGCTCTTTAATAACTTAAAGATATTGTTGCTTGTTTCATTCATGATTTTATGCATGCTAAGTATGATTTACGGTATGCCCTGCTTACTCATGGATAGCCATAGCTCCATCCATGAAATTTCTCTTTGACTGATTAGATTGTCATTTGTTGAACCAAGGAGGTCTTGTTATGATCTTGCCCTTTGCCTAAGACTATGAAATCTTGTTTTCAAAGTGCCCAATAACTTGAAGTTCTATGTTTAGGTGTTCTGGCATAGTGATTTGATTTGTTTGTCTGTCTTAAGTGTATTTCCCAAAATTCTGATAGCCATTTCCCAAAGTTAGAGAGTTATATATCTCTATGCATCGCTTGAATGTTTATTTATATTTATTGATTGGCTTATAGTTATATTTCTCATGATTAATGGTTTTCCCTACCAAGTTTATGTCAGCTATTAAACTATTTATGCTTGATATCCTTTGTTGTTCACAAACTTGATGTCCATTTTACTCCATTTTTCCCAAATATCCTTTCTACCTCGAATCAAATCGGCCCTTCAACAGCCTTGCATCACCATCTGATAGCTTGCTTGACCTTTTCGACCCCATAGCCCAGTTAATCTGACATCTTTTTACCTGGCTTATATCTTTGATTAGTTTCATCCCTCACAACCTAAAAACCAAAACCAAAAAACCTACTTCATAACTAGCCTAAAATCAGAACACAATAAGCAAACACACAGATATCCCTTACACAAATAGAGAGAGCCCTCTCTGAGTCTAAGAAGGCTAGGTCCTTGGGCTCCAAAGTCTGGTTTGATGTTACACTGTCATTTGGCTTGCCAATCAGCCAAATCACATGACCCTAACACATCATTGAAACATCATCAACATCACTATAATTACATAATCATGGCCTTCATTTAGTTCAGTGTCACCATTGAGTCATTAGGGTTAAGGTCACAAAATCAGTCATTTCATACATACAACAGACAAGTGAGGAGTGCTAATAGGAAAATTTGTTCAATAAGTTTTGATTTAAAATGTAATTTATGTTTCTAATATGTAATAATGTTCCTAAACTTCTAAAGTTTCAATAAGAGTTCCTAAGGCTACATGGCTCAAAAAATAAAGTTAATTGATGAGGTGGGTCATCCTAGGTCATTAAAGACAAAAGACTCCAAAATTAAGCTAGAAAAAGACATCAAGAGACTCATTTACACTCATTTTCACTTTTTTACCATCCTATAATCCATCTCCCCTTTCTCATTGGCAACAAAATTTGTTTTCATAGCTCTCACTGGAAAAAACTGGAGCTCGCTCCACACAGAGAGCCTTTGCTACGCATCTGGAGAGCTCGTTGCGCATAGGAAGCCTTCGTTGTGAACGGGGTAGAGCTTTGAAAAATTGGCATTTAGTCACAAAATTTGGTTTTTTAATTCTTCTCTTCAGTTCTTACCACCCCTAGCCTCTATGACAAGTAATTCAAAGCATTTCATGCCCTCCTTTTCCTTGTGTGCCAAGAAATTAATCAAGAAACTTATTCGCCTATGGTTTGCTTAAATCTCATGATTTTAGTATTAAAATGATAAATTTATTCTCCAAACCCTATTTTTATTTCCCATACACCTTATTTTCAGTTGATAGATCAACTCCATCCACTACACAACCTCATCCCTTCATTTCTTTCATTTTCCCTATAAACCCTAGTATACCCTATGTTCTTCTAGGGTAGGAATGTGTTTTAATATTTTCCACCCCATCCCCTCACTCATTTCCTAAATATTCATGTTTCCATACTCACTAAAATAACTCCACTACATTCCCTAAACCCCTTACATTCCCTCACACTCAAACCTTAGCTCCTACACTATCATCACTACCCTACAATACGTTTTTGGCAGCCCCTTTGAACTAAACCTATAATTTAATTCCATAGGTATATTCCTACCTTCCCTACATAAATTATCACTTCCAAAGCCTTCCTAAAACCCTTCCCCACATCCTTGAACTTTTCCATCCATTTCTCCCTCTCATAACCCCTCCATCCCACTCCTTTTCCACAATCCTTTATTTTGCACCACTAGGGTTTTCCCCTTGCAAAGCACCTAAGGAGGAAAAGAAGAAGCCCTATCACAAGGGAGGTCAAATTTCAAGATATGAACCACTAAAGAAACATGATATTGTGTCCTCTCCACTTCCCAAGAAGTTCCAAATTCCAATAAATCATATTTTTACCTTTCCATGTTATGGGTTGCCTAGGGTATATAGTGCACACATGAACAATTTTGATTCAAAATGCATTTCTGACCAAATAGACATGAATTTTACAAAATTGAAAGACATTTTTTTCCATAATATACCAAGGAACAAATAAATCCTTTATTTTATACACGGGTATTATGATTTGGGAGAAATTCCAAAAATACAGTTGCCATAGGAGGCTTTCTGCATTTCTTGATAACTTGACTTCAAGATAGTTTTTCAGGGTTTGGAGAAGGTGTTTGCAGTTCCTGATGACTCCATTGTGTATAAAAAATCATACTCTTTCCAAATATACCTTTAGATATTGATTTTTACCTTGAGAAGGCTCCCAAAATTCACTTTTTCCAATCTCACTACGCACAAGAACACAATGTTGTGCACGACACTGCGAATAGAGACACCTTGGACAAATGGACATATCACTGCCACAAATGGGTCATATTGGATAAAAAAATAGTTAAAAGACTTTTAAATTCTCCTATATATTTATAAAATGTCTTATATTTGTATTTATACTTTATAAAGGCACTCAAAAATGACCTCCAACATTTCGATGTGCATTTGGAAATTTCTGCAAATTTCAAGAAATTTTCACTATGTAATTTTTGACAATTTCCAGTTTCACTTTTGTAAAAGTAAAAATGTCAAAGTAAATGAATATAAATGGTTATATTTAAATTTAAATTTATAATATATGTTTTATTATGTGTATTATCCTCTATTCAATTCTTTGAGGATATTGGTTAGGGAAATAAGGAATTGGTTGAGTAACCTCCCTAGTGTGTGGCAGACTTTGGATAGATGCATGTATTTGAATTTTATTGTTGGAAATTATACCTCCAAGGGATGATTTTGACCTCAATGGCTATATGAGGTAGTTTTTAATCAATTTCAAATATTTGATGTTGAGGAATTTATCTTGGAACACTAGTGTAATTCATGAATTTGGCAGGAACTAATAAACATAATTTGTAGCTATTACGGTGGGATTCATGTGGTATGTGCTTTAGCAGTGTTTATTCTTCTGTAATCATATGTTTGAATGTATTTCACCTTCAATTTCCATTTTCATATGCTATGTGTTTGATTTCTAATATGAAAATAATAATTCATTGACTTTGATGCTCTGTTTTGGAGAAGCTTTCACGTTTATGTTCATTTTATTCTGATATAAATGAATTCATGTTATTCATGCTCTTTTTGAAACCCTATAAATCTACCATATTCACCAAGATACCTCTAAAGTGCTAAAGGTTTTGCATATCTTGCCCCATTACATATCTGCAAATCTGATTTTCAGAGCCGTGACCTAGTTTTTCCTAGACCTGATTCACCATGCAACACAAACCATCAAATTAAAAATCAAACCCTAATCTACATACCTAGTGTAATATCTTTCATGATCCAGTCAATTAGCTGTGATAATTTTGAGAGAGCCCTCTTAGCCTAGTAGGGCTAGCTACTAGGTCAAAGTGGCCTATGGTTACCTGTTCTGGTCTCCTTCTTTGCCTTTGGAGAACTGGTGGAGTGCTAAAACTACACACAAATTCATTGGAGAGAAAACTTCCAGGAAGGTTGGATTGGAGTTAAAACCAATCCAAGCTCAATTTAAAGTAGTGATTTCACCTCCTGATTATGTAATTTACATTTATGAAAAAACACCAATTGGAATTGGAGATTGGCACGAAGATGTTGATTTCACGATTGTAAGAATTGATGATTATGAGGTTGTGCTCGGAATGAAATTTTTGAAGCAATATGAAGTTATGTTGGTACCACACATGATAAAGTTGTACATTTATGATGAAAGAGATGATCATCCTATTGGTATACCAACAATATTAGCTGACACAAGAAATCGTAAACTGACAGCTATAAATGTGGAAACCATTAAACGAGATGATGAAATATGGAGAATATTGAACATTGCAGAGGAAAAACATCAGGAGCAGGCACAGGAGATCATGGAATTTTCCAATAGTCTCTTGGATGTTTCAAGAATAATTTAAGAAATGAAATAAAAGGAGGATGTTAGACCACAGATTCGGGAAGAAAGCTGGGAAGCATACATGTTGAGATTGGAAGACAAAGATCTAGATAGGTGGATTGAGCTGATAACTGAGGAAGTAAGAGATCTGTCGGCCTCCACTTCCCCCTATTTCTATACTAACATGGGGATGATTCTCATTTCCACCTGCTTAGGGTAGTGATTTCTCTAGCCTTATGAGTAGGACATGGAGCGAGATGTACACTTGATAGTAGGATGCTTTGGTAGTCATGATGATGTAGGGAGCATATGTTCTTGTGGAGGATATTTTCGGTTGGATTAGCTACCCAACTTGTCACCATCATAGGGGGATCCAACACATGACTTCTTGTAGAATTATAGGCAGGTAAAGGGGCATGAAGCAGGTCAAGGGTTATCACATCTGGATGTTGATATGATATTTGGATAGTATAGCTGGTGGCATGGAAATGGGCATGTTGGAGTGAACAACACTTTGCGATGGAAGTTGTGACAATATTTTGCGACATGGATTGCGACGATATATCATGCGACGATGGAAGATCTTGTGAAGGTATGAAAAGGCTTTAGAGTGGTGAAGGATATAACGAACATGAGTTGTGATGCGACCACTGAGAGCGTTAGGTGCACTTTGGCGCAATAGATGCCCAACTAGGGGGACGATACAACGATATGGATGAGTGTGAAATGAAACTGTAATATTCCCAATCTAGAATGGCTAGAAATCCATGGCTGGAAAACACATTTTATAGAAATGGAGGCAGCAGGATCTGATACCAAGACCTAGATCCCTTAGACCAATGTTCCTGAGACCAAAATCTAAGAGTTGGGACCAAAGAAATCCTTCTAAGGTGGTTAAACAGATCTACCACACTTAGATTTCCTCATAAAGTTCTTGGTGAAGGGACAGCAACAATACCTGAGCAAGGATTGAATACACAACGTTATTTTAATGAGCCATGACACATGAAGATGCAAATAGCTGATCAATATATATTATAGTAGAAAGAGAGTACAATTCTTTGAGGAATCACTTACTTAAGCTAGGCAATGAAAGCCTCAATAAGACATGTACACCAAATGTGAAAAAACATTGCTACATAAATATTCCCTACCTATAACAGCACTGACTACAGGAGACACTGCAACATATGATATAATGGTATATCAATGATAGCTCAAGAAATGAGGGGGAGCAAGCTCTCAACCCCTAAAACACTAATACAACAATCCTTAGAAGGATTGGCTACAATACATGTACAAAATGGGAAAATACAATAATGTTGGAGTTGTTGGGCAGCAGTAGCATCTCATAAACAAAACAGAAGGAGATGGCTAAATATGATCTGAAATCTGAAATATCCTCCTCCAATGGATCTCTAAAGTGAAAGGCTAATCCATTCACCAAATATTTCCCCTCCAATCAATCTTGTAGTCCCCCACTACAAATACACCATGAGAATAATGCAGTCTAGGAGAGATACTATGATGTAGGTGAACTGGAAACGTTGGCTTGATGCCAAGATCTAGAAATATACCAAGAATACTCCTCAATGATCTCCTAATGAAATGTAGATCCCCTCCTCTGAAAATCAATCTCCGGAGTGGTGCTGTGGAACCCTCCCCTGCAACACCCAGCAGCACAACCCAACCACCAATGGAGACTGCGCTGTAGCTAAATGAAATGCTTTGGCCTCAAGCCTGGATATGGGGATAATGAAGTACAATCCCTCAAGAGGTGTCTCAAGAAGGAGAGGAAATCCTAAACAGGAATTCCCTCGGCAACTCTGCTAAACAGAATGAAAATGTTCCAAGTCTAAACAGACATGAAAATCTATATTTCATAACATGACCAACAATGGTTGCCTTGCCCTCCTCTTATACAATTTTGAGCTCCCTCTCCATGGGCCCCACTCATTAGGGTTTTCCTTCTCAAGGAATCTTCCCTCATCTTTCTTTGTGTTGTCCCACAATGTGCTCTCCACCTCATACCACTGCACTGTTTGACTTGGTCAAACTTGACCTAGTCATCCTGCAAAAGTCCCCTTTCACACATGGAGGTGTGAAATCAAACTCCAAAAGTGATCCTCCTTCATGATAAGGGGATTTTTATACCCTATAGATAAAATGAATGGGTCTCCTACCTGTTAGCCACCTATAAATTTGTCATGTCAAATGGCGGCTAAATCATTTTTTGAAGCCTTCAAGAAACAATTTTATTTCCAAATTGTTGGTTCTTAAATTCTTATGAAGATGACTTATATTTGAGTTAATATTCACTTCTGTTTCCCTCTCAATTTTGAAAAATCTGTTGTTTTCCTGAAGAAGAAGACTTCTGAAAAAGTTCCATTTTTCCCTCATTTTCCTTTCTCCTTTTTCTTCTCCATTTCATTCATAAAAATGTCCATTTACCTTTCATTCCCTAGAAATTCCCTTTAAAACCTTTGAAAATTCCTTTGGAAGGTTTAAAAACCTCTTTTTCCCCTTCTATCGAAAGCCAAAAAAGCAATGGAAATTCTTCATTTAGGCTTAGAAAACATATTTTTGGACTAAGGCCATAAGCCCCTTTGGCCTTAGCCCCCAACCCCTTTTCTTGCATAAGACCTAGGGCTGTGACCTATAGTTAAACCCCATCAGGCCATCGCAATTGGGACGTTCCTCTTTCCTTATCCACATTCTGCTTTCAAAAAATTCTGATGCGATTGGCCCCTTTCTTATAACTCCTAATTCATTTGACTTTTCATATAACCCCGAGCCCCGTAATTGGGCACTAAACACCATAAAAACCCTTCCTGAAGTTTAAATTTCCTTTGTATTTTATGAAGAATATGATTTTCTTATGTTTCAATGAAACCTACCAGTTTTTTGTTTGGTGAATTATCAACCGTTGATGTACTCCCCGATCGATGATCGTCGGAATCTCGCATCGGAGTTAAACAAAAAATCCTTTGTTTGTTCCCTTCAAATCTTCTGATTCCATTAGGCCTTACGCCCTTTATGTTAAACCCCAAACCACTTCCCCACCATATAACCCACACCTAAGACCAAGCGATTAAGTCCCGAGAGATAATCACATTGGAGTTTTTTCATTGAACATATTTTAATGGTTATTTCCCCCCTCCGATTGGCCACCTTGCAATGGCTTCCCAGCCGTCAATCTTCCCTACCAGGCCCAGATGCAACGACCCAAATCACTCTGTTCATAATCCCACATACCTGCCTTTGGCACCCATAGCTTAATCTCCACCGTTGATTTACCATTCATATCAATGGTCCTTGTTCAATCGCATCGCGAAAAACCATTGTGCCTTCTCCTCTCTCCTCCGCTGAGTGGCGACCCCCGATTGGATCTAGGTCGTTCATTTCACTGATCTGACGGTCCAGGGCAAAGCTTAACACCCTTTTTTAAAATTCATGAAACCCCGCTGTATAAATTTTTCAATGAATATCCACCATTGATCTCTGTAGATCAATGGCCCACATTGACCCATTCTCCGCCTGACGCCTGCCTCATATCCCGTTTCATAAACCCCAAGATTGGATTTGGGTCATTCATATTGAAGATCCAACGGTCCATATTTAACCCAGTAGGCCCAACTCATTTGGGACTGACCGCTCCCATTTATCAATCCTACCCATTCATTCCCTGATCGGGCAGTCAAGATTAAAACTGCCTTGACCCCGCCCCACCTTTTATCGGCTATGCATCTATTATCCATCACACTCTTCTCACGACCGTCCGATCTAAGACCCCATATATAATAGCCAGCACATGGTTTCGCGTGATTTTAATCCCGGAGGTTAATTTTTCAAAGTTACGCGATATGGGCGGTTTTAGAAAGCCACATGTCAACTAGAAATGCATATCACGTTTAAAAAGGCAATACCACCTTTCCCCCTTTGCGTCACGTGAAACTGACAGTTTCTTTCGCCGAAACCAATTTTCCCAATTTCCATTGCATTCTCCCATGTGTGATCTCCACCGTTGATCTCTGAGATCTAACGACTCACATTTAACCTCGCCATTAGTTCATCGCCCTCCCCCATTTTGCTCCACAAACTTCATCGATCAACCTCTTCCATTGATCTCTGTGGACTAATCCAATCCAACGGCCTAGGATTGTTTGGAAACCCCAAATATCATTTGACCCCTTTTCACCTCTAATAAAGTTTTTCCCTATTTTTTTTATATTTTCCGCCATTTCAATATGACATTTCCCTTCCGCCTTATAAGATCTTGGGTTAATCTCCACCGTTGATCCACATACATTGACGGTTCGGACTTAATTTTTTATTGTCTCCCCCGACTACCTCTCCATTATCCTCAACATTAAATCCTTGCCATTGGATGCTTTCATCCAACAGCTCTGATCTAACCTCAGCCTCTGAAGCATTTTAAGCCTTACCTCGTAGGATTTTCTTAATTTTTCTTTGTTTGTGCAAGTTTTAAAGGTTTTTCAAATGTTTTAAAGGAAAATTGAAGGCCGAGGATAACGATCCCCCAGGCCTTTATACGTAAAGGAGATCATTCTATAGGTTTTCCCATGAAGGTTTATGAGTGCCTCATGAGCACTGATGCCATTATAAAACCTTTGCAATCCCTGCACATCAACAAGACATAGTAAACTTAATTATGCAAAGAGTATCAATGTTAAAGGATCTAGCCACAGTAGAGATGAAGAATTGAAGATTATTTACGCAGTTTTGAGGGATTACGGCCTAAATCAACTATCTAAAAACCTAATCCACTAAATTAGACATGGGTTGAAGAATAGAAGACAGAAATTAGGCCTAATTAAGCCTAACACATAGAATTAAAAGAAATTAACAGTGTTTAAAGAAGGAAAATCAGATCTATTATTTCGAGAAAGACTCCATCACCACATCAGAGGCTAATTGAATCCTCTCAACTACAAAAAGCCACCTGTAGCCTCAAATAAATCAAAGAATCATGACCAAAACAAAAGAAATTTGCCTCAATACAGCTGAAAGTTTAATTCAACCAAAGGAACTTATTATAAACTGTCAGCAGAGTTATTACAAGGATAAAAAAGAGCCTTAAAGTCAACAAAATCTTCCCAGCAAGCTTAATACTTAATGTAAACCAATTAATACAGAGGAAATATCAGAAAGTTTCTCCATTAAGCCTTTCAAAGGCCAAGAAGCATTTAACTGTATTAATTGAACCTAGAAGATCTTTTATCCCATCCCACCTCCTCAATTTTTTTATAAATACTTCTGTAGAAGATGAGATAATGTTGGTCACTGCATATATATTGCTTGTAAATAGTTTTCTAAAGCTGTTGTAAGCTCTGTTTGTAATTGAAGACACCTAAGTTGAGATGAGAAGTTTGAAGTTGTAGAGAACCACTAGACTTGAAGATTGTAACTAGTTTGAAGCATCAAATACAAGCTGATTTATGGGATGCTGGTCTATGTCAATGGTGATGTTTTTCTTATTATAAATTGTCATTTTATTTCTTTCTCCATTCTTTCCATCTTCTCTGATAAAGAACAAAAATTATAGAGTTAGGATTTACTGTCAAAGGTACCTTGCTCTTACGGATAAGCTTTATCTACATTTTTTCTTCCAAATTGTGTTGTTTAAGAATGATTTAATACAGTCCAAGCAGTTAAGGAATGTTGGTGTTCCCTCGTTCTACTGTCTAAACTTTAAACTTTGTTCTTGAATGTTATTTTCAGTTCTGCCAAGTAAAGTTGAACTAGGGAAGTCTATGGTGAGCCATGTCCTCTACTTTTATCTCCAAAGGTTGCCTGAAAGTTTCCCTAAGAGTATGTTGAAAACAGGCTAGGTTCAAAGTCCTTACCTGATCTTAGACTATTATTTGTTATCTTATGTGTTGTCTTGAAAAGTTCAATAAGTAAAGCAAAGCTAGGGAAGTCTATGGTGAGCCCTTTCCTCTAGTTTCTTCTCGAACAATTGCTTTGAAAAGTTTCCCTTTGAATATGCTGAAAGCAGGTCAGGTTCAAATTCCTTACTTGATTTTAAGCTATTATTTTTCGTGTTTTAAATGTTTTCTATTAAAAGTGCATCAAAAGTAGGCTAGTTTCAAAGTACTTACCTGATCTTAGATTAACTTTATTTCTTTCTTAAGTGTATGCCAAAAGCAGGATAGTTTCAAAGTACTTACTCTATCTTAGGCTGCTCTTTGTTCTTCATTTGTTTGTTTCCCCTTCTTATTGTTTCATTCCATTCCATAAAATCAACTTTAAAGACATCCTTATACATAGATGACTTTCCCCATGGACCACTCTTGAACCTTATTGTTTCAATTAAATCCTACTATGATTCCATAGCCCAATGGATTGAAGTTGTTTCTTGCCTATCTTCTTAGCTGAATCAATTTTTCACTTTCATTCACCTTCACCTTTCATTTATACTTCCCTCACCTTCACATATCTTTTCCCAACAAAAACAAACAAAACCTTGTTCTTCATAACTAGCCTAATATTACATTCAAAAGCCTTAAAGATAAATCAATCTTTGCACTTATAGAGAGATCCCTCTCTGGATTCAGGAGGGCTAGATCCTAGAATCCCAAAGTGGTTCCAATGTCCTCTCCATATTTTAGTCTCACCAATCTGCTAGAATTATGGGGAGCTAACATTTCTGGCGACTCCACTGGGGACTTAGTCAAATTTTATCTTAGGTACCCTTGAGACTTCATAAGAACCCCTTGATTACAAGTAGCACTCTTCAAGCACTACCAAGCAAATGGTAATCATGATAAAACTTATTTGAATCAGTGACAAACTAAGGAAACCTTAGGATTCTAATAAGAAGCTTATCAAACCTTGAATTATCAGCTAGCTTAGCCATAAGAGTACACTTTCTCTGTCTCATCACCGCAGCTAAGTGTTGAAACATATTTAGGACACTCTTAGAACCCAAATAACTAAAAAAACTCAGAAAACCCAAAAATATTTCAGATTGGTATTCACTAAACATGGTGGTGGACCATAAAACATTTTACCTCCTTAAGAGCTAAAAATTTCCACCTGGTGACTCCACAATCCTAAAAAGACCTTAAGACTCCACTAGGAAGACCCATTATCATCATAAAATCATTTAAACTCAGTTAGAGGACTTTAAGATTAAATATTTCTTGTTTAAAACATCAGTTAGCCTCTTAAAGATTGTCATATTTGGTTAAAATTTTCTTGTTTAGTTGGGTCTGAAAAACGTAGCATAGTGGCTCCTAGAAAGATTCATACTAGAGCTTACCCTGACCCATACTCTCCCGAGATAGTTGATAACCCTGAATAATTCTTAGGAAGTCTCCTGAGGTTAGATCTTGAAATATTTTCAGATCACCCCTTAGAGCTAATTCTGTTCCCGAATACCTTGCAACTCTACAACAATCACAAGTTGACTTAAGAAATCCATTCAGAACTAGGTCACTTGATGATATAGATCAGTTAGATTTAGAGCCTTCACTTTTATCCCAAGACAGAAGTGAACATCCTAGTAGTAGAGAAACTACACCACCTGATTTACATTTCATTCATAATTTTGGTTTCTCTCATCCTAGATTTTCTCAACAATCTATTGCTGGTCCATCCACATCTATTATTCATACATCCACTATCCAAACCACTCCATTCTAGCCCGCTTTACCTCTTGTCAACCCACCACTTGTAAACCCCCCATTGTTTCCACCTCCTATCATGGCAACATCGTATGCTCCCATAGTCCTTCCTTTACCCTTAGTCAATCTCCCACTGGACTATCAGTCCAAGATACCATTATATGATGCCAATAATGCTACTACTGCTTCACAACATGTGGATAAGATGAATGAATACTTTGATAGAAATGAGATTGATGATGAAATTGTCAAACTTAGATTATTTGCTCAGAGTTTAGGGGGAGAAGTAAGAAAATGGTTCAAAGGCTTAACCCCACACAATACTAATGATCTCCAAGCCTTCCATCAGTTATTCTTAAACAAATGGGAAGTGAGGAAAAACCCTCTCCAAATACTTTCGGACTACAAGAATCTCCACAAAATCCCAGGGGAAAGTGTACAAGCTTATTGCACTAGGTTTAACAGTATTTATAATGCCCTTCCCCTAGACTTAAAACCTCCACAAGGCTCGGCTTTAAACAAGTTTCCTGAAGGATTTGATCCCAAAATGGCCTATCAACTGAGAGAGAGAGAGATCCTTTAACTCTTGAAGACATGCAAAAAGGAGCTCTTGCTGTGGAAGTTAATTTAATGGAGAAAAGATAAAGAATGAGGAATGAGAAGAAAGTGTCCTTTAGAGGGGAATCCACACCTTCCTCATCTAGCTCAAAGATGGAGAGAATTATGGAGTAGATGATGAAAAATATGAGCATACTTGAGAGCGCATAAGCTAGTCAAAAACAAGTAGCTCCTCAAAACAGAATCAAAACCAAAATCAGAATTTTAGGAGAAACCATCCTCAAAACAGACCAAGGGAGGATGATCAACAGATCACTCCTCCTTTTCATCAAAACTATGTAAGTGAGGTTGAAGAAACATGTGAGAGAATAGAGGAAGATGACATCAACATGCTGGGAGTAGACAATGATGATTTTGAAGTTCATTACACTAGAAAACAAGGTCTATACACACCCTATGATGATAAAAGAGCTGAGGATGAAACTTATTATCAAGAAATGGAAAATGTCATCATAGAGACTCAAAAAGAGTATGACCTTAGGAGTAAAATCAATCAGGAAACTCTCAAGACTAAGACCTCTGAAATTTCTGCAGAAAACAACCCTGTGAATAAACTCAAGACTACAAAACATAAAGACAAAACAGTGGCTAGAAATTCTGATAAAAATAAAGAAAAAGGCACTCAAAGTACTGAAAAACAGGGTGCAGACCTTAGTAGCGTTACCACCTTAGCTAATGCTCTTGTTAAAATTTTTTTGAAAAATGTAAATAGAGGAAATCAACAAACTGATTTTGCTGATAGAGTGGCGATTAATAAGGAAAAAACAAGCACTTCAAAGAATTAGATGCCTTTTAGTTTGGAGTAGGAAATTGCCAGAATCAAAATCTCTCTTCCTCTCACTGAATTAGCTGCCCAATATGTGTATAGATCTCAAATTTTGAAGGATTTTAACATAGAAGAAAATAATGACACTGTCAATCTTAATGATGACCAACCAAAGCTCATATTTGGTCCTAAGATTGAGGGTAGATATCAAGAGGGACCAGTTCCTCCTTTTTATGTTAGTTTAAATGTTCATGATAGAATTTTTCACAATCCCATGTATGACTCAAGGGCCTCCTAAAATTTAATGCCCAAAGCTGTAATGGAGAGCTTAGGCCTTGAAATCACTAGACCCTACAAAGATCTTTACTCCTTTGACTCAAGCAGAGTGAAATGTTTAGGTTTAATCAAAGACCTCTATGAAAACATAGCAAAAATTCCAGCCAAGTGTTTAGTAATGGATATCGTTGTGGCTGATGTACCCCCTAAGTATGGCATGTTGTTATCAATATTGTGGGGAGCTAAGTTACAAGGAATAATGCAGATGGACATGACATATGCAACCATCCCTGTTTTTAATCAAACTAGAAGACTTTACAGGGGATCTCATATGCAATACATGGTTACCAGCCAAGAGAGACCACAAAAATCTCCCCTTTATTTTTTACATATAGGCCTTGATTCATTTATCCTGTTCAATGATGAAACATTTAGTGAACAAGTAACTTTATCTGAATTAATTGTAGATAGAGAGGAGGAGGAAGACAAGACAGAATTGTCAAAGCAGTTTTCCATTACAGGTCTAGAGCTACAAATCATTCATCCATTTATTTTAAACCTTGAGAGTCAAGAAAGAAGTCCTCAACATAGTAAAAAACCTGAGGAAATAAAACAAATTCAATATAGTGCTGATTTTCAAGAACAATCCAAAAGCACACTAGTTGAAGAGGATAGTAACCAAACTAGTGAATTTCAAACTAGTCCTCTTTGGAATATGCACTTTGATGGATCTTGTACTAAGAGTGATGCAGGTGATGGAGTGTGGCTTCACAATATAATGAACAATCATACTGAAGGGCATTCCTACAAATTAAACTTTCAGTGCACCAATAACATAGTCGAGTATGAAGCCCTTCTTTTAGGCCTAAATTTATTGAAAAAATTAGGGGCCAAAAGAATAAAGGTGCATGGTGATTCTGAATTAATAATCATGCAAGTGAATGGGGAATACACTGAAAAATATCCCAGACTTAGAGCCTATTGAAACAATGTCATGGATTTATTGAAAACTTTCGAGGAATTTAAACTAATTTTTGTCCCAAGAAACCAAAATATCCAAACTAATGGTTTAGCTTTTGCCGCTAGGACGTGCCTAACTCCTTATGAAACCAAAAAATGTACAACTCAAATCAAATTTAGACGAACTTTCCCTGATAACAAGAAATATTGGCAGGTGCTTGATGGAGACAAACAAATAGAAGACTTCCTACAGTCCATAAATGAATTTGAACTACCCAGTTCATATTCAAACTATGAAACACACTTTCCTAGTGAAGAAAATCTACTTGATGAAGAAGAAGAGTCTCCAAAGATGGCTGATGTAAATCTATTGTCTAACAAACTTGAAAACACAACAAAAAGTGTTGCAAAGCTAGAAAAGGAAGACTTAGAAACTCTGCAGTCTAACAATCAAAGTTTGCCATAGGGACTGGTCCCCTTAGAAGAGTTGTTTGATTTCAATGATGTTTCCAAGAAACCAAAGCTATAGCCTGTCGAGACTGAATTAGAAGAGTGTAATATAGGCAGTGAACTAAAACCAAAGATGATCAAACTGTCTAAAACTTTACCAGCTCACATCAAACTTAAATACATAGAGTTGTTTAAAGAGTTTTCTAATGTTTTTGCATGGAGTTATGAGGATATGAAATCCTATGACACTGAAATAATTCATCACAATATACCTCTCAAGGAAAACCAAAAGCCATTTAAACAAAAACTACGCAGAATAAACCCTGTTCAGTTACCTCTGGTTGAGAAGGAAATCAAGAAAATGTATGAAGCTGGTATTGTTGTTCCTATTAGATATTCAGAATGGGTGTCTAATTTAGTGTCAGTTAGGAAGAAAATAGGAGAGATTAGGCTTTGTATTGACTTTAGAGACTTAAACAAAGCCTCATTGAAGGGAAACTACCCTTTACCCAAGATGGATCATATTTTAGAAAGGGTAGTTGGTTCTAAGAGAATTTCTTTGCTAGATGGCTTCTCAGGATACAATCAGATATTAGTACATCCTGATGATCAACTAAAGACAACTTTTACTACACCTTGGGACATGTTCATGTATGTGAAAATTCCCTTTGGTTTAATGAATGCTGGTGCTACTTTTCAGAGAGCCATGGACATTGCATTCTCGGAAGAATTAGGCTACTTCATCATTATTTACCTTGATGATATCACTGTTTTTTCTAGAAAATATGAAGAACACCTAAAACACTTGAGAATAGTCTTTGAGAAATGTAGAAAGTTTGGGTTATCTTTAAATCCTAAGAAAACAATGTTTGGTCTCCAATAAGGTAAACTACTTGGACACATAATATCGAAAGAGGGAATAAAGATAGACCCAAAAAGGATCGAGGCTATATTGCAAATCACTCATCCTCGAAACATCAAGGAACTTCAATATTTCATTGGGAAGATTAATTTCTTGAGAAGGTTCATACCCAACTTGGCTGAAGTCCTTAGAAACATTACAAACATGCTGAAAAGGGAACAAGGAGTTAAATGGACCTTGGAAGAAAAGAAATCTTTTGAGATGGTGAAACAAGCATTAACCAAAACACTAGCTCTAATAAGTCCTAATTTTTCAAAAGATTTTACATTTTTTCATTTGCATCAGAACATACAATAACTACTATCCTACTGTAGAAAAATCCACAGGGACAAGAGTAGCCCATTGCATTCTTTACCAAGGCATTGAGAGATGCTCCTTTGAAGTACAACATTATGGAAAAACAAGCCTTTGCCTTAGTCAAAGCCTTAAAAGATTTCAGAGTTTACATTTTGCACTCCCACATCATTACTTTTGTCCCAAATTCAGTTGTGAAAGACATTCTAACACATGACCCAGATGGTAAGAGAGGTAAGTGGATAGTTGTGATACTTGAATCTGTTTAGAGATCAAGCCCACTAAAATAATTAAAGGCCAAGGTCTAGCTAGAATAATGGCTGAATAAAATTTTGAAGTTCTTGTTATAAATATGATAAATGCTTTATATGAACAATAGGAACTGTCAACTCCCGTTATTGAAGACGATTTTATGAATTCCTCTTGGTACGCTGATATTCTATATGTTTTGCTTAATTTGAATACACCTCCTGGTTTATCAAAAACAAAGGCAAGGTTTTTAATGTTAAAAGCTGTAAACTACTGCATTATAGATAAATGTCTTTATTGGAAAAATGCAAGTGGGTTATTGCTTAAATGTTTTCCTGAGAATGATGCAGAGAAGGTTAAGCATGAATTTCATGAAGGATAACGTGGAGGCCATCTCTACTGGAAGACAACAGCCAACAAAATCCTTTGAGCTCATTATTTTTGGCCCACCCTCTTCCAATATGTACATAAAATGATCATTACTTGTCATAGATTCCAACTCTTTGAAGGAAAAAGAAAGTTGATTCCCTTACCTTTGCATTCAATCACTGTTGAAGCTCCTTTTCAACAGTGGGGTTTAGACTTCATAGGAGAAATCCATCCACCCTCATCTTCCCAACATAGATGGATTCTCACTGCAAAAAACTAATTTACCAAATGGATAGAAGCCATCCCTTCTAGACAAGCCAATGGCTTTGTCATCATAAAATTCATTGACTCATACCCTCTCTAGTTTTGGTTGTCCTAGGAAGATCATCACTGATAATGCAGTTGCATTTGGATCTAAGAAGATGGTTGAATTTTGTCACAAATATCATATTACATTAGGTCATTCTACTGCTTATTACCCTCAAGGTAATGGGCTAGTAGAATCCTCAAAAAAAAATTTGGTAAACATAATCAAGAAGTTGTTGGAGGACAACAAGAATTCATGGCACACAAAGCTAGTACATGCACTATGGGATGACAGATTAACACTTAAGAAATATATTGGAATGTCACCCTACCAGCTTGTGTATGGAATAGATGCAATTTTTCCAACCAACCTTGGTGTGCCAGTTATGAAGCTGATCCAAGAAGTGCAGTCTGAAGACAATGACATGATCAGAAGGATTAATCAGACTATACATCTTCAGCAAACCAGAGAGGAGGTCTACAACAGAGCATTACAAAAGCAAGAGAGCATCAAGAAGCTTTTTGATAGAAGGACAAAAGCTATTAATTTTAATATTGGTGACAAAGTATTAATGTGGGACTCAAGGAGAGAAGACAAGGGCAAGCATGGAAAATTTGACAATTTATGGCTTGGCCCTTATCTCATTCATTCTATTGCTAGTAACAATGCTTATTTCTTGTGGTAATTGAATGGAGCTGAATTATTTGGGGGTCTTGTCAATGTCAGGATGCTCAAACATTATTTCTCTTGATCCTATCATGTTTGGAATCTTTTTTATCTTTTTCTCATTATAAATATTTCATCCATCATCGCATTCAAAGTTAGAAAGATCAAAAATACAAAAACAATAAAGAGAGAAAAAAGGGCAGATTGTAAAAACAATAAAGGTACAGCCCCATACCAAAAAAAAAAAAAAAGAAGAAGAAGAAGAAAAAAGAAGAAAAAAAGAAACAAAATCTGAAAGTGTGCAAGCTCAAATGCCACTCCTAAGAAACACACTCCTAGTTAGTCATATAGCCTAATCATGACTAATTAGTTTTAAATTTACTGTTGATAGGTTAGTGAATTAGATTTTCCAAACAACTTCATCTTGGCTTATCAGTTAGGAAGATTAGGATAGAAAAATACAAGTTCAAACGAGCTAAAAGTCTGAACCTATGAGTTTCAAAAGAAGCATGGCTCTAATATTTTTAATCTTGAGCCAAAGACAAGTAAACTGGTTCTAATAAGCTAAAAATTTGAACCAGATAACAAAGAAAAAATATCTCAAACAAACTCAAAAACAGAGCTGAAGAAAAATAAGGATGTTCTTGAACTTTCAGATCTTAAGCCTTCACCATTTTGATTTAATTTTCTGAAAATAATTATCTATGTGCAGCTTGTCTTCATGCCATAGATCAACAACAAGTTAGACTGTTCAATCCTAGCTTGTTTTCTTTTAAATTTCCTGTTTTAGAATTTAGTGAATAAAAATCTGTTAGACAGTCTAATCCTAATAGATAGTAGTTAGGTAGAGAAGCTTACGAGCTCAACAACTTAATCTGAGTTCATGGAGAAATAATAATTAGACTTAGATTAGCTTTTTTCTTTCAAAAAGAAGAAAATGTTTGTAAAAAGAGTTTCCCAATCCAAATGCACTCTTAAAGGAGAAAAAATGTTAGATCAGTAGGATTGGGTAGGTAGAAAGCTTGTTTGACAAAAGTTCCATTGTTTTTCATGGCTACTAACATTATCAGAACAGAAGAAGATCATCCAAGTAAAGAAAGTTGCAGCCCAATGGATGAGGCATTGATCAAATCCCAAAGAATTCAAGTCTGAAGTTCTTGACACCTTCAAGAAGGCGCCATCCCCATGTGGAGCCACTGTTAGCCACCTATAAAATTTGTCATATCAAATGGTGGCTAAATCATTTTTTTAAGCCTTCAAGAAACATTTTTTTGCCAAATTGTTGGTTCTTAAAGTCTTATGAAGACGACTTATCCTTGAGTTAATCTTCACTAATGTTTCCCTCTCAATTTTGAAAAATTAGCTATTTTCGTGAAGAAAAAGACTGCTGAAAATGTTCCATTTTTCCCTCATTTTCCTTTCTCCTTTTTATTCTCCATTTCATTCATAAAAATATCCATTTACCTTTCATTCCCTAGAAATTCCCTTTAAAAACTTTGAAAATTCCTTTGGAAGGTTTAAAAGCCTCTTTTTCCCCTTCTATCGAAAGCCAGAAAAGCAATGGAAATTCTTCATTTAGGGTTAAAAAACACATTTTTGGACTAAGGCCATAAGCCCCTTTGGCCTTAGCCCCCAGCCCCTTTTCCTGCATAAGACCCAGGGTTGTGACCTATAGTTAAACCCCATCGGGCCATCGTAATCGAGACGTTCCTCTTTCCTTATCCACATTTCTCTTTCAAAAAGTTTCGATGCGATTGGCTGCTTTCTTCTAACTCCTGATTCATTTGAATTTTCATATAACCCCGAGCCCCGTAATCGGGCGCTAAACACCATAAAAACCCTTCCCGAAGTTCAAATTTCCTTTTTATTTTATGAAAAATCTGATTTTCTTATGTTTCAACCAAACTTGTCGGTTCGTTGTTTGGTGAATTATCAATCGTTGATCTACTCCCCGATCGACGATCGTCGGAATATCACATCAGAGTTAAACAAACAAATCCTTTGTTTGTTCCCTTCAAATCTTCTGATGTGATTAGGCCTTACGCCCTTTGTGTTAAACCCCAAACCACTTCCCCACCATATAACCCGCGCCCAGGACCAAGCGATTAAGTCCCGAGCACTAATCGCATCGGAGTTTTTTCATTGAACATAGTTTAATGGTTATTTCCCCCCTGCGATTGGCCACCTTGTGATGGCTTCCCAGCCATCGATCTTCCCTGCTAGGCCCAGATCCGATGGCCCACATCACTTTTTTCATAAGCCCGCATACCCTCCTTTGGCACCCATAGCTTAATCTCCACCGTTGATTTACCATTCAGATCAACAATCCTCATTCAATCACATCGCTAAAACCATTGCACCTTCTCCTCTCTCCTCTGTCAAGTGGCGACCCCTGATTAGATCTGGGCTATTCATTTCACTCATCCAACGGTCCAAGGCAAAGATTAACACCCTTTGTTAAAATTCATCAAACGCCGTTGTATAAAGTTTTCAATGAATATCCACCATTGATCTCTGTAGATAAACGGCCCACATTGACCCATTCTCCGCCCGACCCCTACCTCATATCCCATTTCATAAACCCCAAGATTGGATTTGGGCCATTCATATTGAAGATCCAACGGTCCATATTTAACCAAATAGCCCTAACTCATTTGGGACCTACTGCCCCCATTGATCAATCCTAGCCATTCATTCCCTGATCCAATGGTCAAGATTAAAACAACCTTGACCCTGCCCCACCTTTTATCACCCGTGCATCTATTCTCCATCGTGCTCTCCTCATGATTGTCTGATCTAAGAGCCTAGATCTAACAGCAAGTGTGTGGTTTCACGTGATTTTAAGCCCGAAGGTTAATTTTTCAAAGTTACGTGATATGGGTGGTTTTAAAAAGCCTCATGTCGGCTAGAAATGCATATCGTGTTCAAAAAGGCAATACCACCTTTCCCCCTTTGCGTTGCGCGAAACTAGTGGTTTCTTTCACTGAAACGACTTTTTCTTGTTTCCATTGCATTCTCCCATGTGTGATCTCTACCATTGATCTCTGAGATCTAACGACTCACGTTTAACCTCGCCATTAGTTCATTGCCCTCCCCCTTTTTTCCCCACAGAACTTCATCGATCAACCTCCGTCGTTGATTTCTATGGACTAATCCAATCCAATGGCCCAGGATAACTTGAAAACCCCAAATATCATTTCACCACTTTTCACCTCTAATAAAGTTTTTCCCTATTTTTTTTTATATTTTCCGCCATTTCACTATGACATTTCCCTTCCGCCTTATAAGATCTTGGGTTAATCTCGACCGTTGATCCACATAGATCGACAGTTCGGACTTAGTTTTTTATTGACTCCCCCGACCGCCTCTCCATTATCCTCAGCATTAAATCCTCGCCATTGGATTCTTTCATCCAATGGTTGCGATCTAACCTCAGCCTCTGAAGCAGTTTAAGCCTTACCCCACAGGATTTTCTTAATTTTTCTTTGTTTGTGCAGGTTTTAAAGGCTTTTCAAATGTTTTAAAGGAAAATTGAAGGCCGGGGATGACGATCCCCTAAGCCTTTATACATAAAGGAGATCATTCTGCAGGATTTCCCATCAAGGTTTATTAGTGCTTCATGAGCACTTACGCCATTATAAAACCTCTGCAATGCTTGCACATCAACAAGACACAGTAGAACTTAATCAAGAAAAGAGTATGAGTGTTAAAGGATCTAGTCATAGCAAAGATGAAGAATTGAAGATTTTTTATGCAGTTTTAAGGGATTACGACCTAAATAAACTATCTAAAAAGCTAATCCACTCAATTAAACACAGGTTTAAGAACAGAAGATGGAAATTAGGCCTAATTAAGCCAAACACAAAGAATTAAAACAAATTAATAGTGTTTAAAGAAGGACAATCAGATCTATCATTTCAAGAAAGCCTCCACTACCACATCAGAGTCTAATTGAATCCTCTCAGCTACCAAAAGCCACCTGTAGCCTCAAATCAATCAAAGAAGGCCTAGTTATGACCAGAACAAAAGATATTTTCCTTAATACAGTTGAACGGTTAATTCAACCAAAGGAACTTATCGTAAACTGTCAGCAGAGTTATAATAAGGATAACAAAGAGCCTTAAAGTCAAAAAAATCTTCCCAGCAAGCTTAATACTTAATGTAAACCAATTAATACAGAGGAAATATCAGAAATTTTCTCCATTAAGCCTTTCAAAGGCTGAGAAGCATTTAGCTATATCAATTGAACCTAGAATATCTTTTATCCCATCCCACCTCCTCATTTTTTCTATAAATACTTCTATAGAAGATGAGATAATGTTGGTCACTACATATCTGTTGCCTGTAAATAGTTTTCTGAAGCTTCTGTAAGCTATGTTTTTAATTTAAGATACCTAAGTTGAGATGAGAAGTTTGAAGCTATAGAGAACCACTGGACTTGAAGATTGTAACTGGTTTGAAGCATCAAATACAAGTTGATTTATGGGATCTTGGTCTATGTCAACGGTGACGTTTTTCTTATTGTAAATTGTTATTTTATTTTTGTTTCCATTCTATCCATCTTCTCTGATAAATAACATCAATTATAGAGTTAGGATTTACTATCAAAGGTACCCTGCTCTTACAGAAAAGATTTATCTACATGTTTTCTTCCAAATTATGTTGTTTAAGAATGATTTAATACAGTCCAAGCAATTAACGAATGTTGGTGTTCCCTATTCTACTGTCTAAACTTTAAACATTGTTCTTGAATGTTATTTTCAGTTTATGCCAAGTAAAGTTGAACTAGGGAAGTCTATGGCGAGCCCTGTCCTCTAGTTTCTTCTCCAACAGTTTCTTTGAAAAGTTTCCCTTTGAATATGTTGAATGCAAGATAGGTTCAAAGTCCTTACTTGATATTAAGCTATTCCTTTTCGTGTTTTAAATGTTTTCTATTGAAAGTGCATCAAAATCAGGCTAGTTTCAAAGTACTTACCTGATCTTAGATTACTTTTATGTCTTTCTTAATTGTATGCCAAAAGCAGGATAGTTTCAAAGTACTTACTTGATCTTAGGCAGCTCTTTGTACTTCATTTGTTTGTTTCCCCTTCTTATTGTTTCATTCCATTCCATAAAATCAACTTTAAAGAGATCCTTAGACATAGATGACTTGCCCCATGGATCACTCTTTAACGTTGTTGTTTCAGTTAAATCCTACTATGACTCCATAGCCCAATGGATTGAAGCTGTTTCTTGCCTATCTTCTTTAGCTGAATCAATTTTTCACTTTCATTCACCTTCACCCTTCATTTAGACTTCCTTCACCTTCACATATCTTTTCCCAACCAAAACAAACAAAATATTGTTCTTCATAACTAGCCTAATATTACATTCAAAATCCTTAAAGATAAATCAATATTTGCACCTATAGAGAGATCCCTCTCTAGATTCAGGAGGGCTAGATCCTAAAATCCCAAAGTGGTTCCAATTTCCTCTCCTCATTTTTAGTCTCACCAATATTCTAGAATTACGGGGAGCTAACACTACCCATTTTATTCATTTTCTAAGTGCAAATGTCAAAAATTAATGTTACACAGAATTTGGAATATTACAATCCTCCCCTCTCAAAGATTTCTTGTCTTCAAGCAAGTACAAGGATAGACTGATTTATTTCCCCCTTAATTTCCCTGTAGCATTGATGCATGATAAACTCCTCCAAGAAAAGGATGCCATATCATCAATCAAGTGTCCAAGTTGTCCCTCCATCATATGTAATCTAGCCTTTTGGTGAACATCCCCAAGTAGCTATCATGTAGAAACAAATTTTCATGAAGGAAACAATGGGTTGTCTAAGGGCCTCCTTGAGGCATGAGATCTGGTACATAATGGGACTCATCATCCCCATATGAATCTCCCATCCCCAATAAATCATCCATGTAACATAAGCTTCCTCCCAACATGGCAACTCATAGAAATCTCTCTCCACATTGAGCTCATGAAATGAAGGTGGGCTGAAAGTCTAAATATGGCAAGCCTCATAGCTTACCCCATGCTATCCTCCTCTCCACTTATGATAAGCATAGAGTGTGTGCTGATCATGGGATGCAAAATTATTGCCCTCAAGTGGAAAAATGAAGAGAAATCCTCCAAGGATTTCTCCTCCATCAATGATAATCTGGCTGGCCCAAGAAATTTCATCCATGATGAGTAGGACATGATCATCATAGAATCCCCCAATGACATATTTCCTATAGGTTATACCATGTGAATCAAAGCACAAACAATGTCTCATAGGGCTACAACGCAACCTCATCCATTGCAGCTGCAGAAAATAACATTGCAGGTACTGTACAAAAAATATCACCTCTACTACTGAATAGTAAATAGATGAGTGAATCAACAATACAACATCAAATACATGCACATATAAATAAAATGGATGGATATCATCATCAAACTCATGGCTCACCTAAAAATAAGTCAAATAGGTGGTTGTGGTGGCCATGTCCCCCCTCATGTTCCTACTAGAACATGCAATGCATAAACTATGGGGATCATTTCCCCTCAAAGACACCTTCAACTGATGTGTCAATTCACCAATCGTGATCCCAATAATAATATGGAAAATATCAGAAAATGGAAACATGCTCATCATCAGAGTAGAGGAAGTACTGATGGTCTTACACGATGCTTGATGGCACCAACAGTCTCCCAAATAGATACAACACAGTTTTTCAAACTGTTGCTTCATAATTTTACATGGAAAAATGTTTCTTAATACATGGTCAAGTATATGAATTGGTTGAACATACATGTAGTAATAAAATGTTTTCCCAATGCCACATAAAATATGGTTGTCTCCATCATATGGTTTTTCCCAACTTTGCTCATGGAGCAACATTAAAAAACTTCCCCTTTGAGGAGCCATGCACTGCAACATAATGATAAGAGTATGTAAATAAAAAAATGTAAAAATAAGGCTCTTAGCATAGGCTGGAAGTAATATGACAGATGGATCCATATATATGACCCTACTCCCAAGTGTCAGTGCTATGAGCTCATGCAAAAAGGCTCTTGTCCATGCCAATATTTGTCTCTTGACATGCTCCTTGTCAAGAACACCTTTGGTGATGTTGCTGCAAATATGAAGCTTCTCCCAAGATGGAAATGCCTCCTGATTATTCCAAGCCAAGGAGTAATCCATTTTCACTATGAGAGTGCCCTCCTCTACTCCTGCAACACCATACATCATATGAGAGAAAATCTACTTTTTCTCTCTCCAAGATAGGTCAATAAATCCAAGTGCTTGCTACCTCCCCATGCTCACATCATGTAACTCATGTGATGAAGGTATCATGACTGATATATATACCATATCAGTAGAATGTATCCCTACTCTCTACTTCTCAATGATGTAAACATCCTGCCACCTCTTCTCTACCCCCATCCTCTTGGAAAAAGGGTACACCAAGTGATGGCCAAACTCCTTCAAGAGGATCCAACACAGCCAAGCCTCTTGCTTCCCAGTATCATATATTTACAAGTGTCAAATCAGCCTCTTGCTCCTCATCCACACCCACTCAGCTCCTTTTGTATGTCTTCTCCTTCTTCCTCCTTTGGCACTCCTCCCATGAGGGCTACCATTCTCCGAAGCCATATCTTCCCCTTTGCATTTCATGGAAAGTTGAAGCGCAACTCCTTGGAGACATCCTAGAGAAGATCTCTCACCCATGATTATGTTGGATTCATGAGGACTCAATTGTGATGGAGGTAACATCTCCTCTCCACCCATGTTTAACATTGCTGCTAATTCCTCCAATGGTGTAGCAACTATTTCATCCTCTGATTCAAAATTTGTTTCATTGTTTTTCATGGGGGTGTCATGGTTCACTCCATCCTCCAAAAGTTCACACTCCAACCTCAATGGCTGAATGCAACTAAACCAAGATGTATGAGGATGAGGGTTCATATCCTCCTTGAACCCTTTGCATAACTTAGTGCAATCATGGTGCTCTAGAATAGAAAAGTATGTAGATTCTTGGACCTCTACATCTAAGTTTCCACATTCCCTTAAATTATTTGTTGAAATGAAAAGTGGAAATTCATTCATACCTTGGTGGAACTTGGGGTTTTATTCTTGTATGGCTACATTATTTTTCTCCTCCAATGCAATCGTTGCCTCGTCCATATATGTAAAAGGCTGCCCTCCCAAAGTTGTGACAACGTTGGTGCAATTCTCGTCCCATGGTGGAATGGGTTTCTCTTCCTATGTCCTCTCTCCATCAAAGGTTTGGATCAAACTTTGAGAAAATTCTGTAAAAGAACTCATCCTTGAATGGACCAAGGGTTTGAACCACCAAATAGAGGCTTCATCCTCCATGTGCAGCACTGCAATCTCCACTGCTTCTTTCTCTGCCATTGCATGTAGCAAGAAAATTGCCTCTAGCTTTTTCAGCCAAACTCTAGCTAAAGTGTTCCCATCAAATGTAGACAATAGAAAGCTATTGCCTTTGATTTCTCTTTTTCCATAGGGCCTTCTCTCATCCTTCTGCTAAATAAACCATGGGAACGTTGTAAATCCCCTCAATGATGTATAATGGGATTTATATTCACTCATTTATTGATCTAGAACCTGATGATCCAAGCATCTCTCATGCTTGCTTTCTTTTTTAGAATAGGAAATGCATGGACCTTCCTCTTCTTCTCTTTGCTTCTCCTCCTTGGGGAGGCTCTTCTTTGTTCTAAAAATATATGAGATAAAGCTCATCTTCTCCATCATCTTCTTCTTCTTTCTTGGGCTTGAAGGCCACAGGCTAAGCCAAGAAAGGTGCTTCGATACCACTGTAATATTCCCAATTTGGAATGGCTAGCAATCCATGGGTGGAAAATGCATTTTCCAGAAATGGAGGTAGCAGGATTTGATACCAAGACCTTGATCCCTTAGACCAATGTTTCTAAGAACAAAACACAAGAGTTGAGACCAAATAAATCCTTCTAAGGTGGTTAAACAAATTTACCACACTTAGATGTCGCCAGAAAGTGCCCGGTGAAGGGACTGCAACAATAATTGAGCAAGGATTGAATACAAAACGTTATTTTAATGAGCCATGAGACATGAAGATGAAAATATTTGATCAATATATATTATATCAGCAAGAGATTACAATTCTTTTAGGAATCACTCACTCAAGCTAGGAAATGAAAGCCTCAATAAGACATGTACACCAAATGTGACAAAACACTGCTACATAAATATGCCCTAGCTATGACAGCGCTGACTATAGGAGACACTGCAACATATGATATAATGATATATCAATGATAGCTCAAGAAATGAGGGGGAGCAAGCTCTCAACCCTTGAAACAATAATACAACAATCCTTAGAATGATTGGCTACAATACATGTACAAAATGAGAAAATACAATAATGTCGGAGTTACTGGCAGCAGCAGAAAATCATAAAAAAAATAGAAGGAGATGGCTGAATATGATCTACAATCTGAAATAGCCTCCTCCAATGGATCTCTAAAGTGAAAGGTTTATCCCTTGACCAAATATTTCCCCTCCAATCAATCTTGCAGTCCCCCACTGCAAATATACCATGAGAATAACGCAATCTAGGAGAGATACTGCGCTGTAGGTGAACTGGCATGATGCCAAGATATGAAAATATTCCAAATAACACTCCTCAATTATATCCTAATGAAATGGAGATCCCCTCCTCTAAAAATCAATCTCTGGAGTGGTGTTGTGGAACCCTCCCCTGCAACACCCAGCAACACAACCTAGCCACCAATAGAGACTGCACTATATCTAAATGAAATGCTTTGGCCTCAAGCCTAGATATGGGGATAATGAAGTAAAATCCATGAAGAGGTGTCTTAAGAAGGAGAGGAAATCCTAAATAGGAATTCCCTCGGTAACTCTGTTAAATAGCAAGAAGATGCTCCAAGTCTAAACAAACATGAAAATATATATTTCATAACATGACCAACAATGGTTGCCTTGCCCTCCTCTTATACAATTTTGAGCTCCCTCTCCATGGGCCCCACTCATTAGGGTTTTCCTTCTCAAGGAATCTCCCCTCCTCTTTCTCTGCGCTGCCCCACAATGTGCTCTCCAACTGATACCACTGCATTGTTTGACTTGGTCAAACTTGACCTATTCATCCTGCAAAAGTCCCTCTTCACACATGGAGGTGTGAAATCAAACTCCAAAAGTGATCCTCCTTCATGATAATGGGATTTTTATTCCCTATAGATAAAATGAATGGGTCTCCTACCCATTTTATTCATCTTCTAAGTGCAAATGTCAAAAATTAATATTCCACAAAATTTGGAATATTACAGAAACATGCAACATACACACCTAGATGAACCACACATCATTAGGTAGCATGTGACGATAATGTGGGAAGTGTGTGAAAATTGTGTGGTAGGGTGCATCATGTTGGAAAACACAAGAATACCACATGTAGTAGTTGTGATGGTGTTAGGTCCCTATATCACTAGTATAGCCCCTTATTATTGTTAGTGTAAACCCCTTATTGTTATTATTGTACCCTTGTAACCCCCATTTTGTTATTATTGTGCCCTCAAATTATTATTGTTAGGTCGGCTAGGATTACATTGTGGCCCACTAGGATTACATTATGGCCCCATGGACTCCTATATATAGAAAGGAGGTTTTGTGAATTGAATCATCCAAGAATTGTTCATTTATGTAATGTATTGGAGGTTGCCCCCTCGAAGTGGCTTATTTCTAAGGCGTTGATATCTTTTTATTCTACTTTTGGAGCTGGTTACACAACATTTGGTATCAGAGACTTTGGATTCTAGGGTTTCGCTGCTCCAAACAGGTCATCGTGGAATTTTCGCTATAAATTTTTTTCTACGAAGTTTCAGAAGCTGAAATTTTTAGGGTGCGAAGAAAAAATCCTGAGGAAGCTCGTATAAAAATTTCAGAGTTTGGTTCGCAATAATTTAAGAGATATGATCTGTGGAAATCAGGTAGTTTTTCAGGCTCCTAAACAGGTCATCGTGGAATTTGCGCTATAAAATTGTTTCTACGAAGGTTCAGAATTTGAAATTCATATGGTGCGAAGATGAAATCCTGAGGAAATTCATCAAAATATTTCAGAGCTTGGTTCGCAATATTTTTGGAGATATGATCTGTGGAAGGTAGTGCTTTTTCAGGCTTCTGAATTTCATCTCAAAGAGGTGATCGTGGGAAAAGTTCAATAACTCTCTCTCTGAAGATTGGATTGGAGTGCCGTCAAAAGTGGTCACAAGTACACGGCCTGTAGTTTCTTCGCTATCAATTTCAGAGACAAAGGACAAAACAGTGACATGTGGAAAGTCGTACAAGTTAGCTCTACTGAACCAGTCCAGAATTAGATCATTGTAGGAGATTGGACACAACTTTGTCTTGGAGAATCAAAATCAGGTCAGACCTATGGCATTTGAAAGAAGCTTTAGAGGGCTACTACAGGGCGGAATTTCAGATATTGAATATTTTCAATCATAGAGATAATACAATTTCAATATCGAGCTCCTCAAAGCTAGTAAAAGGTGTGTATTTTTTTTTCCGAATTGCATAAGTCTTGTTTGAAGAATCAAGTTGAATTGATTGCAAGGGCATATTGTAGAATAGATATCAATATTGGAGTCCTGAAATGGCCCCTAAAAAGAATTCAACACCCATTAAGCCTTTAGAAGGCTCTACTATGACTCATGAAGATGAAGAATGGCAACATGACATATCAAAATTACAAGAGCAAATGTCGCTCTCGCAAAGAACAACAAAAAATGAAATGGAAGTTTTGAAGAAAGGCGTGGAAACTAAGATGGATGGTTTGAAGAAAGGCGTGGAAGCTAAGATGAATGATTTGGAAGCTAAGATGGATGGCATGGAAGTCGGCATGGAAGCTAAGATGGATGACATGAAGAATGATCTAAAAGCATACATGGAAGGCTTGATGACAAGCTTAAAACCAGAAATGATTCCTAATGGTGGAAATATAGGAGAAGAACCTCTTGATGAGAACAAAATAAATGTTAATCATGATTTCGTAAACTCGAATGTTGGCGGGAAGAACCACCATATTCCAAAAATGGATATGAGGAAGTTTGATGGAAAGGATCCTGTAACATGGATACTACAGATGGAGCAATATTTTGATCTCCATAATGTGCAAAACACACAAAAGGTACGGATTGCAACTTTACATTTAGAACAAAATACATTTGTATGGTATCGATGGCTTTGCTCCCGTAAAAAAATTGTCACTTGGTCAATTTTTACTGAGGAAATGATAGCACATTATGAGGATACAAAGAGCAACACCTTCTTTAGCCAATTGATAAATCTCAAACAAAAGGGTTTAGTGGGGCAGCACATTGAGGACTTCCAAAAATTGAATATATGGGTAACTAATATTCCAGAGGAACACAGGATTGATCTCTTCTTAGGTACTCTAAAGGATAACATCCAACATGAAGTTCGTGTTTTGGAACCTGATTCATTGGAGAAGGATAAAGTCTAATGTTGGCAGGAAGAACCACCATATTCCAAAAATGGATATGAGGAAGTTTGATGGAAAGGATCCTGTAACATGGATACTACAGATGGAGCAATATTTTGATCTCCATAACGTGAAAAACACGCAAAAGGTACGCATTGCAACTTTACATTTAGAACAAAATACATTTGTATGGTATCAATGGCTTTGCTCCCGTAAAAAAATTGTCCCTTGGTCAATTTTTACGGAGGAAATGATAGCACATTATGAGGATACAAAGAGCAACACCTTCTTTACCCAATTGATAAATCTCAAACAAAAGGGTTTAGTGGGGCAGCACATTGAGGACTTCCAAAAATTGAATATAAGGGTAACTGATATTCCAGAGGGACACAGGATTGATCTCTTCCTAGGCACTTTAAAGGATAACACCCAACATGAAGTTCGCGTTTTGGAACCTGATTCATTGGAGAAGGCATTCAGGTTGGCAAGAAAAGTTGAATGTAAAATTATGGCGACAAGGAAGCCTACCACTCAATTCTATAAAGAAGGAAGTGTTGCTACGCCTAGATTTCCACAACCTACAAGGTTGACACCACAACAATTGGAAGAAAAAAGAGCAAAGGGCTTTGCTACAGTTGTGATAGCAAATACACTAAAGGTCATAAGTGTGCTGAGAAGAAATTATTTTACATAGATTGTGAAGAAGAAGAAGAAAATGAACAAGAAGAGGATATACACCGGGAACCACCCCTAGAAGAGGAAGAAATGAATCCGACCATATCGTGTAATGCACTGGCAGGAATTACCACTCCTCAAACTCTCAAGATAGAAGGACATATAAAGAAGAAAGGGGTAATAGTGTTGATTGATTCAGGTAGCACCCATAATTTTATTCATTATAAGGTAGCCAAGGAATTAAATTGTTTCCTATACCCAGCACCAGAATGTCAAGTGATGGTTGCAAATGGAGGAACTATAAATTGCTCCGGAAAATGCCATAATATCAAGCTAACCATGGGGGAATATGTATTGACTAGTCCAATGCTTGCCATTCCTATGGGAGGTGCTGATGTTGTACTAGGAGTACAATGGTTACAATCTTTGGGGACGGTAGCTTTTAATTTCAAGAACTTTTCTTGAAATTTTTTTCAGAAGGAAAGGAAGTTGAATTACGGGGTATTGCGGGGAAGCCAGGAAGGATAATAAGCTCTAATGTCATGACAAAGCTTCTAAAAAAAGAACAGCGAGGCGTAATTGCACAATTATGCTCACTAGAAGTTCCAACATCAAAATCATCTATTTCTGCAGATCTCCAACAAGTCTTGGACAATCATTCCAAGGTGTTTGCAACTCCCAAAGGACTCCCACCTATTCGTGATCATGATCATGCTATTCATTTGATTCCAGGAAGTGTTCCTCCAAACATCCGGCCTTATAGATATCCTTACTTCCAAAAGAGCGAAATTGAACGTATGATTGCAGAAATGTTAGAGGCGGGTATAATTCAACCCAGTCAAAGTTCTTTCTCTGCTCCTGTAGTATTGGTACACAAGAAGTATGGATCATGGCGAATGTGTCCGGATTATAGGGAGCTCAATAAGCTCACCATTAAAGACAAATTTCCCATTCCTGTGATTGATGAATTATTGGATGAATTACATGGAGCAATTTATTTTACTAAGTTGGATCTTCGTTCAGGATATCATCAAATTAGAATGAAGACTGAAGATATTCCAAAAACAACATTTCGAACTCATGAGGGTCATTATGAATTTTGGTCATGCCTTTTGGCCTTACCAATGCACCTTCTACATTTCAAGGGTTGATGAATTCCATTTTCAAACCCTTCCTTAGAAAATTTGTGCTAGTATTTTTGATGATATACTAATCTACAACAGGTCTTGGAAGGATCATGTTGAACATGTTGACAGGGTGCTCAAACTATTGCAGGAGAAACAATTATATGCAAAAAAGTTCAAATGTTTCTTTGGAGTACAAGAGGTGGAATATCTGGGTCATATTGTATCTCACGAGGGGGTTAAAGTGGACCCTAACAAAATTAAAGCCATTAAGGAATGGAAAGTTCCCACAACCATAAAGCAGTTGCGAGGATTTCTCGGGTTAACGGGGTATTATCGCAAGTTTGTTAAGAATTATGGGAGAATAGCAGCACCTCTAACAACATTATTGAAGAAAGATGCATTTTCATGGACTCTTGAAGCAACTAAGGCCTTTGAACGTCTTAAAGAGGCAATGTACCTAGCACCGGTCTTAGCTACACCAGACTTTACAAAAACCTTTATTGTGGAATGTGATGCCTCAGGAAATGGAATTGGTGCAGTTTTAATGCAGGAAGGAAGACCCATTGCTTTTGAAAGTCGTCCAATCAAAGGAAAGTATTTACAGAAACCTATTTATGAGAAGGAAATGTTAGCAATACTACATGCACTGAAGAAATGGCGAACTTACCTAATGGGAAGACACTTCAAGGTAAAAACTGATCATGATAGTCTTAAACACTTTTTGGAACAAAGACTATCATCAGAAGAGCAGCACAAATGGGTCACAAAGATGTTGGGTTATGACTTTGAAATAATCTACAAAAAAGGAAAGCTTAATGTTGTTGCAGATGCACTCTCGAGAAAGAATGAAGAGGTGGAAGCATTGCTTTGTGCCATTTCTATTATCCAACCAGATTGGATAACCGAAGCAAGAGATGAATGGAAGAAGGACAAAGATGTATGGACACTCATTCAAAAGTTGCGGCAAGATCCTAGTACATCTGATACATTTAGTTGGAAAAATGATTCCTTATGGTACAAAGATCGCTTATATCTTTGTAAGAATTCCGAACTAAAACAAAATATTCTTCTGGAATTGCACACTTCTCCTTTAGGAGGACACTCAGGATTTTTAAAAACTTACCACAGGGTGAAGAAAGAATTTTTTTGGGATGGCCTTAAATCTGATATTCAAAAGTTTGTGGCGGAATGTTTGGTTTTCCAGCAGAATAAAGTTGAGACAATTAAGACCCCGAGGACTTCTACAACCTTTATCTATTCCAAGTCAATGTTGGGAGGAGATTTCAATGGATTTTATCACAGGTTTACCTAAGTCCGAAGGAAAGAGTGTCATCATGGTGGTAGTTGATAGACTTACCAAGTATGCACACTTTTGTGCATTGTCTCATCCATTTAAATCAAGTACAATTGCTACTACATTTATGGACAGAATTCAAAAGCTACATGGAATCCCAAGGGTTATTGTGAGCGACAGAGATCCCATTTTTACTGGAAATTTTTGGACGAAGATATTTTCTTGTTTGGGTACTCAATTAGCTCATAGCTCATCTTATCATCCTCAATCTGATGGTCAAACTGAGATAGTAAATAAATGTTTGGAAGGATATCTTCGTTGTTTTGTATCGGATAAACAAACACAATGGGTCAAGTGGTTACCTCTCGCTGAATGGTGGTATAACACTTCCTTCCATACTGCAGCAAAAATGAGCCCATTTATGGCACTTTATGGATATCATCCACCATCCATCACATCATCTTTAAGGGAAAATTCGAAGGTTCAAGCAGTGGAAGATCACATCGAGCATCAGCAAGAAGTTCTCCAACTCTTAAAGGATAACCTGAATTTGGCACAAATTTGAATGAAACAACAGGCAGATCAACATCGTAGCGAGAGAAGTTTTGATGTAGGAGATTGGGTATTTTTACGGCTACAACCATACAAACAAATGTCCTTCAAGCAAGCAAAGAAGGATAATAAATTATCGCCAAAGTACTATGGTCCTTACAAGGTGTTGCAAAAGATTGGTACTATGGCATACAAATTGGAGCTTCCTGCTTCTTCGCGAGTACATCCAGTTTTCCATGTTTCATGCTTAAAGAAGGTTATAGGTGAAAATCTTCGAGTTCAAACAGTATTGCCAAAACTTGATGGGGAAGGGAAAATCATATTGGAACCTGAAGCAGTCATGGAAAAAAGAACTCGACAACTACGGAATCGATCAATTTCAGAGTATCTCATCAAGTGGAAGAACTTACCCACTGAAGATTCTACATGGGAGGATGAGAATTTTATACAGAAGCACCCGGAGCTACTCAAGTGTTGAGGACAACACTTTTTGAAGGAGAGGGGCATGTTAGGTCCCTATATCACTAGTATAGCCCCTTATTATTGTTAGTGTAAACCCCTTATTGTTATTATTGTACCCTTGTAACCCCCATTTGTTATTATTGTGCCCTTCCCACCCCCTCACAAGGGAAATCTCAAGAAGATAAACAAGAATATTTCCAAACCCCATGCCATTTCAAAAAGGGCAGAATTGTAAAGAATGATGACCAAGAAGGACTAGGGTGGCCACCCCGAAACTTGCACTTATTTTATTCCTTCATAAACATAAAACCACTACAACTCATAAAGATATGGACCAGAAGGAGGAAAGTAAGAGAAACACATGAGATAAGAGAAAAAAAATTATATACCCGCTCAAAGGAGGAGGCTTAAACAGATAACACACTTCCTAAGACCCATGCCCTCGCAAAAAGGTGGGAATCGTGAGGAACGAAGATCGCGAAGGACTAGGGTGGCCACCCCAAGATCTCACACTACCTTTCATCCTTCGTGAATTCAAATCCTCAACCATTCACCCTTTTCTCCATAAAGCTAGGGGCCGGAAGGAGGAACATAAAATAACAATGCGAAAAACGAAAAAGAAAAAGAGAACCAAAACATGGCTACCAGCGGAGAAGGTGAGGCTCAAACACAAAAAAAATATTTCAAGGCCACGTGCCCTCACAAAAAGGGGGGAACTACACATATCAATGATTAATAAGGACTAGGGTGGCCACCTCAGGAGCTCACACTTCCTTTTAATATTTCCAAAATACCAATCCACAACAATTTACCCTTTTCTCCATAAATATAGGGACCAAAATGAAGAAGGGAGGAAAGTGACATGAAAAAAAAGAGAAATAAAACATGGATATTGACTCACAAGGGGAGACTTAAACACAATATATGCTTTCCAAGCCCTGTGCCTTAGAAAAAATTGGGGAAATGCAAGGAACGACGACCGAAAAGGACTAGGGTGGCCACCCTAGGAGTTTGCACTTCATTTCATCCTTCTCGGACAACGATCCACATGAATTCCCACTTTTCTCCATAAAGCAAGGGACAGAAATGGAACAAAGCGACATGAAAGAAAGAGAAATCAAACATGACTATCAAATCATAAGGGAAGGCTCAAACAAAGAACAAGCTTCTTGAACCCTGTGAATGAAAAAAGGGGGAAATGTGGGGGACAAAGATCAAGAAGGACCAGGGTGGCCACCCCAAGAATTTTCACTTATTTTCATCTTTCCCAAACACTAATCCACAACAATCCCCCCTTTCCTCTGTAAATATAAGGGCCAAATGGAAGAAGGTAACAAAAAAACATGAAAAAAACAAAGCACAAAAGTGGCTACCCTCTCACAAGAGGAGATCCACTTTCAAACAAACAATAGGTCAAAAAGTGACCCCTCCTACCATATTCAACCACCTTGAAAAAAAAAAAATCACCCACATAACACTCACGACAAAATTTGAATTTTGGAGAAAGGGAGCCAAATTTCAAGAAATGCTAGCAAAACACAGGGCCATCACAAAGCAAGGGGATGTTGGCTTAACCGAAAAGAAACAAAGTAAGGCACCCAATCAAAGCATCCCACCTTTTCACTCCTTTCCACATATATTCTGGCACATCATCATTTCTATATACACAACATAACAAGCAATAATAAAAAAACCAAGAAGACAATCGACAACCTAAACTTGACCACTAGAAAAGATGAGGGCCATGAAAAGATGAGTATATGGAGCACGTTACTACTGTAAGGTAAATGACCCCCCAACCTGCATTCTCTCCACTATTACACCCCTTCGGGTACAAAACACCCAATAACCTTTCCAGCCAAAAATTCAAAGGGGGTCAAGCAAATGAACTCTAAAGAGGAGTTATCGTGGGCAGACACCCAATGCTAGATAAAGCCAATGGCCAAAAATACACCGATGGTACAACATCACTCCTTAAGAAGAGGGAAGTGCCCTAAAGCGCACACCATAACATTATTACAACAATCAAAACATCCAAGAAATGAACAAGTTGCACAAAATACCACAATCCAAATGGATAAAAAAGGACATAATATACTCCAAATTTCCTTGTAAGTGGGAGTGGCTCAAGAAAGGACGAGGAATTCCCTCGAAACCAAAGCCATGATAAAAGAATTCTACCTCATGCTCATTGATGGGGAAACTTTCAATGTTGATGGAACTCAAACCGAGGGAGGGAATTTTCATTACCCAGACACCCAATCCTTCCATGAGGTAATATCAAGGAACATTCAAGAAGACTGGGGTGGCCATCCCAATGGATTACACCACTCTTCATCCATCCCATATTGACCCCACCCAGAAATTTTCCCCTGACAAAAGGATTGAGGTAGCAAGCGCAAATGCAACCACTCCCTTGAACCAACCACCAACAAAAAAAATCATCCAAGAAACTCATAAACCACCACTACCACATTTTGGAGAGAGCCAACTATGAAGGCCCATGCCGTTTGGACCACATCTTCAAACGAATAAAATATCGATCACTGCCACTACGAATGAGTCTGAATGTTTCCATCATATTTCACAAGCACCTCGGTTGTAGAAACCATGCCCTAACGAACATACCGTTGTAGAGAGTTCTCTTGAGAAAGGAGATTATAAACCCCATACAAAAAAAACACTAGGGGAAAGAATAGAACAATATGGGATAGCACAAGCATCGCTTGCAAGTAGAGGAAAAAACAAGTGTGAACTCTTGATAAAAAATTAACGATGTTGCAAGTCTCTTTCGCAAGAGGAACCACCCCGAAAAGCATCAAACCCTCTCTCCTAGAGACACACCAAGTGGGCCTATATTACAATCGAATCCCACCCAACCAAAAAAAAAAAAACCCTTCTATCAATGATCCTACCACAGGTTCAACTATGGTAACCTTGTTATGACTTATCCTTCCTCTAAATGATAAGGTTCAATTAAATTATCATGATGTTGATAGTGGGGAACCACCGTCGTCGACACAATATGAACACTTCACTGGATCATTCAATCAGTAGGAGGAATGAGCGGTGTGTACAAAGGGCAGTGACAGTCAAAAAAGTTTATGACACAGGCTAAGTAGCAATTCCTAGTTGAAGACCGATAATTGCAATGGTCTATTCCCATCACGATTCAATTTGAGAATATTTCTTGATCCTTTAGAGCTAGGAATAAAAACTCGTTGGTTGCATCAGTGTAGCAAGTGTGCAGCCCAAAACATCTAAGGGCATCACAAACTAGTTATTTCCTCAAACTTCCATTGCCTAAATGGCCATAGTCCCTCTAAAAATTTGGTCATGAAGGGGAACCTCCTCCAAGCTAGTTAGCAGGCTGAGGTCTCATTAATTATCGGAATTAACTAGAAAAATCGCTCCACCATCTAAGAACAGCCATGCACCCCCACCAATAGAATCAAGAAAGACCTTTCAATCTATCAATCCATATTATTTCTGGATCTGGTAAGTTTCCTCATGTTGAGTCAAATTAAGCCATAGGTTCCACTCCTGGTGGTGCCCTTCCATCAATTCCTTTAAGTTTTAGCCTTGCGACCATACTCCCCCTGGAACCCAAACACTCTGATTTCTCAGAAGGTGCTGGCAGAGTCCTTAGAGCAACATCGACCGACCCCTAGTCGAAATCATTTATGTTTGAGACTAGGAAAATATTTTATCGTCTTTGAGCCCCCAATTTTTGTTCTTGATTAATGAAAACATCCTTGGAAAATTATTTTGATGTGGTCTATATTTCATAAATACCATAATTTCACCTCTGACAATGAAATATGAATTCCCCTGATAGTCCCTACTAATCATTAACATGGTCCCGAAGGACAACATAATAGGACCAAAATCCTATCGCATTATTCCATGCTAATGTATTCATACCAAAAGCTTGATTTTAGCACTTTAATTTTTTCAAAGTAATAGAGCTAGAGCCACGACGCAACTAATTATGGCCAGGAGCACATTTCCAAAAGAAGGGACTAAAGGGTAGGTGCACACCAAGTAGGCAGGCCAACCTTTATGACCAAAGGTCCAACTACAAGCTCTTAAACTAGAACAACTTAAGTATACACCTTTGGAGTTGGAATTACCACAACTACTAGCATCAAAATTTCCCTCCAATGGATCCTCGTTAAGGGTTTTAGATTGTACTTATTCCAATTACTGGACTCGATGAGCCCATTGTTGTTATTTATTGTCACTACCTCCCCATGTAAGGATTGGGTAATTTACGCGCCTACTGCCTTCCTTGGATGCGGTAGACGTTTCTCAACCTCCCTCTTTGGAATTTAACCCTAATACTCTCTCACCTATCACCATCATGGTAGGCCTCTATCCTACCATTGAAAGTTGATGGGGCATAAATTGGAAAGAAGAATCACCAACATAAGAGTCTTGTGATCTGTCTAGTTATCATAATTCACCAGAGAAGCAGGAAAGCCCGCACCAACATTTTATCTAAAAAATGCATCCCTTCCAAAGAGTCGAGACTTGGTGCACGTATTATATCTAGAATTACTATGATTATTCAAGTAGTATGGTACCATAAAAAAAAGTATAACTGATTTAATTATCCATCCATAGTTTCATAGTCTAAATTAGTTCATACTTAGACATGCATGGCTTAATATTTGAGACAAGTATATGAATACTCAGAGGATCAACTAGGTATCACCCTCCCACTTCAAAGGGAATTCAAAGATGTATCTTTCCAAGAGCCAACCTGAACACCCATCAAGTCAAATAGAAGTCAAAATATCATGTAAAGCTTTTATACCTTGCACCTCTTGCATCCACAAGAAGGGATTAGAGTCCACAAACACTACATGCCAAGGAAATGAAAAATAAACATCGACATCAAATGCAATGGACATGATGGATGCAATATCCACAAAGTGAAAAAATAGGTCACCCTGTCGAGTCACATTCCATCAAGGCCGAATAGGAGTTGGAAACCACCCACCAACCAGCAATAATGGCCAAAGCCTTATCATCCATGGCAACTAAAATGAAAAAACAAAGGGGAGAAAACAAAAACAAGAGATCCCACAAAAATTCTTGTATAAATTACCTCCAAATCCTCCCCAGCCCGCACCAAGGCCACCTAGGAGCCCACCTGGATAGCTGCAAAAATTGACCACAAGCTCATGCGACAACCTCGATGCAAAGGAAAAGTAAGGAAACAAATGAAGAATGACCAACCCCACAAAATCTTTCTCAAAAATGCCTCCTAGTGATCAGTGCCCCACACCGAGGACACCCAGGAGTCCACCTGGATAGCAACAACTATGGACCTCGATCACCTGATTGCCTGCAGTGACCTCAATGCAATGGAAAATTAAGGAGATATAATGAGAATGACTGAACCCACATCATTGCTTGAAAATTCCCTCCAACCCATCCCGCCCACCAACGAGACCACATAGCAGTCGACCTAGGTAGTAGCAATGGTCGACCTCGATCGCTTGATCATGAGCAGAAACCTCACTACAAAGTAAAAGGAAGGAAGTAAAAGGAGAATGGCCAAGTCAACAACCTCTATTATAAATTTCACCCCAACCCTCCCCAGCCAGCACTGAGGCCACCTAGGAGTCCACCTGGTTAGCAACAAAAATGGACCTCGATAATTTATTTCATGTGGCACCCTCAATGCAAAAGGAAAAGGAAGGAAATAAAAATTGAATGACCAAGCCTGAAACCTCTCTTAAAAATTCCCCCAAATACTCCCTGCCCCACAACGAGGAAACCTAGGAGTCCACCTAGAAAACAAACGATGGACCTCAATAACTTGATCACTTGTGACAACCTCAATGTCATCAAGCTTGCTAAAAAATGCATGAACATATCCAAACAGGAGGAGGGATCAGGAAGCCCCTCAGCCCACACACCCTACATACATCAACCTAGGAGATTTCCCCACCGGCTTACCAACTGGGAAATGAATACTTTTCACCTGTAGCCACCTCCACATAGAGGGAGGTCAAAGCATTCCACCTTGAAGTCCTCCTTTGAGATAGCCCCCACCATCAACATAGAAAGCCTCCTCACCATTGGACCACAATTGCATACACAATCAAAACAACAAATACCCATCACCTTGTGTCTCAACATTCCAAGCTGCAAAATTCTACTGTACACAAAAGATGCAAGGAAAAATTTGACCAATTAGATAAAAAATATGGGCCACCACATCTATTAAAACCTCAAAGCTAACACAACGATAAACAAATTGCACTCTGAAAGGAATTCCAAACCTTAATTTTACAACAAGAAGAACCACCCCTCACATCGTCCAATGGAAAAATCAAAGAAAGAGGGGTGGTTTACAACAAAAACCCTTAAACATTCCTCTTAAATGTATGTATGTCAACCCATAATGTTGACATAGAAAGAGTACAATCACAAGAAACAAACACCATCAAGAGCTAATCAATGAAGAGTATGGTCGTCTGAGGTTGCCACACACAACAACCCATCCAATTTCGATAACATAGAGTATAAGGGGAATTTTTCACATATGCCTCCAAGGATGAACATGGCCAACATTAGTGCTCATGTACCATTCAGTGGGGATGGAGAGAATATGAAAGTTGGCCACCCTAAAAATTACCCAAGGCCATTCTTCACGCACGCCCAAACAAACAACTCATTTACCAACCAAACTTTCACATGAAAATAAAACCCCTTCCCCCCACGAAAAGGGAGGAGGTGAATGATATAGCTGTTGAGGAGGTATATCCCCTCTGCGGACAGAGGAAATCCCACTAGCCCTAGATTGTGTCTAGAAACAATCGAATCATGCAATGAAATTGGTTCCTAGTTACAAGAAAGAAAAACAGAGAACATGATAAGTAGCCTACCTCAAATCCTATGCTGTTGTTGTCGATGAAGAAGCGGTGCTCCTCGCCTCTAGCTTGACAGATCACAATCCTTCCATTTGTCACATCTAGACACCTGTACACACATAGAGAAACAACAACATACAATGTAATACTAAAAGCATGTAACTATATAACAGTCAGAGAGGATATCATTCATTGCATCACATGAAAGAATAAACACAAGAATGGAGCCAAAATCAGAGTCACTTATATTATAAATGACAAAAGGGAGATTACAACTAAATGCTTTGACGCTATGATCTTCCTTCAGTGGGGCTTGCAGCGGAGCGTGTCTCAACAAAGCCTGTCAGGAATCTGGACAAAGCTCCCTCTCTTACGGGGTTCTCTTCGGCTCTGCTCTCAATAGTTTCCCAACTATAGTTTCCTTCCTACAAGTTCAGCTCCCAAGCATTCATCTAGCTTGGAAATGGAGAGCACAAGCTTTTATAGATGGAGGAAGGGAAGTTAGGATCCCTATAATCATGGGATAGGCCCTATCTCTTAGGAAGCTCCCATGAGAGGTGGAAAACCACTTTCTATACATGAAGATCCGACGCCAAACCACTCAACATCTTTTGATTATTCATTCAGGATTTTGTTAGAATCAAACTTCCTCCATTTATTTTTAAAAAACATCCCTTAATAAGCTTGGCGTGAGTGAGACACAGGGACAGAGCACTAGTTGGTGTGCCCTCTAGTGTGGATTTCCCTCATTGGTGGGAGGGATGAATTTTCTAGTCGCGCCAAGGCTAAAACATATATTTTAAAGATTTTTCAGAGGAAAAGTTCTTTAGGAGAATGTTTTTCCTTATGCAGGAGGATGCCATGAAGGTGTTTTTAGGACATTTTACTATTCACAGGTCATGGGAATAGTCCTTCAAGGTACGGGACGAGGGATTCCAGGGATGGTGACAAAATTATATGTAACAGATGCCCCCTAAAGCATGAGGCCCGAGAGAGAGGGAGGGGTAAAATGCTTTATGAGAATGTGCCCAACTAAAAACACTGTCGTCAAAAGACCTGCATATACAAATACAAGTGATATCTCTGATACATGATATGTGGTATGGGCGTAGCCATCCATAATAGAGTGAACAATAACCGGAATCCAATGTATGGACGCAGCCATCCTTCAAAGAAGGATCAACAAGTAGACTCAGGTATGGTCGTAGCCAAATGATTCATGTAATCAACCATGATAATCCACAAATAACCAACAGCCTGGATGTTATCAGACAAGATCCAGGGTCTTGTGCTCCATCTTGACCTGAACATAGTACAAGTTTGAGCATGCGAATATGTGAGCTGAAGTCGAACATGCAAGAACATCGTCTGATTACCAGCTAATAATGAAAGATGTTAACAGACAAGAGAGGAACCACCAATAATGACGATGGCTCTCAAGGTACCAAAGGTATAATCCACGAAATGTGAAGAGTGAGCTAGCATCGAACACCCACAGAATCATTCGATCAAAGGTCAATAATGAAAACCTTGCATCGAAATGCGAATAATTTGCCATTGAGGAATGCAGGCTCTAAGGTACTTGAAGGGAGTCTCTAGATCAGCTTCCTGGATAATGAGCTCAAGTCGACAAGAAGTGAGCTTGATTGAAGGTGGGCCATAGTGATTGCCACATCATCGACACAAGATAGAGGAACATGATTTTTGTGAATCAAGAGCAAAATAGAGAATCAGAGGGAGGTTGAAAACTATAGAGGCGAACTTCTCTTAAACATATAGGTAGCACGACACTGGATTTGGCAGTATTTGACATCAAAGGATATGAGGTCATAATGACGTGGCAAATAGCAGATGAGTGGTCAAAAGATATTACCCAAACCCATGGAAGCTACCAGATAATGAGATGAGATGTCCCCAACCCAACACGAATGCAGACAAGTTCCATGTTCACGAGCGACATAGAGTCGACATGACGATGATACTTGTTCCATTTTCCCCCCACCATTTCTAGTGAGTACCCCAATTATATTTGGAAACAATCTTGAAGGGGATAGCATATGCTTGCGATATAATTTTTTCCTTCAGACAAATCCAACCTAGTACATTTTACGAGCCCTAGGAAGGAGGAAATCGGTTAGTGTCATTACGACAGAGTCCGATGTCATCATTTTTAACGAGTTTGAAAAAGGAAGAACTCGACATCTTTTCATGTTTAGAGAGTTTGAAAAGACAGCGGAAACGAAAACTCTAGCAGTCCCATTTTTGTAGATAGTCCCACAAATCTGAAAAGGTAGAAAACTGTGTCTGGGAGAACCTCCTATTCGCAATAGGCTAGGGTATTCCTTTTTCATAAATAATCTATCCCAGACCGAAAAAGGGGTAAACATATACTAGGTAGATGTCGTTTCGCAGCCAATTTAACGAGCTCAAAACGACAAGTGACTCGACAATATTTTCAATTTTAGAGAGTCATAAAAGAGTTGAAAGTTGACTCCTCCTGGAGGAATGAATGGTATAAAGGGTAGCTACTGGTTCCGGTGATGGTGGAACTTCTCAAAACAAGTAAGGGTTAAGAGGCTGGCTAACAAGACCAATCATCGCAGCGGTTCCTCAAGAACGGGTAAAACAACCAAGTGAAGGCATATGATCAGCCAAGCAGATAATGATGATGGAGTGAGAAAACCAAGGCTCATATGGAAAAACAGGCTGATAAAATGGCAATCACAAGAGGTAAAATGGGAAAGGTTTCATTTTTACACAAGCTTGAAATCAGGAAACTCTGCTTCAAGTTGGTTTCATTTTTACACAAGATTGAAACAAATATAAAATATGCTTGAAACCAGTTTCATTTTTACACAAGCTTGAAACGAAAGAAAACTATTCTTGAAACTGTAAGCATGCCCCCAGCATGGTGACTAAATTTGAGGTACTTTCCCCTGAAGCTTCAATCCATATGAAAGGCATATGGAGTGAAGTTTCAAATTACGAGATTAAGGGAAAGACTTGAATGGGATTTTACGATATCTAAACAAAGATTTGAATTGAACGGGAAAGTGTTTCATTGTTTTAACGAGGTTGACACATTAAAAGAACTATCCTTAGATGACCTTGTTTCATTTTTTAACGAGGTTGATACAAAAGACAAACTATCCTCGGAACACCTTGTTTAATTTTTTAACGAGCTTGACACAAGAAAAAGAATTATGCTCCAAACAACTTGTTTCGTTTTTTAACGAGCTTGACACAAGAAAAATAACTATGCTCCAAACACCTTGTTTCATTTTTTAACGAGCTTGACACAAGAAAAAGAACTCTGCTCTGATGACCTTGTTTCATTTTTTAAGGAGCTTGACACAAGAAAACGAACTCTCCTCCGACAAGCTTGTTTCATTTTTTAAGGAGCTTGAAACAAGAAAAAAAAATCTGCTCCAACAAACTTGTTTCATTTTTTAAGGAGCTTGAAACAATAAAACAAACTATTCTCTGACAGACCTCATCATAATGAATAAGAAGTCATACCTGCCAACGGTTGCCTGTCCGATGGAAGGAAAACATCTTGGAAGTTTGGACCCAATGCCCCCAGCACACTATGCACAATGGCAGTATCACTGATTGCGGGCACAGGGTAGGTAGCCACATAATTAACATGTGGCAGGGAGTATACAACCGATATATAAAGATCCAGCAGAGATGATGGTGGAATAGCTGCTATATTAGGACCAAAGAACGCAAGCTGATCGATGGTCACGATCTAACCTTGGTGCGGAAAACACATCATACGAAAGAGGGGGGAGAGAAGCGCGCCCATGGCATAAGTATAATCATAGCCTAGGAGTAAATTAAAGTCCAAGGGGCCAGGAACAACCATCATGTCCATATGGACATTTTTCCCTCCCAAAGTAACAGGCAACTTTGAAAGGATCCCTAACAGTTGACTAGTTCTTCTGTTAAATGCCAACAGATTCTGGGTAACAGGCACAAGCGGCAGCGAACTGAAAGCTTGCGAAGTAGTTGAGGATAAAATAATAAAAGATGTGCCTTCATCTATAATGGTGCTAGTTATGACCATATGGGAGGCCTGTACCGTGATCTCAAAGGGTACATAAGAAGGAAGGCGATAACCTGTGAATCGACCCAATCGAAGGAAGTGACCAAACTACTTGGAGGGGCTACCATCGAACCAAGATGGTCTTCCCCTGGTGTTATGGTAGAAGAAGGAGCATCCTCTGCCACCTCCATCATGGAGGCAGAAGGAGTATCCTCTCGGACATCCATCGTGGGAGGTGGAGGAGTAGCTTCCAAAGGTACAGGGATGGGAGAATCTTTCTCCAAGTCCGAGGAATCTAAAGAAACAAGAAGAGCACGACGGATGTGGGATCCACTCTCAATAGAAAATACCTGGTGCATCACAGACGAGGCCAACTCAACCGATCCCATGACCAATGGTTTGTCAGGGATGGATTCATGATGGCGAATTTGTGGGGGAGCAGGATCAAGCAAGGATGACTCTTTACTGATCGTTGAATCAGCTGGTGATGAACTCAAATAAATCTATTTGTAACCAGCCGGAAGGCATGGTGCAGAAATAGTTGAGTTGTCCAAAACTCTCTTGGCTTCATCCCTATGTGGACAAAGGTGAATGGCATGATGCCCTTCACACAAATTATAGGGATTGGAAAGCTTACCTTGCTTCTTAGGAGCTTTACCAGCACTAGCTAAAAATATGCCCCCAACCTGACTCCCAGAAGCCAAAGGCAATCACGGACGACTGTTGGACCATACTTTGAGCACCTTGGGAATGTCAGGGCAATCTCAAAGAAGATGGTTTCCCTGGCATAACATGCAAGGGAACTTAAATTTCTGCAGAGGGTTGGAAGGTTCATCGAGAGCAGGTGTTTTAGAAGCAACAGCTGTAGAATTAGCCTCTCGCTTATCTGACTTCTTCTTCTTAGTCTTCCTCTTCTTCTTAGCCACCTGGGTACTAGAATCCAAAATTTCACCGAGCGAAGTAGAATATGAGGATGAATAAATAGGTGAAGAAGGGGAGAGGTCCACCTTCGAATCAACATGGTTTTGCTCAGGTGGAGGAGTGGATGGTGTGGTAGCCAGAACACTTGAGACCACAGAGGCGGAAAACAACCAAACAGGCAACCCAACAGTTAACCCTAGGAGGGATAACATGGCCATATAAGGAACACCAATATATCCTAAAGTAGGAAAATGACAAGGACTCCCTTCAGAGGGGACTCCTTGATTGGAAAACTCTGGAAAAGTTTCCATTGGAAATGACCTTGAAATAAAATACTAAGGACAAAAATTCTAACCAGGAATATTTCATGGGAGATTAATTTTTAAGACATTGAAACCAAAATCTGTTGTTTCATATTTTAAGAGTCCAGAAACAAGAAAAAGGTGACTCTATCTCTTTCAAGTTGGACACAAGCTTGAAAGGACAAGAGCTCGATGATCTTTTGAGTTAAAATAGTTAGTAATGATCAAAATGACTGCTCTGGTAATCTAGGTAAATGGGTGTACCGGATATCCATGAACTTCCATATACACCTTGGTAAAAAATGAAAGAGAAATCAACCAAGGACTTGATGTATGTGCAGTTAATCTCCGTGAATGTTGTGTCTGGTGTATCATGGGTAAAAGGCGACAGACTTGGCTTCCTATGGATAAAGAATTTGCAACCTAATGGGGCCTCCCTTTATATACGCGACAGTATAGGGAGCACAAGTCCATACTAGCGTTGTCTGAAGCCATATGGGAAGCGATAGTTGCGAGGTTTAAAGACACCAGAACACCTCTCTAGCCTAGACCACTAAAAATGTTTCGTTAGGTTTCAATGCTTCCTTAGGTAAATTAAATAAGTTTTAAAGTGGATCTTGAATTATGACTCAGTTTGAAGGCCCTACCGCATGTCATTTGAAAATCTCCTATATGCAGCTATATGAGGAAATAAATATTTCAATTCGATGAATGCTATCTAGTTAAGGGAAGAGTTCCAAACAATGATGCCACAGAGAGCAATATTGAAAACGAAACTTTTTCCAAACTAGATGAGTTTCACTATCCCAAATTAGTCTAAAACATTCAACGATGCGAATTATGCAATGTAATCTATGCAAAATCCTCTTTTTTGAAAACTATGCAATTTTAATCTATGCACAATTTCCTATTTTTTAAAGAATAAGAATGAACTCAATGAATTTTTTGATGAAATGAGAATCTACTTAATGCATTCTTTTGATGAAAGAGAATGCACTCGATGCGATTTTTAGCTTTCAATCATTAAACAATGTGATCTAACTTCAATGATAAATCTCAATAACAATTTTCAATGCAATGTGATCTAATGCATTTTAATGAAAAGCAAGCTCTAAGACGAAAACCAAATGAACCCAAATTTTCTTAATGAAGGATGAATGCAAAAGAGATGTAAAAAAACACTAATAATGCAATCGTTGTTTCAAATACTTTGTAACAAAATTCCTCAAAAGGCTACAAGACATATGAGGTCAAGCACAAAAAGGACTTCTAAAGCATGAGCTCAAAACAAGGCATTCATTCCCTTTTACATCAAGCAATCAAGAAAGAAGACTTTTCAGTTGAACAAAGAGAAATGTAATCTATGCTCATAAGTGAAAAATTAGAGGAGATAACATGTAAATCATACAGAGAAAAATACCAGAAGGGAAAGACACACTGGTGAAGTATTTAGGGAAAAAACCTGAATTTTCCATACACCATGAAATTGGCACGACTTTGGTGGGTGAAACTAGTGCCAATTGGTGCGACTTGCTCACTAACAAATGATGCCAATCAGCGTGACTGTTAGAAAATAAAATGTGTGAACAGGAAAAAAAAAATAATTTCTCCCAACCAAGACCAGACTCACCACTTCAAGCAAAAACTAAAAGATCGTAATTGATGAAAAACATAGGAACAAACAAGGAAATGGTCATTTGACTAAATCCGTCAAATGACTAAGACCTCAAAGAGTGAGAAACTCAAAGGAGACTCCCCAGTGGAGTCACCAATTTTTTGTCCAGGTAAATCCCCTCTGCAGACAGAGGTGATCCCACTAGCCCTAGATTGGGTCTAGCAACAATCGAATCACACAATGACATTGGTTCCTAGTTACGAGAAAGACAAATAGAGACAACTATAAGTAGCCTACCTCAAATCCCACGATGTTATTGTCGATGAAGAAGTAGTGCTCCTCACCTCTAGCTTGACAAATCACAATCCTTTCATTCGTCACGTTCGGACACCTGTACACACACAGAGAAATGATGACATACAACATATTACTGAAAGCATGTAATTATATATTAGTGAGAGAGGATATAATTCATTTCATCACATGAAAGAGTAAACACAAGAATGGAACCAAAATCATAGTCGTTTATATTATAAATGACGAAAGGGAGATTACAACCAAATTCTCTGATGCTATGATCTTCCTTCAACGGGACTTGCAATGGAGCGTGTCTCAACAAATCCTGTCGGGAATCTAGACAAAGCTCTTTCTCTTACAGGGTTCTCTTTGGCTCTGCTCTCAATAGTTGCCCGGCTATAGTTTCCTTCCTACCAATTGAGCTCCCAAGAGATCAGCTAGCTTGGAAATCGAGAGGGCAAGCTTTTATAGATGGAGAAAGGGAAGTTGGGATCCCTATAATCATGGGATAGGCTCTATCTCTTAGGAAGGTTCCATGAGAGGTGGAAAACCACTTCCTATACATGGAGATCTGGAGCCAAACCACTCAACTTCTTTTGATGATTCATTTAGGAGTTTGTTAGAATCAAAGTTCCGCCATTTATTTTTTTTAAACATCCCTTAATAAGCTTGGTGTGAGTGAGACATAGGGACAGAGTGCCAGTTGGCATGCCCTCTAGTGTGGATTTCCCTCATTGGTGGGAGGGATGAATTGGTTAGTCATACCAAGGCTAAAACATCTATTTTTATGGTTTTTCAGAGGAAAAATTCTTCAGGAGAATGTTTGTCCTTATGTAGGAGGATGCCATGAAGGTATTTTCAGGACATTTTACTATTCATAGGTCACGGGAATAGTCCTCCAAGGTACAGGATGATGGATTTCAAGGACGGTGACAAATTTTTTTATAACAATAACGAAGAGATGATTTCAATGGCACCAACATGAGAAAAGTCGAGCCCTCCCACCCATTGAAAAGGGAGGAGGTTAAAAATATATAAAAGAGCCAATTTCAATGAAGCCAAAGAGCGACCAAGCAGCACGAGAGTGACATAGTTCGGCGGCTATTAATATCAAGGAGCCACACATGGAAAACTCACCCAACTCTGAGAATACAGAGAAAAAGGGTAAATTTTATCACATATGCCTCTTAGGACAAGCATTGCCAACATTACCTCTCATGTGCTACCGAGTGGGGATGGAGAGAAGATGAAATTCGATGACCCTCCAAATGACCCAAGGAAATTATTCAGGCACACCTGGATAAACAACTCAATTACCAACCCACCTTTCACACAAAAATCCAACCGCTTCACCCCACCAATAAGGGATGAGGCGAACAATATAGCGGAGATCCGATTTCAACGAAGCCAACGAGAAACAAAGGGGCATGAGAGCGACATAGAGAAGATTTGATTTCAGCATATACAATGATTGATCAAGGGACATGAGAGTGACATAGGTAGGTCACCAGTCATCTCTGGGAGCCACACACAACAACCCCATCCAACTCCGAGAACACAAAGCAGAAGGGGAACTTGGGTCACATGTGCCTCTAAGGACGAGCATGGCCAACATTACTGTTCATGTGCTACCAAGTGGGGATGGAGAAAATATGAAATTTTATGACCCTAAAAATGAGCCAAGGACATTATTCAAGCACACCCAAACAAAAAACTAAATTACCAACCCACCTTCCACACAAAAATCCAACCCCTCCCCCCACCAAAAAGGGATTACATGAACAATATAGGGAAGAGAAAATTTCAATAGATCCAACGAGTGACTAAGAGGCATGACAGTGACATATGCACACTGCTAGTCATCTCAAGGAGGCACACACATTAACCCCATACAACTCTTAGAACACAAAGCAGAAGGGGTTTTTTGTTCACAAATGCCTCCGAGGATGAGCATGGAAAATAATACCTCTTTTGTGCTACCGAGTGGGTATGGAGAGAATATAAAAATTGGTGACCCTGCAAATGACCCAAGGAAATTCTTCAAGTGCACCTAAAAAAGAAACTCAATTACCAATCCTCCTTTCGCACGTAAAGCCAACCCCTCCCCCGCACCAAAAAGGGAAGGGATGTGAACAATATAGCGAAGATTCTATTTCAGCGGAGCCAACGAGTGACCAAGTGGCATGAGAGAAACATAGAAAAGAGTCTATTTCAATGGATCCAATGAGCACCAAGGACCATGACCTGAAAATGGAACTATTTGTAAATGTTGTGAAAAGTATCCATTTCCATTTAATTAAGTGTGCAAAGTATTCTCCATGTCTTGAAGGTTAAACAAAGTGTTTTTGGTAATTGTGTTTGAGTTTATGTGTGAGAATTTGTTATTTAAAATTAATATTTAATATATCATAGAAAAAATACATAGCAATAAAAATTCACCATAACATAACACAACAAATTGATGAGGCAGTTCACCCCTCCTGGGCTACATCTGTCGGTCCAAGGCTCCCCAAGGGTCTGTCCTTGCTCTATTATTTTTCTCAAAAATGGTTACACAGTGAAATATATGCCTAAACAGGCAAAAAAAGTTGTGCGTTTGACTTCAGAAGATAGAAATAAGCTAAAAATGGATTTTGTTTCACCTCAAACAGTGAAGTACAATGCAATACTGCTCCATCTCCCTGATGGCCCTGGTGGCCCTTTCCTCTTCCCTGAAGCAAAAATGGCTGAATAAAACCTCTATTCACTCTAAAAACTATACCAAATGCTTCAGAAGGTTGAAGAAAACCAAAATTTACTAAAACTTCATCTTGTTTGGTCGAAAATTGAGAAATTTAGGACCCAAACAAGATTTTTCCCAGTGGCACTAGAAAACCTCCTCCAAAACTAGAGGAAATCCAGTTAGCTTCACCAAATTTTTTGGACAACTCAGATTAGGCTGAACTGTGCTATTTTTAGGAGCAGAAATAAATTTAACTATCAGTTCCAAATGGCATGTTCAAATGCTGAATTTTTTAAAATTATTTGGGCTGGCAGTTAATGTTAAACCCACTCCCTCAGTCATCGCCTACAGGTCACGTGGTTAGGGAGCTAGCACCTAGATGCTAAACCATTTTCTTCACTGGTTTGAATGGGGCTTAGCCCTTGGTGATAGTGCGTGGTTGTGTGGCTTGCAACCCTTAGCCCGAGGGCCTTAAAATAGTTCTCTACCAGTTATAACAAACGACGACCCGACTCACCTGACTCTGCATTTACCAATGACCCACCTTCATTCATGCCGACCCAACTGCTCTTGAACTCTGCTCGACTCGCCTCCGTTCAAAGTGTGCTCGCTACCATGTTGGTCAGGTTGACCCTACCCGAGGAGTTGGGTCAAGGGTTCGACCCTCATGACCTCCAACCATTTCATCATTTTTTTAACCATTGGCTTGGGGCCACGTGGTAGCCTCCGGGAAGGCCACGTGGCACCCTATAATAGGCCCATATAAAACATTATAAAAATTAAGTTTTTTGTCATATAAAACATTTGAAAATGACAATTTTTTTTTTGGTCAAAAAGTCTTTTGAAGGTCATTAGGTGATTTCAAACTTCATTAACTTTCACATACGACATTGGATTTGAGTCTCGTTCACGGTGCCAGAATCGCAGTGATGAGGCCTTTCCAATCGTTCATGTTGCAACCATTTCTGAGCATTTCCATTTTTTAGCATTTTTTACACTTAGAAATCATCTTCTGATCACACCTCCCCATTGGGAAGTTTTTGGACCCCAAAATCCTTCAATTACCTATTAAGAAGATGAGGGTACATATCACTCACCTTTTCCACCTCCATCCTCTTTTCCTTACTTGTTTTGTTGCCTTTTAGACCAACCTGAACATAATCAACACTTCCCCTCCTCGAAGTGTGTGTCCTTCTGTCAAGGATAGCATATTCTTTCATCTCATACAAAAATTCTGGCAAGAAATCATCTATGGATGGCAGTTGAATGTCACATTCATAATCAACAATTAAAGGAGGTGCATACAAACGTAAATTTTCCACATTCAAAACGGAGTACATTTGCACATATGAAGGAAAATCTAGTTGAAAAGCATTATTTCCAACTTGTTTAAGGATCTTGAATGGACCGTAACAAATAGGCTTCATTTTTTTACCTTCTCCTTGCATTCTTTCCTTACTAATATGCAGCCATACCCCATCTCCTTCTTGAAGCTTATGATCAACTATGTGTTTTTCATGCCTCTCCTTGTACTTTCCTTGACTTTTTTCAACATGTTCTTGAACATGTTGATGTATTAGCTAGAATATTTCAGTGAACATGCAAGCTTTGTCAATGTCACTATGCCAATCAATGGCAACATTCTTCTCAAGAATGAGTCTAAAGGTGACTTAGGAAAATACCTAAAACAAGATTCAAAACGTGAAGTATTTTTAGAAGAGTGCTTGGCCTAGTTGTAGGCATGCTGGATGTAATGAAAATGCTCATCCCAAAGCTTGGGATGCTTGCTGCAATAACCTCTCAAAAGATGTACAATGGTTCTATTCACTACCTCTGTTTGGCCATCTGTTTGCGGATGGAAAGCAGTACTCTTCTTCAACTTGGTGTCCATCATCTTTCATAAATTGGACAAAAAATTCCCAACAAATATGGAATCCCTGTCACTAACAATAGAAGTAGGCAAGCCATAATGAACCCATACATGTTGAAAATATAAATCAGAAATTTTTTCAACAGTTATATTTTTCTTACATGGCATAAGAATACACATCTTGTTGAATCTATCGACTACTACAAAAAGATAATCATGTTGCTTTCTAGATAATGGTAGACCTCCAACAAAATCCATAGAAACAATTTCCCATGGTCTAGAAGGTACTGGAAATGGAATATATAAACCAAGCTTCCTATTGCTAGGCTTTCTTGTAGCACATAATGAAAAACCTCTAATGAAACGTGAAACACTATATACCATGTGAGGCCAATAACAATACCTTTGTAAATGTGCCACCTTTTTTCTTACCCCGAAATGTACAGCAATAAGATAAGAATGAGCTTCTCTCATGACACTTAGTATCTCCCCCTGTTGTATACATAACTTGCCCATATGACACAACAAATTATAATGCAAATGATAATAATTCTGCTCAACATGATTCCCTTCACTCAAATTAGCATCCAAATCCTTAAATCAACGTCTGATGCATATTGTTCTATGTAGCTCTCATGTAAAATAGAATCATTCTTAAGTAAAGTAGTAGCACTAATAATAGGCCTTGAAAGCATCTCAACAAATTTATTGAAAATACATTTCTTGTAACTTATTACCAAGTGAATTTGTTGTAAGAAAGCCATCCATTTGAAATGTCATGACTATTGTAATTTACTTTTCAACTGCAAGTACTGTAAAGGCTGATGGTCAGTATGAACAACTGTTTCTTTTCCCATGAAATAGTGTTTCCACTTTTTTATGCGTTGTACCAATTCATACAACTCATTATCATTTGTACGATAATTCACAACAGCACCATTACATGTCTCAGAATGAAATTCTATAGGCTTACCATGTTGTAAGAGAATGGCACCCATGCCGTAATCACTAGCATCGGTCTGAATCTCGAATGGCTATCTCAAGTCTGGTAATGTAAGGAATGGAGCTGAAATTATCTTCTCTTTAAAATACTCGAAATATTTTTGTTGCTTGCCTCCCCTTTGGAAATCACACTTCACACTTGTCACTGCATGCATAGGAGCTACTATGGCAGATAAGTTATAAATAAACTTCCTCCAATACTGAGTTGCACCCAAAAAACTTCTTACCTCTGTCATGGATTTGGGAGTATTACAATTCACAATGGCTTCTACTTTATAAGGATAAATTCTCAAATAAAATCCTCCTATTATATGTCCCAAATAAACCAAATAATTCTTTCCAAATTCACACTTTGACATTTTAAGAAACAACTGATTTTTCTTCAAAATATCAAGTACTTTCTTAACATGCATGATATGCTCTTCTCTTGTCTTGCTGAAAATTAAGATGTCATCTAAGTAGAAAATAATGAAATAATCAAGAAAAGGACGTAATACATCATCCTTTACCCGCATGAAAGTTTCAGGTGCATTTCATAAAGCAAATGGAATAAGAAGCCACTCAAAGAGTCCCTATTTGGTTTTAAATTTTGTCTTCCAAATGTCACTTTCTGCAATTCTAACTTGATGATAACCACTACATAACTCTAACTTAGTGAAATATTTAGTATCTTTCAGCTGATCTAACAAACCATCTATCCTTGGGAGTGGGCAATGATTCTTTACCATTATTTTTTTCAATGCCCTGAAGTCCACACACATGCGCCAAGTTCCATCTTTCTTAGGAATCAACACTATCAGTGATCCACATGGTGAATTTCTTGGTCTTATGAAACCTTTTTCGAACAAGTCCTTAATTTTCCTCTTTATTTCAGCATTCTACATGATAGACATGCGGTACATGCCTATGTTAGGAAGAGGACAATCTTGTTGTAACTGGATTTCATGTTGAATCTCCTTTTTAGGAGGCAAACCTGTTGGTTCCTAAAACATCTCGTGATGTGCATCAAATACATCATATAAATCTGATTTAAGCTTGGAATCACAATTTTCAAATGACTCATGATTCACATCAACCTTGGGCTTAACCATAATAAGTACAAAACTCTTACTAGAATTCACTAGCCTTTTTACTTGTCTCACATTTACCATCGCTATATTTGTCTTCTTGCGATGTGCTCTGACAATAAAATCCTTTCCATATTTAAAAATATGATACTTATTTTCATGGCGATGGAATATATCTTTCCTGTCAAATAAGTAAGGACTTCCCAAAAAAATTCCTGATATATCAAGTGGTACTACATCAAGTTCAACTATGTCAATAAAGTGTGCAGTAATTACAAAACGCAATATGCACTTTCTTGAGACTTGTAAGTTTGCATCCTTGCATTTCCGCACAAGTGGATAAGGCTTTGGATGTGGAATGGTCTCAATTTTAATTTGTTTGACCAAATATTCTGATATGAGATTTTCTTGTGACCCACTGTCAAACAATGTGTCAATTTTTGTATGTTTTGAGACTACCCTCACATGGAGCAATTCAATTCTTCCTTAATTTGGAGCTTGTACATGAAAGTTTGAGGTACTAGTGCTTGGCTTAGTTTCAGTTTCATTTCCCTTCATACTCTTCAAACCCATGGCTGCAATTTTGGTTTCATCACCTGAATCATCACCTAAGTCTTGTGGTGTAGTTATAGTAGTTGTAGTTTTCTTCTGTCCTTTGTTTTTGTTAAACTTCGTTCTTTTTTCAAGATGAAGTTTCCAAAAAAAATTCTCTTCATGGCCTTCTCTTGAAAAAATTTTACATATCACTTTCTCACCCTCCTTTTTGACAGATGCATTCTTTTTTCCTTTTCCCTTAGAGGTTTTATCTTTATTTTTCCCCTTGAAAGGCTTGTTTCTACCCTCATCAAAAGTGTTTTTCCCTGTAGCCTCTAAATGTGTTGCTTGTACACAAACTTCATCTAGACTAGTAGGATTGAACATAATGATAGCATATCTAAGGTAGTTATGCAAACCACCTATATATTTCAGCAAATTATCTTGACTTTGTAAGTATACCCCTAATAAGAGTGCTCTTCTCCTAAACTCTTGGGTGTAGTCTTGTACATTTTTTCCCTTAATTTATCTGAAGTTTTTCCAGTTCATGATAGCCTTTCATAAATGAGCTAATGGATAAAGTTTCTTTTTAATTGCAGTAATAAATTTAGCCCATGATAAAGTGATCTTACCATGTTTTTTAATTTCATCCTTGGTCTTGGCTTCCCACCATACCAATGCTCCTCCATCCATTCTCAAAGAGGTTAACTATATCTTGGTGTTGTCATCATGTAGGTTCTATATCCTCAAATAAAATTCCAACTGTCTTATCTAATTGTCAAGTTTCTCTACATTGACCTCACTATTAAACATAGGAAACTCAAATTTAACATCAAGCTTTAAAAATGGACATTTACCAGTGGTTTTAGACTTGTGAGATTGATTCACCAATGTAGAGGATGACGATGTAGAGGAAGAGGATTAAGATGGGGATGGTGGATCACCATTACCTCCATGTCCTTTCTTTGAATTTTAATCACTTTTATTTCCTCTTGAAGAACCCTCTCCTTCTTTCTGGTGTTTAGACCCTTATCCAACAAGCCTATCATTCCTTTATTGGTAGAGTATCCTCACCATCTCCGTCATGTCAAAAAAATCCTTTCAGAAAACCCGTTCCTCTTCTTTGGGATAAATGTCTTCAGGAGCTTCTCCTTCTCTTGAATACATGCTTGAGGCTTCTTCAATGGCTCTTGTAGGTGGTTCTCTAACCCTTCTTGGTTTAGGATTACTTTTTGCACTAACCAAGTGTCCTTCACCTCTCTTTACTTTAAGCCTAGTAAGCATCAAAACTTGCAAAAAATCAACTATATCTTTGCACAAGAACAAATGTGGAGTAAAAATCTAGCTCCGATACCAACTGATCTGAAAATCAAACTATTTGTAAATGTTGTGCAAAAAAACCATTTCCATTTAATTAAGTGTGCAAAGTATTCTCCATGTCTTGCAGGTTAAACAAAGTGTTTTTGATAATTGTTTCTGAGTTTATGTGTGAAAATTTGTTATTTAAATTTACTATTTAATATACCATAGCAGAAATACATAGCAAGAAAAAATCACCATAGCATAACACAACAAATTGATGAGGTAGTTCACCCCTCCTCGGCTACATTTGCCGGTCCAAGGCTACCCAATGCTGTGTCTTTGCTCTATTAATTTTCTAAAAAATGGTCACATAGTGAAATATATGCCTAAACAGGAAAAAAAAGCTGTGAATTTGACTTTAGAGGATAGAAATAAGCTTAAAATGGCTTTTATTTCACCTCAAACAGTGAAGTACAACCCAATACAACTCCATCTCCCTAATGGCCCTTTCCTCTTCCCTGAAGAAAAAATGGTTGAAGAACACCTTTGTTTTCTCTGTAACCTATCCCAAAAACTCAAAAAGGTCGAAGAAAATGAAAATTGACCAAAATTTCATCTAGTTTGGTCAAAAATTAAGAAATTTTTGACCCAGACAAGATTTTTCCCAGTGCCACTAAAAAACCTCCTCCAAAACTAGAGGAACTCTAGTTAGCTTCACCAAATTCATTGAACAACTCAGATTAGATGGAACCGTGCTATTTTTAGGGGCATCAATAAATTTAACTGTCAGTTCCAAATGGCATGTTCACATGCTGAATTTTTAGAAATTGTTTAGGTTGGCAGTTAACGTTAAACCCGCACCCTCGGTCACTGCCTATAGGTCACATGGTTAGGGAGCTAGCACCTAGGTGCTAAACCCTTTTCTTCATTGCTTTGAATGGGGCTTAGCCCTTGGTGATAGCACGTGTTTGCGGGGCCTACAACCCTTAGCCCTGGGTGCTTAAACTAGTTCTTCTCTTGTTATAAAAAACGAGGACCTGACTCGCCCGACTCTGTGTTTACCAATGACCCATCTTCATTCACACTGACCTGACTGCTGGTGAACTCCACCTGACTCGCCTTTGTTCAAATTTTTCCCGCTTCCATGTTGGTCAAGTTGACCCTCCTCGAGGAGTCGGGTCGAGGGTTCGAACCTCATAACCTCCAAACATTTCATCGTTTTTTTAACCATTGGCCTGGGGCCACGTGATAGCCTCTGGGTAGGCCACGTGGCACCCTATAATAGGCCCATATAAAAAATTATAAAAAATAAAACAAAATTCATATAAAACTTTTGAAAATGACTAATTTTTTTTTTAGTGAAAAATTCATGTTTTGAAGGTCATTGGGCGATTTCAAACTTTTTTAGCCTTCACATACAACATCGGATTTGAGTCATGTTCATGGTGCCATAAGTGCAGCGACGAGGCCTTTCCAGTCATTTAGACTACAACCATTTCTAAACATTTAAAATTTTGAGCATTTTTTACACTTGGACATGATCTCTTGATCATACCACGAGATCGACATAGCAAACACTTGATTTAAACACCGCGAACGAGTACCAATGTGCAAGAGAGTGACATAGGTGGACGTACAGTTGTGTCAAGGAGCCACACACAATAACCCATCCAACTGCGAGAACATAAAGTGGAAGTGGAATTTTGTTCACATATGCCTCCCAAGATGAGCATGGCCAAAACTACCATTCATGCGCTACCAAATGGGGATGGAGAGAAGGTGTAAATAGACAAACCTAGAAATGACCAATGTCCATTCTTCAAGTGCACATGAAAAAAAACTCAATTACCAACTCACCTTTCATAAAAAAATACAACCCCTCCCCCCACACCAAAAATGGAGGAGGTGAACAATATAGTGAAGAGATGATTTAAATAAAGCCAACGAGTGACCAAGCAGCACAAGAACGACATAGAAAATATCCAAATTTAACGTAGCCAACGAGTGACAGAGAGGAACAAGAGATACATAGCGAAGAGCCAATTTCATTGAAGCCAAAAAGTGACCAATGGGCATGAGAGCGACATAGGCAGGTGACCAACCATCTCAGGCAGCCACACACAACAACTCCATCCAACTCTAAGACAGAGTAGAAGGGGAAATTTTTTCACATATGCCTCCTAATATTAGCATAGCCAACATTACTATTCATATTCTACCGAGTGTTGATGGAGAGAAGAAATTTGGTGACCCTAAAAATTACCCAATGTCATTCTTCAAGCACACCCGAACAAAAAACTCAATTACCAACCCACCTTTCACAAGAAAATCCAACCCCTCCCCCTGAAAAAAAATGGGGTAGCTAAATGATATAGTGAAGAGCCAATTTCAATGGAGCCAACAAGCGACCAATAGGCACTAGAGAAAAATTGGTGGGCAGTTACAACTTAAATTTTTTGACACAACTACCCTCTCAGAACATGACCTGACTGAATGTGCTTCCTTGGGCACCCTCAGATGCCACAACCCGATCCACTCGAATGAAGGCATGAAGGAGAAAACAAGGAAAATAGGCAGTCATAAACTTAACATTTTTGATACAGTCACCCTCACACGACCTAACCCGAGCGGACCGGACCGCGTTTCCTTGGGCACCCTTACACAGCATGACCCAACCTACTCAAACGAAGGAATAATCAAAAAATGACAAACAGGTCGCACGAATGTGCATAAGGAAAATAGGCAGTCACAACTTAGGAATTTTGATACCACTGCCCTCACAAGGTCCAACGCGACCCGACCTGAACGCATTTCCTTGGGTGCCCTCACACGGGATGACTTGAACCACCTGAAAAAAGGCACAAGAGAGAAAATGGAAAATAGGTCGCACAAACGTGCACAGCGCAAAAGGATAGTCACAACTTAGAATTTTTGATATGAACGCCCTCACATGAACTGACCCAAGCTGACCTGACCCAACCTGAACATGTTTCCCTGGGTGTGCTCACATGGCACGACCTGATCCACTCGAACGAATGCATAAGGGAGAAAACGGAAAATGGGTCGCAAGAATGTGCATAAGGAAAACGTGCGGTCACAACTTAGAATTTTTGATATGGCCACCCTCACATGACACAATCCGAACATGTTTCCTTGGGTGCCATCACATGGCACAAACTTACATGGCTGAATGAAGGAGCAAGAGAGAAAACATAAAACAGATCGCACGAATGTGCACAAGGAAAATGGGCAGTCAAAAATTAGCATTTTTGATACGAACGTCCTCACACAACACGACCCAACCTGTAAGGACCTCAAGTCATGTATGGAGTCCAAGTGCGGCAGGCAAAACCTGGCGCGTCAGTGCTCGACTTGGTGGGAATGCAATGAACGAAGTTTGATGAAGCGACGAAACTACTATGCGTAGTAATATGGGTGCACGAAAGACATATGGCTCTAAAGCGACGCTACTTATATGGGCACTGCGCAACGTTTAATCATAGCGGGTGAATTTTGTATGGACCCACAAATGCACCAATGTGTTGGTTCACGGGCACAGGTGACATAGGGTGACATAGGGCACCCAAAAGAACTAAACATTAAGGGACTGACATAATAATGTTACTTGGTAATAAAAATGTATCCGCCAAGTGGAATATCACAATGAGCATCAACAACAAGTTCTCCAACTCTCAAAATATAACCTAACTTTGGTGCAAAATCAAATGAAACAACCGGAAGATAAATATTACATCGAAAGAAGTTCTAAAGCAGTCACAGAAACAAGAACTCGACAAGTACGATCAATTTCAAATTATCTCAGCAAGTGGAAGAAATTTCCTGTAGAATATTCCACATGGGACGATGATAATTTTATACAGAAGCATCAAGAAATAATCAAGCGTTGAGGACAACACTTGTTTGAAGGAGAGGGGCATGTTAAGCCCCTATATTAATAGTGTAGTCCCTTATTATGTTATTCTAACCCCCTTATCGTTATTTTTTTACCCTTGTAACCCCCATTTTTTTATTATTATGCCCTTAAATTATTATTGTTAGATCGGCTAGGATTACATTGTGGCCCACTAGGATTACATTATGGCCCCATGGACTCCTATATATAGAAAGGAGGTTTTGTAAATGGTATCATCCAAGAATTGTTCATTTATGTAATGTATTGGAGGTTGCCCCCTCGAAGTGGCTCATTTCTAAGGCGTTCATATCTCTTTTCTTCTATTTTTGGAGCTGGTTACACAACAAAATAGTATTCAATATGATGATTTCGACCATGGGGGATGGTTCACCATTTTTTAAGTAAAAGGGCAAGAATATTAAAAAATAATAAAATAATAAAACTACTTTTTCAACTTATCTCCCAAATGTTCTACAAAAATTTCAAGTGGGAGTACTCGTTGGACGCAAAAATTAATTCCTCATCCAAGGAGTACCGATGTTGCATACTTTTGATGGACCCTTCTACACAATAAATGAGAAATACATGAAAAAACTTGATTTAATCACGATTTTCATGTATTTCAAATTTTTTGTATAGTAGGATCTATCAAAGTATGCAATATGGGTACTCCCTGGATGAGGAATTTAATTTTTCATCCAATGAGTGCTCCCGCTCAAAATTTGAGTAAAAACTTTGAGAGATAAGTTGAAAATAAGAGTGGAAAAAATAGATTTTACATTTTTCCCTCCAAAATTTGACGATGTAATCAAATCTGATTTTATTATTTGCACTATTATTTTATAATTTCCTTAGGAGGCCCATTTTAGACCCCAAGAATCCCCTAATGACAGGAAGAACAGTGCCAACGAGTGGAACAGTGTTACAATGCCTATAGAAAGAGTTGATTCGAGTCAGACACGACTCCACCCATGTTCAAGGTAGCAGGTCAGGGCACCATGACTCGAATGACCCTCTAAATGTGTTTTCAGGAAGATACGTGTAAACACATTTTTGTTGGATTGGGGTTCCTTACAAGTGCTGGAGCTGGGTCTGAGTATTGTCTGTTGTGGAAGTCCTACAAAGAGTTAAATTACCTGGAAAGAGCATAAATGGTTTATGTAGGCTTGATGTATGATTAATTGTAAATTATACATATTCTTATGAAACACAATATCAGGAAGATTTAATATTGGGAGTTTCTACTCCCGTGAATGTTATGGGATTCATGTGGATTTGATATTGATGTTTATGTTGTTTTATTTCCGCAGAAGAACAAATTTATAGATTAAAATAAAAAGGTATTGTGTTAGGCATAGTCTACTTGTGGAGTATTTGGAAAAGGATAAAAAAGGTAGTGTCGCACCTGTCTATAGAGTGGTTGGGAGACTACCACAGGTGTAGGTGTGTGACATGACCCAACCTGAACATGTCTCCATGATTTCCTTTACATGACAGGACCCGACCCACTCGAAAAAGGCACAAGGGAGAAAACGGAAAACGGGTCACACGAACACGCACAAGGAAAACATGCGGTCACAACTTAACATTTTTTATACAGTTTCCCTCACATGAACCGCCCTGACCCAACCAAATGCATTTCCTTGGGTGCTATCACATGGCATGACCCGACATGTGCAAACAAAGTCACAAGGGAGAAAACTCCAAACAGGTCGCACAAACGTGCACAAGGAAAACAGGTGGTCATAACTTAGCATTTTTAATATGGTCGCCCTCACACAACCTGACCCCACAAGACTCATAAACGTTTCATTGGGACACAGCAAAACCCAATGTGCCCAAATGAAGGCACAAGGGAAAAACAACAAATGAGTCGCATGAACGTGCACAAGGAAAAATCACAGTTACAACTTAGTATTTTTTATACAACCGCCCTCAGAGGACCCCACCCGACCCAACACGAACGTGCTTCCTTGGGCACCCTCACAAGGCATGACCCGACCAAGTGAATGAAGGCATAAGGGAGAAAACGAGAAATGGGTAACATGAACATGCACAAGGAAAGAAGGCAGTCACAACTTAGCATTTCTTATACAGCTACCCTCACATAACCTGACCCGAATTTGATTCCTTGGGTGCCATCACACAGCTAGACATGATGTGCCTGAATATAGGCATAAGGGAGAAAAGTGAAAATGGTTGGCACGAACATGCATAAGGAAAATGGGTGGTCACAACTTATAATTTTTTATACAAATGCCCTCACACAACCCTACCTGACCTGACTCGAACATGTTTCCTTAGACACAATCACGTGGCATGACCCGACATGCCTGAACAAAGTCACAAGGGAGAAAATGGAAAATGGGTCACACAAACATGCACAAGGAAAATGGGTGGTCAAAAATTAGCTTTTTTGATATGCCCATCCTCACACAACCCGATCCAGATGCATTTATTTGGGTGTCGTCAGATGGCCTGACCTAATGCACCCAAACAAAGGCTTAAGGGAGAAAACGACAAACAGGTTGTATGAAAATGCAAAACAAAAATGGGTGGTCACAACTTAGCATTTTTTATACGGCTCCCCTCAGGAACCCCAACCTTACCCGACTCGAATGTGTTTCCTTGGGTGTCATCACACGGCACTACCCGATGCACCTAAAAAAAGGCACAAGGGAGAAAATGAAAAACAGGTTTCCAAAACCTACAAAAGGAAAGTGGTAGTCACAACTTAGCCTTTTTTATATGGCCTCCCTCACATGACCTGACCTGTAAGGCCCCAGCTTCATGAGGCACATTCACGGTGACGGGCTCGCCCACCAGGCATTTGGAAATAGTTCCAGCGCCATGCGATATTGTGGCTGTATTGTCACACCATAACGACATGAGCATAGGCATGTGATGATGGAGGAACACGGCTAGTGACCGAGCGACGTTAGCGAGGGCATCGTCACATTATATCTAGCGGGGGTTGTTGGCTGTGAGATGGTATAGCAGCACATCGCACCATGACTATAGATATAGAAGCCAACTTATTAAACGTTGGGCAACCGATGTTACACATAGATATGAACACCAAACAAGGAGTCGGTTGGGTTGGTTCAAGTCCACTGAGTGACCCATGACATTATACTACACGTGTATAAATGGAACATGGAGATGGAAATTTTGAAACCCATCGAATGAGACATAACAGATTCGAGCTAAGGCGAGAAGTATTGAAGCATAATGATCTTCACCAAAAACTCATTGATAGAAGCCACAATCACTGCATCGAATAGGCCAAATGCAATATGACGAGCAGAAGTTCAGAAAATTGGGTCAAGTCGTCAATGCAACGAGGGCATCGGGTCGAGTTGGGTAGTGCGTGCAAGATATCATGCAGAATAGTACTGCAGAACATCCGCAACACAGGTCGAGTCAGGCAGAGCATAGGGTGTCGGGTCGTGTCAAGTAGCACGTGCAACAAAAATGTGCAAAATTGTACCGTAGGGCCTCCGCAGTGCAGGTCAAGTTGGGCAGGGTGTACGACAGGTTGAACTTGAGTAAATATCTCATTTTGAAGTGCTCGTAAGTCCGAATTAAGTGAAACAAAATGTATCAGGTGCATACTGGTGGGCCAAAGCCAATCAAAGTGCGAGGAGTCATCTTGGACACACAGTGAGCTCGAAAAGCACGTGAAAATTACGGGAAGTAGCTGACCCAGGGTGACCCAAGTGATCTGCATCATGACACTTGAGTAGATTGTGCAGAAAATTCCTAGAGGTGATTTCAATGTTGAAAATGGATGTTTTGGGATGGTTTAAGGATTTACAAGTGTTGGAACTTGGTCAAGAGGTAAACTAACCTTTCCAAGGAGAAAAATGGGATTTTGTTGGATTAGACTTTGTATTGTATTTTATACTTTATGAAGCATATTATCAAGAAAACTTATTAATAGGGAGTTTCCCCTCCTTTTTATGTATGGGCGTACCTCTGGACATGATGATGATGTTTATGTTTTATGCATATTTAAATAACATTATGATTAACTAATTAATATAGGGTTGCTAAATTTGTAGTCCACTTGTGGAGCACTTGAAAAAATAAAAACAATCATTAGGGGAATTTTGATGTCTAAAATGGGCCTCCTAAGAAAAATATACAACAAAAATAAAATTTATAAAAGCCAATAGAATTCAAGATGATGATGTTAAACATGGTGGATGATTCACCATTTTTTAAGTAAAAGGGTAAAAAAATTAAAAAATAATAAAATAATAAAATTACTTTTTCAACTCGTATTTTCAACTTATCTCTCAAAGTTTTTACTCAAATTTCGAGTGGGATTACAAATTGGATGCAAAATTTAATTCCTCATCTAAGGAGTACCCATGTTGCATACTTTTGATGGACCCTACTACGCAAAAAAAGAAGAAATACATGAAAAAAGTGATTGCAATCAAATTTTTAGTGTATTTCTCATTTTTTGTGTAGGAGGATCCATAAAAAGTATGAAACATGGGTACTCATTGGATGAGGAATTAAATTTTTCATCTAACAAGTACTCTCGCTCAGAATTTGGGTAAACAATTTGGGAGATAAGTTAAAAATACAAATTGAAAATGTAGTTTTTTATTTTTTCCCTCTAAAATTTGGTGATGTCATCAAATCTTATTTTATTATTTCCACTATTATTTTATAATTTCCTTGGGAGGACCATTTTAGACCTCAAAATTCCCCTAATGGTAGTGCCACACCTATATATAGTGTGGTTGAAATACGACCAAGGTATAGGGGCGTGACAGTTGGTATCAGAGCCAAACTGATCCCATTGTTTGGAAGCAAGTAGGGACAACTTACAGGTTAAAGCTAAAAATGGATTGTGCAAGCATGGATACTAATGCAGGGTTGAAATAAGTAGTGGAGCTTGGTACTATAGAGTTTAGCAGGGGTAGGAACGAAGTCATGGCCGAAGTTGAATTGATGAAAGAAGTAAGTTTGAAGGCTCAAGTTGGACTTGAGAACATGATGGGACATTGGAAGGATATTAGGTATCAATATCACAAGACTCTTGTGCAAGTGTCTGAACACTTGGAACACATTGGAGATGGGTTGATGGGGATGCGGAAATCTTTGGATGGTCTACATGAAAAAACTGTTGAGATAGAGGATATTGACATGGAGATACAACAAGGTGAAAAAAGGCTTCAAGAACTCTTTGTTGAAAGGGCTCACTTGAAGGAAAAGAGCACCACATTGCAGGCTAAAGTCAAGGACATTCAAGATGAGATGAAGAGGAGCTTTCTTGATCTAAAACCTATTGGTTTGAAGGAAGAAAATGCATATGATGACACACTTGGAAAATATGAAGACCAAACTATGATGATCGGTGCACTTCGATTGGAAGGAGTTAATCTATGTCAGATTGTGGTACTTAATAAAAATTTGAAGAGAAAGAATCTTGAGCCAACTGAAGTAGACCTAGGATCGGATTGGTCTATGGAGTCTCATGAGAATAAATATGTGAAAATTATTGTCAGGTCGAAGCCTAGTTTGAGAGACATGTTGGAAGAATACATGTTAAAAAATATTATGGATATAAGGTGAAAGACAAGAATAAGGGATGATGATGAAAGTTCCTTGGACTTGAGATTTGTGTCTACAACCATGCATGGAAAGAATTTTTCTTCTTTTACAAAAACAGGGGCTACTCATAGCTTCCTTAGTCAAAAGGAAACTTCATCTCTTAGGAAAAAGAAGGCTGGCATGGAGAAAGATTTGAGTGCTTTCAAGGTAATCAATTCAGGAATGAAAGTAGTGGCTGGTGTCATGAAATACACACATGTGAGATTAATATCATGGTTTGGAAAGATGGAATTAAGAGTCATTGACATGGATGATCATGCTATGCTATTGGGGCGAGAATTTTTGGTTGCAGCACAAGATATACCTATGGTGCACTAACACATTCTCTTAATTCTTGATGATGGGAAAACTATGATGGTTCCTATGACAAGGAAAAGTCATTTGGGGTATCAGCCAAGAATGGATTCATTGATCCTATATGAGAAGGAACCTGATATGGACCATGATTACATGGGGCATTGGGAACTCGAATCTTTGGCTCAAACAACAAATGAACAACTCATGTTTGATCTTGTTGGACAAGACCTGAAGAAAAGAAGGAATGGAGGGGAGATGACTTCACTTCGTGAGCATGTAGTAGATAAATCTACTCGAGACCTTCACCAAGATGATGTAAATAAGGGCACTTCTTTGGACATGGGACCAGGGAAATATTATGGAGGTAGAGATCCAGCTCACATTGTAGACTATTGCAGATATGTTATGGCGATACATGATTTTCAATTAACAAATGAAAATCTTGGGAAACTAGGATGCACTCATGAGGAGGTTGATGCTATTCATGAGTACTTAAAGACTCAGTATCAGTCCGATACATGGGTGGATGAAATTTAGGGAGGTAGCTTCCTTGCCCTTGCTTTGAGATAAACCTTTGGGAAAAGGGGGTGTGGAGACTTAGTGCATGGAGGACCACACCACCCTCGAAAGAAAGGGGCCTTTGGGAAAATGTCCCACGTGCATGGATGGATAGATGCTTGGATGAATGTGACTACCTTGATAGCACATTGGAGTAGCATCATATATAACATATTTTATATAGAATGAAGGACAACTTCATGAACCTTAATATGGCACCTCGATGGATTTGGTGAGAGGGATATCTCTTTCTTTGATGACATTGCTTGGAAAATGTGAATACTTGGCATTAAAATAGAACATGGGTTAACATCATGGACAAAAAAATTTGGTTCAGATGGAGCACACTTCATGGACCCAAACATGGCACTTGGACTTTGGGACAGGTTCTTGTTTGAGTTGATGATGTGACAAGAGCTAGAGAAAATACTGATGGATGGCATGAGGATGTACATCCTTATGAGGAGGATGTACAGCTGGATGGATCACCTAACTTGCTTGAATCATGAGGGAAATAAATGATACAGAGGTGTGCTAGATGTTACAAACATATGAATATTAGACAGAAATATGTGGTTATAAACATCTTATTGAGTTGAAGTATCTTGGCTACAACTTCACATGGAGGTCAACACTACATTGAGAAAGGTTCCGTACACTTGGAGGAAGACATGGACTTGGCATTTGATGCATTATTGGATGATTATAGCAGATTTGGAGGCATGAACACTGTTGGAAATTTTGGACTCATGAACACTTTGCAATGATAGTTGTGACGATATTGTGCATGTGGATGTGGTAATAGATCATGTAGAAAAATTTTGTGACAAACATTGTGACGATATTTTGCAGATGCAGTTGTGATGATAGATCATGCCATGATAGGATGATGTTGTCAAGGGATGACAAAGCTTTGAAGTGGTGGAGGATGTAAGGCCCCAACTTTGTGAGGTGTTTTCCCAGTGACGGGCATGCCCACCAGATGTTTGGATGAAGTTAGGGCATCATGTGACATTACGGGTGTATCGTTGCACCATAACTACATAAGCATGGGCCTATGATTATGGAGGTACATAGGCAGTGAGCAAGAGATGTTAGCGAGGGTGTCATCGTATTATATCCATCGAGGGTCATTGGCCAAGCGATGTTATAGCGTAACATCACACCATAACCGCAGATAGAGAAGTCGACATATTAAACGTTGGGAAACCAATGTTACACATAGTGGTGAACACCAAATTGGGAGTTGGGTGGGTCGGCTCGAATCTGCTAACTGACCCACGCCATTACCATTAAGGGATTTTTGAGGTCTAAAATGGACCTCCTAAGAAAAATGTACACCCACAATAAAATTTATATGAACCAATAGGATTCAAAATGATGATGTCAACCATGGGGGATGATTCACCATTTTTTAAGTAAAAGGGTAAAAAGATTAAAAAATAATAAAATAATAAAACTACTTTCTCAACTCGTATTTTCAACTTATCTCCCAAACTTTTTACTAAAATTTTGAGCGCGAGTACTTGTTGGATGAAAAATCTAATTCCTTATCCAAGGGGTAACCATGATGCGTACTTTTGATGGACCTTTCTACACGAAAAATTAGAAATACATGAAAACATGTGATTGCAATCATGTTTTTCATGTATTTCTCATTTTTCATGTAGTAGGATCCATCGAAAGTATGGAACATGGGTACTCCTTGCATGGGGAAATAATTTTTTTATCCAACGAGTACTCCTGCTCGAAATTTGAGTAACAAATTTGGGAGATAAGTTGCAAATACGAGTTAAAAATTAGTTTTTTTCCCTCTAAAATTTGATGATGTAATCAAAACTTATCTTTTTATTTCCACTATTATTTTATAATTTCCTTAGGAGGCCCATTTTAGACCTCAAAATACCCCTAATGACTACGCATGTATAAATGGAACATGGATATGGGAGTTTCGAAACCCATCGAATGAGAAATAACATATTCGACCTAAGGCGAGAAACCTTGAAGCATAAGGAGCTTCACCAACAACGTGTTGGTGGAAGCCACAACCAAGGAAGCGAACAAGTTGAACGCAATATGAAAAATGAAAATTCAGATAGTCGGGTCGAGTCATGTGCAGGACAACATGCAAAACAATACCATAGGGCATCCACCGCATGGGTCGAGTCGAGAATAGCGCAGGGTGTCAGGGCGAGTCGGGCGACGTGTGAAGGAAAAGCATGTGGAACGGTACCACAGGGCATCCGTAGTGCAGGTCAAGTCGGGCAGGGCATGGGGCAAGCTACACGTGAGTTCAAACCTCATTTTGAAGTGACCCTAAGTAGAAATTAAGTACGACAAAGTGCAGCAGGTGCATATTGGTGGGCCAAAGCTAACTAAAGTGTGAGGAGTCAATTTAGACACACGCTGAGTTCGGAAAGCACGTGAACGTTATGAGCAGCAATTGATCCAAGGTGACCCAAGTGACCCGACAGCACGACACTTGGGAAGATTGTGCAGAAAATTCCCAGAAATGATTTCAATGTTGTAAATGGATATTTTGGATTGGTTTAAGGATTGACAAGTGTTGAAACTTGGTCAGGATGTAAACTAACATTGCCAAGGAGAAAAAGGGGATTTTTCTGGATTGGAATCTATATTGTATTTTATACTTTACAAAACATATTATTGGGTAGACTTATTAATAAGGAGTTTCCCCATCCTTGTATGTATCGGCGTACTTGTGGACATGATGATAATGTTTATGTTTTCCGAATATTGAAAGAACACTGTGATGAAGTAATTAAGATAATGTTGCAAAAGGTAGAGTCTACTTGTGGAGTACTTGAAAAAGTAAAAACAAGGTATTTTGGCACCCGTCTATAGTGTGTTTGAAAGACTAAAAAGGTATAGGGGCATGACACGACCCACCCCGAATGTTTTTCCTTGGGTGCCCTCACATGAAACGACCCGAACCACCCGAACGAAGGCCTAAGGGAGTAAATGGAAAACGGGTTGCATGAGCATGCATAAGGAAAACAAGTAGTCACAACTTAGCATTCTTTATATGGTTGCTGTCATACGACCCGACCCTACCTGAATCGAACACATTTCTGTGGGCACCCTCACACACCAGAAACTGGCCTACTTGATGGTAGGAAAAAGGTAGAAAATGAATAATGGGTCGCACGAACATGCACAATTCACACGGGTAGTCACAACTTAGAATTTTTGATATGGCCACCCTCACAAGACCCAACCATACCTGAACACATTTCCTTGGGTGCCCTCACACAACACAACCCGACTTGACCAAACATAAGGACAAGGGAGAAAACAAAAAATGGGTCGCACGAACGTGCACAAGACACATGGTCGGTCACAACTTAGAATTTATTATACAGATCCCGTCACACAACCCAACCCAACCCGATCCAAATCTATCGAAACATGTTTCCTTGGGCTCCCTCATACAACACAACTTGATGCGCCCGAATGTAGGCACAATGAAGAAAACGGAAAATGGGTTGCACAAACATGCACAAGGAAAACTGCCATTCACAACTTAGCATTTTTTATACGTCCGCCCTCACACAACGCAACCCAACCTGACCGGAACGCGTTTCCTTGGGTGCCCTCACACAACGTGACCCAATCTGCCCGAACGTACGTACAAGGGAGAAAAATTCAAGCAGGTTTCACGGATGTGTAGAAGGCACAGGGGTGATCACAACTTAGCATTTTTGATACAAACACCCTCACATGACCTGACCCGACCCGCCTGAATGTGTTTCGTTGGGATCCGTCACACGACTGGACCTGACTAGACCTGACCCACCTGATGTAAGGCACAAGGGAGGAAATGGGAAATGGGTCATGTGAACATGCATAAGGGGCAAAGGCAGTCACAACTTAGCATTTTTTATTCGTCCTGCCTCACATGATCGGACTTGACCCAACATTCTCGAATGAAGGCACAAGGGAGCGATCGGAAAATAGGTCACACGAATGTGCACAAGGAACACGAGCAGTCACAACTTAGAATTTTTTATACGACTACCCTCACATTACCCTTCTCGACCCAACTTGACCCGCTCGAACTTGTTTCGTTGGGTGCCCTGACATGACCCGACCTGACCCGGCCTGCCTGAATGTGTTTCCCTGGGTGCCCTCATACAACTTGACCTTTCACACCCCTATACCTATGGTAGTCTTTCAACCACTCTATAGATGGGTGAAACACTACCTAATTTTTCTTTTTTCAAATACTCAACAAGTAGACTATTCCTAACTCAACACTTCTTTAATTAATCTTCCAAAGTGTTCTTCAGTGTGCATAAATAAACATAAACCTGAATGCCAAATCCACATGAGTTCCAATATATTCAAGGGAGGGGAGACTCATTTTATTAAGTCTGCTCGATATTATGTTTCAATAAAATGTACAATATACCATAATTATACAATCAAACCTGCACAACCCATTTATGCTTCTTTCCAAAGCTTTTACCTCTTGGCCCAAGCTCCACAACTTACCAGTCCTAAAACCAGCACCAAAAATTCACAAGGAACCCAAATTCCATTCAAAACATGCTTGCCCATGTTTTCCTGAAAACCCATTCAGAAGGGTCACTTGGGTAACTCGGTGCCCTGCCCTGCACTCACTTCTGCATGTGGTCGAGTCACTCAGGTCACCGCGTCATCCGCCTGACCTACTGCACATGGTCAGGATTGTGTTTACTCGACTTAACAATTTTTGCATGCCTGCAAACATGTCGGCCCTTCGTTTCTTTTTTCTGTTGTCTTGAACATGAAGTTATGTCTGCCCTACTCGACCTTGCATGAACTTGAGTCACACAACTCTTCCATGCACGCTGCGGCAGGATCACAGAACCACATGAATCACCTGCCAAGTGACCCATCTACACCTGAAAAATATAACATGTCGTGCCTTCCACTATCTCACCCAACTTGACGAGCTAGATAACCAAATTCTACCCAAATTTTCTACGCGCTGCAACTACAGCCGTTTCACCTGACTCGACCTAGCCTGAATGTAGAAAATAGGACTCCACCTAAAACTTGACTTTTGTCTTCGCTCATAGTGGAAGCTCACCTCAAGAAGATGTTGAATACTTACTTGATGCTCGAATTCTCGATTCAATTCGCTCCTAGTCCAACTCCAACCATATCCACCATATTAATATGCATTCAACTATATGTCTGGGGGAATTTTCACGAGCCGACCCATATTTCCCCAAATCATCATTTCATCCTACCAATTTCATCACATTGGCCTTATTGTAATAACTTAGCCATGAAACCTTTACACTACCATGCAATATATAAATTTCGGTCCAACACTAAAGTAGCTTTCTCCAACACTTAGTATATTTTCACACACCTTCTTACTTATCGCTCCATTCGTCGCACTACAGCCAATATTTTATAACATAATAGCCGAATTTTTTATTTCATCATTTTCATCTGTCGGTGTGCTCATCTAACTATACATGTTATTTTTGCCACTTCATCAACTGTCATTCGTCGCATGCCCAATGAATTCTTCTGCCACACATAATCTCCATAGATTGACTCGTGGTCCTTACAGTATACACCACTTTAAAACATTTTCATCCCTTGAGAACATAATCCCATCATCACACGATCTATTGTCGCACTCCATATGCAAAATATTATCGCAAATTTTGTCCCAATTTTTTTTTTCATATGCGAAATATCATTGCAACATCCATTGCAAAGTGGTGTTGACTCCAACATCTCCAGCAATGTCCATGACACCAACTCTACCATCAAAATGTAAAAAAAGCATCGAGATGTGATGAATCTTAACCTACTACATGCCTCAAACCTGCCTATAAATCTACAATAAATAATGTGTTGGATGCCCCTGTGATGGTGATAATTTGGGTAGATAATCCAACCGAACATCACCTCAACAAGAACATATTATACCTACATCATCATAACTGCTACATCCTACCATCAAGTGTCCATCTCACTCCATGTCCTACTCATAATGTTTATAGGACTCACTATATTGAGCAAATGAAAATGATCCTCATCTCCATGTTAGTCTAGAAGGAGGGGGAAGTGGAGGCCGAAGGCTCTCCCTCTTCCTCAGTTATCATCTCAATCCACCTATCTGTATCTTCCTCTTCCAATATCAACATCTATGATTCCCAATTTTCTTCCTGAATTCATGGTCCAAAATATTCCCTTTCTTGTTGGGAAAAATACTGAGAGGGGGGGGGTGAATCAGTATTTACTGCATAATCAAATCTTTTTACTTTTTCATTCCTTAAAACCCATACGCTACTTTCCTTCAGTAAACTAGCGTATATACGCGGATCCCCTTTATGAAACTAGCGTATACACAGAGATCTAGATCTGTCATTCAATCTTCACTTATATTATTCCATCATTCATTCATCAGATGTTCAATAAACAGTAAACATGTGCAGTAAGAACAGAATAAACCATCACACAAAGCATCACACACAACACTAGGATTTTTAGGTGGAAACCCAAACGGAGAAAACCACCGTCATAGTCAAGCCACCTTCAATATTTTATTATAGAGAAAACATCTTACAACATATGTGTCACATTTTACCAAGACGGGCAGCACCCACCGCGCTGCCATCACCCTCCTAGGGAGCTCCAACCCCCCGACTCGCTGACCACCCTCTCCGGAAGGAGCTACGACCTCCCCGATCTCGTTTACCACCACCGGAAGGGAGCTACACCCCTCGACCGAAGGCTACAACCTTCAAGACCACTCGGGACCACGTTTCATCAATTTTCACACCGGATCCAACAACTTTAATAGAACACCACTTGCAGCTACATTTCATCATATTTTGGGGACTGATCTCTTTCCATACTTTTAAGCACAAACATACATCACCAACAGATACTTATCAACACAGATCAGATAGTAGAAACACAGCAGAACAGATTAGATATTTCATACCCTTTGCTTCAGCAACCCTAGTTTGCATACGCGCTTTTACTTCACTGATGTCGCGTATATACGTGCTTTCGTCCACACAAACCAGCGTATACCTCAGAGTATATTTTATTGCGCATACGCGCTTTCTCTTCGCTGAAGCTGCGTATATACGCGCTTCCTCCGCGGTGAAGTAGCGTATAGATCTTCAATCATTGCAGAAAGGAAGATACTTCATAGATTCATCATATCGATATTCATAAAAGCATTTGGGGACCACCCTTTTCTTGTAATGTCCGAGCGTTCGCCTAGATGCTCGCCATCGTCGCATCTAAGCCTTCCATAATCGGATCTTGCAAATACAGGAGCAATTCAGATAGACAGATCCCTTTCTTCACTGGCATCATACACTGGGATTATCCTTCATGTAACCCTTCCATTCAGATCTACTTCAGAGAGAAGTATTCATTCAAGCTCAGACATCTTGCGCCCACACTCATCTTTTGCACAATGAATTTCTTCTCCTCATATAGGTTTATCCTTTTTCAATACCATGAGCCCTTTTTTTCAATACCATGGGTCAAAGCAATACCATGAGCCCAAAACAACCTGGACGGGGTCAATTAGGCGGATCATTACCCAATACAATGGGTCAATACCATGGTGGTTACCCCTGGTTTTGCACTTTTTCAGCGCTTTTGCCCATACGCGACTTGTAACGTTCCTTTCCGCGTGCATACGCGACTTACCCTAGGAAAATCCGCGTATACAAAGAGACATACTCTTTTCATCATATTTTGAGCACATTCTGAATTCCTTTCTTCATTGCCTTCTGTACACACTGTAGAAACATCATATTTTCTTCATCAGGAACATATTCTTTCAAGTACAACTTCATCAAGTAAGTTGTCATCATCTTCATCAACCGAGTTGCTTTTCAAGACAACACCTTCAAGATCATATTACTAACAAACATCGATTACATCATTTACCAAGTCCATCAAGTCAAGAATACCTTGACATCGTGTGGATTGCCATCAAGGACAACACATGTCAATAAATGATAAGGTTCCTCTATCTCCATTCAAAGGGGTTGCCATCAAGGACAACACTCCTCGCATCATTTCAACAATTTCCTTGACTCAGTGGCAATCATGGTGTTTGGTTACCACAATAGATAGGTACCATGTCACTCTCCCAAATATGTCACTCTCCCAAATATTTGACATCATTATCTTCTCTTCATTCAAACACCATGTCACTCTCCCCCTTTGACATCAAGGGCAAAGGGCGAATCAA